>PVLA01002459.1:163637-269100 GCA_004027455.1 Hydrochoerus hydrochaeris
CAGAAACTGCAGCAGCAAGCTTCAACAGCGACACCTCGTGGCAGTACGAAGCAAGAGCAGTGCTAGATTGACTTCTCCCGGCCCTATCTATTAGGCCCTGGAGAAAGCCTGGCTTCTTTGTGCCTGTTTCCCGTTGTCAAATAAAAATGGCACATAGTCACTTGCCTTGTGTGTCATGGACTTCTGATGACAACGTTTTAACTTCTGCCAGTCAGATGTTCCATAGATGGAGATCTATTCACCTCATGGAGTTGTAGGTAGCATTGCAGGAGTGATTGATTCATTGATTTCAAGGAGTGACAATGGATACAGTTAGTCAAGAGAAGCAGATGATCTGTTTTTGCATTTTAAAGATGTGGTAAGGGCCTGGGAGGTGTAGCTTAGTAGTGGAGCACTTAACTAGTGTATGTGAGGCCCGGGGTCTCTATTCCAAGCACTCAAAAAGAAAGAAGAAAGAGAGAAGAAAGAAAGAAAGAAAGAAAGAAAGAAAGAAAGAAAGAAAGAAAGAAAGAAAGAAAGAAAGAAAGAAAGAAAGAAAGAAAGAAAAGAAAAGAAAGAAAAGAAAGAAAAGAAAGAAAAGAAAGAAAAGAAAGAAAAGGGAAAAGATATTTTAAGATATAATGGATGTAAGCATATGCCCTAGATACCATCACCACAATCGAAGTAATAAACATATCCATCACCTCTATGAGTCCTTTTGAATTTATTTACTTGGTTGGTAGGTGGTAGAAACACTTAGCATGTGATCTAATTCCTTTAACAAAATTTTAACTGAACCATATCATGTGTTAGCTATTAGGCTCTGTTGGTGGCAAATTTCTAGAATTTATTCCACTTGGGTAACTGTAACTTTAGTTCTGATTTTGTAAAATAAAGAAATAAATGTATGTATCAAGAGATACACACATACATGTGTACACTGGTTATGATTTTTTAGGATGTGAGGATGTCCTCTCTCCATGTCAAGGAACCCCCTGCAGGCTAGTGGTAATGAAGACTTCCAGGTGAGGTGAGAGAGGTAGAGAGAAAGTACAGAGAAAATTACTAGTTGTTTTCCTAATATCATGGCATCAACAAAGAGAAGTGTTAACACTTTCAGACTGACTATATTTTGGCAAAATTTTACAAAGTTAACCACGGAAAACAGAAAATGTAAAGGGTAAACAGATGTGCCATCTCAGGAGCCCAGGACGCTCACACAGAGCTGGCACTTGCCACGGGAAAAGCTCTGGCTCCCCAGCACTGCCCCCTCCAAGGAGAAATCTCCTCCGTCACAGCCACCCTGGCTGTCCCCATCTCGGCTGACATCACATGCTTAGGAAACTACATTAAAGAATAAAAAATGAGCCTCTTAATAAGGGAACGAGTGGTTTGTGTATGTTTGTGAGCTGAAAACTACATTTCAAAACCAGAAGCATATTTCAGGCATGAGTAGCACTTAAAACTGAATAGCGTGGCAGGCCCCTGGGAGCGACAGGCACCGTGTATATCACATCATCTTGAGTTCTGCTCAGCAGGTCAGCAGGCCTGGGCACAGGAAACATTTCCCATGACACTGTGTTCCTTCTGCCTGGTCCTGCCCTTCTGACTCAGGTGAGCATAGCTGACTTGCTATGGGTGGAAAACTCCTAGCAAACCCAAGGCCTCCCTAGGTGTAAAACCTGTAACAATTCTTGAAACAAACTCAAATAAAAAGCCCTACATCTGCCTTTGATACATGTGGTGAATAGACTCTCCATCCCCCAACTATCCTCCATTTATGGCAATCATGCTCCTGACCCCATCTCCTTGGACTTTGACATGAGCAAGAAATGAACTTGCATTCATCGTGCTAACCCACCAAAAGCTGGAGGATACTTGTTGTAGCAGCAAGCGGGCCTCTCCCGACCAATCTGTCACTACTCTTCCCCAAATAATGTTTGCCAATGGGAATGCAGACTCTGCTGCCGAATCTTTTGGTCATATGATTCTTTTTTTTTTTAAACCCAAAATCTGGGTTTTTAAATTTCCTGATCTAAAAATGTTGGCTACTAAATCCAATTTATTATTATTTCAGATGCTCTGTAGGCCAAATGAAACACATCTGTGGGTTCCACATGGCCTGTGGGCTGCCAAGTGTAACCTCTAGGCAAAAAGTTCCAAATCCAACAGCATTTATTTTTAAATTGGTCTTGGTCTAAGAGCCAGTGCACACTCATGATCATGTGGGGCCCAGAGAACAGTTCAATGCCCACAGGGAAGTTGATCAGATTTTTCATTTCCACTCTGGCCAGACTTCCTAGTATTCTTCAAGTTTCTTGGCACACTTGGGACACTACTGAAACTCTGGAGAAGTCAACTCTGCAACCCTGGGTGACCAGGCACAGGTGAGCCAGGCTATGCAGGCCCAATCTGATGTCACTTTGGTTTCAGTGGTGGTGGGGGGGGTGCAGACACCAGGGACACCAACCTTTCTCTTTGGCGGTGGAGGAGGGTAACTGGGAATTGAGCCACAGCCTTTGCCCTACATGCTCAGCCCCCTTTGTTTCTTTTATTTATTTATTTAGAGACAGCATCTTGCTAAGTTGCCCAGGCTGGATTGCAATATGTGATCCTCTTGCCTCAGCCTCCCAGAGTACCAGAATTGCAGGCATGTACCACTGGGTGCCCAACCACATTTCAAAGGAGAGAACCGAGAAGGCTTTACGTTTGTGCCTAGTCACAGTGTCCACGGGCACAGCCATCATCATCTCATTTAACTGCTGATAATAACTGCTTCAGTTGGTGCATGGAGCACTTAGCACATGCCAGCCCCACAGAGCACACCTGCAGCTGAACCCTGGAACGGCCCGTTGCTGCGTCTCATTCCCCCTCTTCCAGTACCTTCTTTCCTTTTTCCCATTTTCTAACAAATCTTTCTTGAATACTACTGGGATGCACAGATGAATGGCAGGGGTTAATAAATAGAGCACAATTGAGAGAGGGACAGAAAGCAGAAAGGGGGCTCACCTGTCCCCACACATGGCTGGGCTTGGACAGTGAGGCCTTGCTGCCTAGGTGGGAGGTGGCAGGAGGTGGCTGACACAAAGGATGAGTCCGACCAGAAATGTAGAAGCCCAGGGTGGCTGGGGAGGCGGGCGTGGGCCTGCAGTACCCCCCCATCCCCACGGGGAGCAAGCCTGCCTGCCTTCTCCACCTCCCTAAACTGTCAGGATGCGCCATGGAGCGCCCCACCTGAACGCAGGAAAACTCAGAAGAAATAGGGGATGCTTCTGTTAAAGGCTCTTCCAAGGAAGTCATGGGTGCTTTCCACCACCTTTCTAGCAATTTTCTGATTGAGAGTCACCTCCCTGCCATGACCTCAGTCTTCATGTCTGTCAAATGGAGGAAAGGGCAGTTCCTGCTTCACGGGGCCATTTGCTATGTGGTCTCTGGAGTGTGCAACATAGAATACATTGTGAGCTCTCCGTGAAAGTCTGACTTTATCAAGACTTGTTCCAAATTCCAACCAAGCAGAACAGAAGCACTCAGGCCACTGACTTGTTCTGTGTTTTTATTTCACAAAGAAAAGCAAAAGTCAGGTATTCTGATGCACGTGCCTGTAATCCCAGCAGACTGGGAGGCTGAGACAGCATTGCAAATTTGAGTCCATTCTGGGGGACTTAGTGACTTAGTGAGACCCTGTCTCAAAATTTAAAATTTTATAAAAAGCCTGGGGGTTTAGCTCAGTGCGAAATCCCTGGGTTCCATCGCAGTACTGCATAAGAAAAGAAAGGCTGGGCAAGGCAGGATTGAAGGTTCTGGCAGTGGCCTGGGGCTCTGTTCCTGACATCAGCAACCCCAAAGCCCTGCACAGCAGAGTGAGTGTAGGTTCCCTCTGCTGCCCCTGAACCAGATTTCTGCTGCTCCTTCTCCGGATGACAAGCACCATCCCAGCAGGAGGGCAAGGGCTCAGTGACAGGTTTTCTCCTTGCTCCTATCCAAGGGTCCAAGGCTGGGCTAGTGTGAGGTGCAAACCTCTGGTTTTAGGGGACCCGGGCCTAATCAGTGAGGGCCTCTTGGCCTAAACCTTGTACTCAGGAAAACTTTAAAAAAAGATATTAGATTTTTGTTTGTTTGTTTTTTTGTACCAAGGATCAAGCTCATGACCTTGTGACTGCAAGGCAGGTACTTATGCCACAGAGCTAAATCCCTGGCCCTAAAATATTAGATTCTTAACATCATTTTCCAAAGATGCCACACAAGTGGTCCCAGAGTCGTGAGGGACAGAGAAAGGCAGAGAGCTACCATGCAACTTCACACTGTGTCCCAAGGTCCTGCTTCCTGTACCTCCCACTGGTCCTGTGCCTAGCATAGCTGCATCACAAAACATGTGTCTGTGTTTATGAACTCACATTTGTTCTGTAAATGTTTACAATCAATTGCACAACCATTTTTATAAGCCTGCTTTAGGAGTGTTGTTTGTTTGTTTGCTTGGTAGTAAGTATTGAAACCCAAGGCCTTTGCATTGAGTGGCATCCCTACCCTTTAAAAAATTGTTTTTTAGGGTCAGGGATTTAGCTTAGGAGCACAGCACCTGCCTGGCAGATCCTCAGTTCAATCCCTGGTACAAAAAAAAAAAAAAGCACAAAACAAATTTTTTTTTAATTGGCAATAGGATAGTGCTAAGTCACTAAGTCGCCCAAACTGGGCTGGAACTTGCAATTCTGCCTCATGTTACCAGTGAAGAAACTGAGGCCCATAAAAGTGAAGCAGTGCCCAGGGCTCCGGGCTGGTGAGAAGCAGCAGAGGGCAGATGGCCTCTCTTCAGTCAGCCTCACACTGGAGCCGGTGAGGATGCACACAAAGGAAGAGGGTGCCCCTAGTCCAACTGCAGTTTCTCATGGCGCCAGGCCCAAGGCCATGGTTCTAGAACTTATGACTTGATCCATGAGAGCAACATAGCAATCACCTACTGACTTGGGTCTCTTTCCCCAGAGACAAGTTCCTTGATTGCAAGGACCTGTCCTGATTGTCACCATGGCCTGTCAGTTCTGGGCTTGGCATAAAGAGGGCAAACACACATTAGTTCCATGAACAACTGCTCTCTAGGCCTCAGTCTTCTCATCTGGAAAGTGTGCTATCAGTAAGATAATATGATTCATGTGCCTGGCACATGGTAGGCCCATGGGAGCAATGGAAACATTATTAGTGGTCAATCCTTTGCCTCAGGATGGGTCTGATCTGACTTTTGCCAAATAACAAACAGTTTCAAACAGCTACTGGAAAAGCCATCCCTTTGAGTCGCAGAGTCCCCACCCAAGTGTGAACCTGGATCCCTCAGCCTGTCTTGCCTGTCTAATGCACTGTCCTGTAGACTTCTGCAGTTACAGCCAGATGAGGACACGTGCCACGGGGCCATGGGATCAAAGTCCTAGACAGAGGCTGAGGCCATGGGAACCCTAAGAGCAGGTGGGCGGGAGGCCCAGGCTGAGGGAGAGGTGGGGCTGCCTGGCCCACACCCTCTGTGGCCAGGGCGGGTAGCGCTCTGTGTCGGGAGCGCTGGTTAGGCTGGGTGAAGCGTTTTCTAAGTGTGACACCCGTTGGCCAACAGAGGACAGCAAATACATTTTTTATGATCCTGGGAGGCTCAGTCCAGTCACGTTTTCACGCAGAGAGGTTGGGCAGTGGAGACGGGCAAATCCTATCTTGGTTATTTGGATACTCTTTGGGCGGGAGACGACCTCTACCGCTATGGAGCTGGGACGGGGGCGTCCCTGGATAGGGATGGGGGTCGTACAGGTTTCAGGAGGCAGCCGGGGCGGCGGGGGGTGTCCCCACTTAGTGCTAAAATCAAAAGTCCCACATGGGGTGGGGATGTCCGTGCTAAGATTCGTCCCTTTGCCAGGTGGAGCGTGGACCCTTACGGTCTGCCCTTCCCCAATTTCCAGCTCATCTCCCAGAGCCGGAGACGGTGCATGCAGCAACAAAGTGGCCTTGGCTTGGAGAGAAGGAAGCACAACTTTATTTTTTAGCTTGAAGGTGGGTTGGTATTTTGGAGAGTTCTTGGGAACAGAGTGTCACTGCAATTTCAGGTCTGGGGTTTCCAGGGGACTGCAGTCATCCCAGAGTAGGTCAGGGTCCCCGAGGGGTGGGTGGAAGAGGTGGAGACCACCTGGCACGTTGCCATCCCTACGTTCACGGGGTGTGTCTGTGTATGTGTGCTGACTATTGGGGGAAGGGTAAAAGCTCTGGCTGCAGGCGAAAGAAGGGGGCAGATCAGAGGGCGGGTCTGGATCTTACGTGTATGTAACCCGTTTCAGGCACCCCTGCGTCCCCAGCTCAGGGTCCCTTCAGCGAGCACTTCAGGAGCAAACGTACTCTCTTCCTTCGTCGGCAAAGGGGGTATCGGAAGTGGAGAGCCTCGTCCCTCCCCTCTCCCCAGTTTGGAGTACCCCAGGTTCTAGCCCCAAGGGCCGAGGCTGACGTCGCCCAGCATTTCTAGGAATGCCCCTATCTGCGACTATATTAGGCGAGGGTGTCTAGGAAGCCCCCCCTCCCCGCCTTCATCCCCGCCCCCGCCGCCGCCGCCCCCACCCCCACCCACCGGGCGGCGCGCGCGGCTCCAGCTCTCGCCCTCTCCCGGCCGGGGCGGAGCCGCCCGCAGCCTGGGCCGTCGCCGCCGCCTCCTCAGCGCCGCCAACCCCGGCCCGCCCAGCCCCCGCCCCCTGCGGGCCATAGGGCTGGGGGGGGGTCCGGGGGGGCGGGGGCCCGGCTTTGTGGCGGCCGCGGACTGCCGAGGCCGGGTACAGCCCCGTCGGCTCCGCGCTCTTTGCAGAAAAGGATTTTACGCCCCCTGCCCATCACTTGGATCTTGTCCGGGGAGGGGCGAGTTTTTTGCTGGAAGTGCGCCCCCCGCCGTGCTCCGCAGCCGCGAAGGATCCGAGGCTGGGCTGCGATCGAGGCGGAGGCTGCAGGGCCCGTGGGGCGCACCCCGCCCCGCGCACGCCGGCCGGAGTCCGGGCAGGCGCAGCCCCGGGGGGCTCCCTGCACCCGCGGGAGGCGGCGGCGGTGAGTCTGCGGGCGTCGCAGCTCGGCTCCCTTCCCCGGGGCGGGGCGGGGATCGCGGCAGGTGGGTGCCCAGACCCCCGGGGCTGAGGGGGTGCTGGGCGGCTGCCTGGAGGGTGGGTGGGAGCCGGAGCCGGGAGGCGGTGGCTCTCCGGGGACCCAGCGCGACCTGTCTGGGCTGCGATCGCCGCCGCTTCCGCCACCCCGGGGGTCCCCACCCCAGCACCTTCCCCAGAGGGGCGTGAGGCCCCGGAGCTGGGGCCGGGAGGACGCAGCCCCCTACTGACCTAAGGCTGGGACTTGGAAATTAAGGAGGCGGTGGAAAGCCAACCACCCCACCCCCACCCCGGAAAGCCAGTTTGGGAAACTGACTCTCTGCGTGACCCCGATATCAACGCGGTGGGGCGAGCAGGCCGCCCGCGCACCCGCCGCGCCCCGCAGCTCCACGTGCGTCCCGGGCCGAGCTGGCACAGCTGCTGGACCGCGCGCTCCTCTGGGGGCCGGGCCCCGAGGACTCGGGAGGAGCAGGGAGGATATCCCCAGAGAGTTACCGCCGGCTCCCAAATAAAGTTAGGGGCCCCCTCCCTGGAGAAGCAGGCGGCTCTGGCACGTTGCCTTTAGCTTTGATGGACAGGAGTAAAATAAGTTAAAAACTAGGTCCCGGCTGTGGATCGGGATGTCTGGGCCCGAGACACCAAGTTAGGGGGAAAGAAAAAGTTAGAGAAAAAAAGGAAAAAATAAGCAGCTTTTTGATTTGGGGATGGGGAAAGTGGCGTTTCTGATTTCTCCTGCTTCCAACCCCCGTTGAGGGGAGCGCTGGAATGTGCCACTCGGATCCTCTGAGGACACATCCATATTTATAATTTATTTTTAGGAGAAGTTGTGAAAAGGAAAGGGGGGTTAAAATGGGGAGGAAAGGTGTGCGCGAGAGGGCGGCCTCTCGGGAGCCTGAAGGCTAATTGGACTCTTAGGAAGGGAATGATGTCTCCCAAACGGGACTAGAGAAAATTTGACTCTAATTAGTGACAATTAAGGGCATAAATAACTAAACTTTATTTAGCTGGAGGGGGAGCCTTAGAGGCGCCCCAGACGCCGCATTGATGCTTTGCTGAGGGACTTTGGGGGAACTCCTAGTGTTTTCTGGGTTTTTGCGCCTGAGTGTTAGCAGCGAGCAAGTGGTGACTGCTCCCAGGTGGAGGTGACATTCCGCGGGATGGACAAACCTCCCTCCCTCCCCCCTCCCCCCTCCCACAGTCTTCCCGAGGGAAAAGCCGGTAAAGGTTCCTGTAATGATCTAGGATTCTCCAACGGTTCCTTTAATGATTTAGGATTCTCCTAAATCCTGTCTCCCTGGCTGTTGGCTCCAGCGCAAGGAGCTGTGAAGGGGACTTGCTTCGTGCGGAAGGAGGCGCCGTAGGCTGTGGGCCCAGAATCGGGGTTTTGAGGGCGAGATGAGTTTATGTTTTATCCAACTGGCCCACAAAGTCCCGCTTTTGGGGTCATGCTCCACTGCGAGGGATTCAGGCTGCCCCTGAAGAGTGAGGGTGGAAAGCAGACCCCCCTCCAGGCAGCTCCTCTAAAACCGGCTGGGGCAGAGGGAGCCTTGCTGCTTGGGAGAAAGTGAAGGCCATCGTGGGGTGAGGGTGGGATGCTCTTAAATGCGTGTGTTCTCCGTGGCCTGGACCTGCTGTGGTTTCCAGGGCCTTTCCTTGGGAGACCAAAAAGATTCCCCTAAGGTGAAAGTACTGTTCCCCACCGCTCCTTTCCTCGGGGGCTTAATGAGATGTAGCAGTGGACTGGATTGGCAGGCTGTATCAAACAGTTTGAAATTCCTCAAACAAGTACCACTAACCCTAATGACAGAAATCCCAATAACATCAGGTTTCTCTTCACATTTGTCAAGGGAGCAGCCTGCTGTTTGCTTCTACCTGGAATTGCAGGATTTCTTTGCAGTTCTTGCAGTGTTTCTTTTGCGAATCTCGATGTTGAGATTAAGAAAGTCTGGATAATATGTTCAAGTGAGTCTCTAAGGCAAGGGTAAGGTGGGGTCCAAATGCTCCTCTCAGGTCTTGAACCTTACTAAAGTTGTATTAACTAAAACGTGTCCCTGACCTCCAGTTGCAACCTGTATAGATGGCCACACTCCCTAAGTTATTTCCAAACCCATATTTAAATTAAGTGTTCATGGCAGGGAAGTGAAAACTGAGCTGTACCTGAAAAACTGTTGAACACAGAGTCCTTGATAAAAGATCTAGTAGTTCGATAAACATGGCACATGGACCCACAGATGACATTTGTGCTGCCTTGGCAAAAAGTTCTTTACTTTCAGAGTTCTTTCGCTTTATTATGGGACACGATGAAACAGCACAATTTCCTGGAGTCCGCAATTCCAACATGGCTTGTCCATGGGAACTTGTCACACTGTGAATTGTGTTTGTGCTTTGCTGAATTGCCACCCTGAGCTGTCAAATCCTATTTGCCTTGCTAAATAAGGATATCTCACTAAATTAGCCTTTAATGATACTTCTACAAATAGGGTGTTTTACGTGAATTAACGAGGCCGGAACACTGAATGTTATGCCAAGATACTGAGCTACAATCGAGGCGGCAAAGCTGAATGTTAAAATTACTGAATTGTTAAGTGTGGAAAATCAGACAGAATTTAGTTCTAAATGTGACATGATTTCTGCTCTACAGTGAGCATTCACAAGGCATAGGCATTGCTTATATTTGGCCCTCTGAAACCATGCAGGTAACTATGAATACATTTAGCAAACTTTTCCCCTCTCCGAGTCTCCAAATAGGCAAAGTAGTATGGTGAAGAGATTATAAGTCAGTACTTTGCAATGAGAGGTGGTCATTAATTCAGCTTCTTTCTGTATTCTTACCCGTCTCCAACAAGTAGAAAAAGAATTTTTTTGATGCAAAACTGCTGAATACACCCTTGACTTTTCTCATTTTGCTTTTGTGTGTGAAATTTCATTAAGCAGTTGCTAACCCCCCAAAGAAGTTTGGATTTAGAAAAAAAAATAGCAACTTTAAATTTAGTTATTAGCAGTGTATAACCCATAAAGGGGGAAAAGACTAAAGTATGATAGAGGCAAAATAGTTAGCGATGCAATGAAAATGATACTTTGCTCAAAATCAAATATGTATTTGTGACTCAAACCAATGAAAGCTGGAAAAATCCCCACAAGGGAATTCCCTCTATTTCACCAGCATTCCCACCCTATCATTAAGAACAGAAAAAAGATTCTTACTAGATAAACTTAGAGCTCCCTAAATTGGGCAGCTCCCCCTCCTCTAATTTGGGCTGTAAAGTAAATATGACTATTTTAGGCATGAGGATAAAAATTAGTCTGGTGATCAGTGAAAGCAACTGTACTTAAAAGTCACTTGCCAGAAAATAAGTGCATATACAAACGAAATAAAACATTGTGGACTACAGTTCCTTTACGATAGGATTTTTTTTTTCCTTGTCCACTTTCCTGAATGCAGGAAAATGTGAAGCCCTTTTTGGCTGTTTAGATTGGGAGTGAAGTGAAAATAAACCCCTTAACAGCAGTCCTGACCGCCCCCCCCCCAATATGGTGTGAACAATCATAGACTTTTGAGACCTCACGGCCATGTAGCTTTTCTAGGGAGAGGTGCACATTAAAGAAACTGTCTAAGGAGCAGATCCTGGGATTCTTCCAGCCCTCCATGCAAGACTGAACCCCCAGCTCCCTTCATGATCTCTTTTCAAAGTAGCTGGTATTCAGACGCTGCCTTCAGGCCCAGTTGCAGGGGACATAGGCAGATATTTACAAACCTTTAAAATAAAAGTTCTGGTTTTACCTTGTCTTCTTGATAGAAAACATCTAAATTTACAGAACGTGAAGTAAATTGTTTTGCATTGTCCTGAATGGTTACACCCTAGAAAATGCACAGATCTTAGTGTCACAAGCAAGCCGTTTGAAAAGGCTCTGGCAAGAGGAGTGTATGTGTGGCACATTGAAGCTTTTCCTGAAGATTTGGCCTGGGCGGGGAGAGTAGGCAGCAGCTAGCTTGAGCCTGAAGTTAGTTGAAGCTCCTAGTGTGAAAATTTTTCGGAGAGCAGCAAACTTGTCTGTCCTGCTGGAATCAGACATGAAATCAGTGCCCAGGCCTCTGTCATCTGTGCCCAAGACAGCCTGGACTGCTGCCAGCCAAGGCCTGGACATGGCCGAATGTAGCCACTGCTGGAGCCCAAACATGGTCCAGACAGGTGCCGGAGGCCTCTGCTCCCGGGACCCAGGCAGGAGCAGTGCTGTCCGAGGTGGGGTGTGTAGCTTGCAGTGCACCCTCCCCAAACACTGTGCAGGGCTCAGTGTGGCCCACGGAGCAGTTCCTTACTGTGCTCAGTGTACCCTTCCAAATGCTAAGAGGTAAACAGGTGACGTTGTCCCTGCCCCACAAGCTCGGAGCAAATCCAGCCTGTGTGAGCAAAAGGATTTTGCAACAGAGGTTTGCTCCTGTAGCAGCAAATGACAGGTCCTCTCTGCTGTCTAAGGAGGCCACCTTTGGCCCCTGGGGTGACAAAGGGGATGTGGTGCCCTGGAGCACTTTTAAGCTACAAAGGCTTTGTTTTTGCTAGTCTTCTTCAGGCCTGAGGTTCCCCTCCCTCCACAAGCCTACTCCTTCCATCATCCCATTAGACGGGGAGGCAAACTGGGCTGAGGGGGAAGAGGTACAGCCTGGACATGGAAAGGAGGTGTTGGGCAAGTGGGCAGAAAAAGGGCCACCATCTGAGGTGGCTGGGGGGTTGGCCAGGCTGAGCCGGCATGCTGGGCAGAAACCCTCAGGGAAGAGGTTCGCGGCCTGCTGAGCCTGGCATCTAGCGTGCTGGCACTGAGACTCTGGGCCCAGGCCCCAGTCAGCCAAACTCCTGGGACTCCCATTTGGTCCCAGTAACTGAGACCAAAAGGCTTTGTAGGTTCCTGATTGTGTCTTGGGATGGCATTAAAAGGGCACAGTAAAGTGCCCGTGGGTCATGCCGTATTTAGCTGCAGGTTCACCCAGAGAATATTTTGGGTGCTGTTTGAAAGGGGAGCTCTGAGCCCTGTTGCCGACTGTCACATGGCAGGGTGGAATCGCTTCCTCGCAGGCCTGGCCCACATGCCTAGAGACTCTGCCAAAGCTTTGGGACCTCACAGCAGGTGCCAGGGAGCCTGCAACCTCCTGGGGAGCCAGTTCTGGGCTGGGAATGTGTTGGGAAGGCTTTTCGCCCCGTTTTCTTTCAGCAATGATAAGGCCACTTCCATTCATAGAACTCACAGAGGCTGTTTTCAGCCCCTCTCTTCTCCAAGATGGCCCAATGTGATATGCCAGGCTGCTGAGTGAGCAGCCTCCTCCTCAGGTGTCAGCCACAGTGCCAGGATTAACCCTTTCAAGCCCCTTGGGTGCAGGCTGGCATGGAGCAGCTTTCTGCACAGACTGCCAAAGTCTTATGCGCTTGGATTCCTTAATCCTCAAACCTTAGTGGGAGACCCAAGAGTGCACCTCAACCTTAGTGGTGACATTGCCCCATCAGTGATACCACTTTAGTTAGCTCTCCTACCCCATTCTTCCATCTGCTGGTCGTCCAGCTGTGGAAGCAGCTGCTTATCTTCCAGATGTTTTCATCTGGGTCTCAAAGTTGCCTGACTTTCCCCTAATGCAGAGAAGGCATCAGTAGATGGGCTTTTGCTTTGATTATTAGTGAGAGTTGGAATAACCATTTGGGGCTTGGGGCAAAGGTTGCAGGCTCCTCTGGGTTACTTGACTTTCACAAGTCATCTGTGTGACCATTTCTGGACCCTGCTCTGGGGTCCCAGATGGAAGGGGCATATCTGTATTGAAGCCATGGCTTGGAGACAAACTTACCCCACTATTTTGAGGATGGTGAGATTTCTTCCAAGAGACTGTGTGAGCTGCCACACACCCTGAAAGCACCCACTTGTTTAAAGTTTGTTCTAACTTTGTACTTTTTTCCTTTTTAGTTTGGCTCTTGGCGCTCCAAGAGCCCCACTTCCTGCCAGCTGGTTACCGCAGGGAAAATGAGGGACTTTTGGGGGCAGATGTGTTTCCATTCCACTATCATAATGCCCCTAAAAATCCTTATTGCTCTTGCAGTATTCCTCGGGGTCCCCGGGCCAGGAAGACGGCGGCTCTGAGCTCCTCCAGCAACAGGCAGAGGAGGGCAAGGTGTCCCTAAGCATTCCTCCCGTGGTCCTTCTGGTTCCCCTGGCAAATCTGTCTCACAACCAGTCACCCCCCCCCCCGAAATTAAAGGATGCCATCTGCAAACATGAACACTGGTTACTAAACTTGCCTTTTGCCCTCCAGGGGCAGAACACTGGAGCTCAGGCCTGGGAAAAAAGCTGGCTGTAGCCACATCAGCATTTGCTCCTGGGGGTGCAGGGGAGGTGGGGAAGTGGAGAGGAAACCAGTGATACCTGTTTGGTGAGGCCCGATCCTTCCAGCTGGGCCTCTGGGATCTTCACCTTGGCAGAAGGCCCTTGGTAGTCATGGCCCACCTGCCAACTCCTGAGACAGGACCTGTCCACTTCTGCCTTGGTTTCCTCATCTGCCAAGGGAGGGTCAACACTCCCTGCTCTAACCTCAGAGAGTTCTTGGGTGTACTCAGTGTTATAATGGGTTCAAAAGATGTACAACTCAGAAGGTGCTTTGCATGTGGGTAATGCATTAATTAATATGATATTTACTCACACACAGAGACAACTGAGACAAGAGGGGAAGCCACAGCCCAGCAAGACGCCTGGGTTTCTGGAAGCAGCCATGCTTATGATCCAGCCCACAGTCTGTGAATTGCTGTGTGACCCCAGGGTATGACTCAACCTCTCTGGGCCTCCAGTGCCTCATTCATGACACCCATAGTTTGGACTAGAAATTTTCCAAATCTCTTACTTACGTCTGTTCTATGACTTTAAAAGGTACCTGGTTGAAGATAAAAATTACTTAAATAAGTATTTCTTTCCACGGCTAATTTCTATTTATGACAATATGTTGGTTTTCCATTTAGGGTGGGGATGGGACTCCTTTTTTCTCTAAATCAATTTATGTAGGTAGAAAAGAGTCCATTTATTGAAAGAGAAATACAAAGCAAATTTAGTACAGATGGCCTGTGCATGGGACAGAAATCAAGACAACAGTTTGTAATGTTTCGTAGGCCCACTCTTTAAAAAAGAATTCATGTTCCTCTTAGGGGTTTTCTGTATCTCCTAGTTGATGGTGAAGGGAATAAGTTGCCAATTAAACCCATGCAGGGCCCCAGCTGTGTTAAACCTGTTGTCCCTGGGGTGCTGTACCTGGGTCCCAACACCAGAGGCCCCCCTAGTCCCACCCCTTCTTCAGTCCAATTTATCTCCATTCTAGAATCACAGTGACCCAGCACTGTGTTCCCTGATGGGTCACCTCTTTGTGCCTCAATTTGCTTAGTGAAATGGGAAGAGGAAATACCCGTAGCAGGTCAGAATGAGATAAAAAGGGTTAGGGAGGCGCATCGTGAAGCAGGGAGAGTTCAGGAACAGGGCACCAGCTCGGAGGGCAGCAGGTGCCAGGGGCCCTGGAGCAGGTGGAGTGTGGCGGGGGGGCACCCTTGGCCTTGAGGGGCACTTGTCCCGTGGGCTGTACAGTGCAGGGCTATGGTGTCAGCTCCTGTGGGTACTCAGACCCCACCAGCAGGGGCAACTCGTGTTTCACTTTCTGCTGTGTCATGGGGTGGGGGGTGGCAGAGGGGCCCTGCTGGCCAGCTGGGGCTGGTTCAGAGCCAGCAGACAGCTGCAGACCCAGCTGCCAGAGCCCCACCCCAGCCCTGCAGCCTGCCAGGATGGGAGCTGGGCCTCAAGGCGCCTCTTTTCAGCTCCCACGGCAATCACAGCGAGAGGACCCCAAGGAGAAAAACTGGGAGCTGGCTGGCTAGTTCCTGGAGCTGGAAGGAACACCCCCAAAACAAAAATTTCAGCCACATGGGCTTGAAATCATGACTTGATTCTGGATCAGATGCCCTGGCTGGCTGGATACTGGCTTCCTGCTTGCTTGTGTTGGACAGATGTCCGTTAAAGGCCTACTGTGTGCTGTGTACTGAGCCAGGTGCAGGAGTCACAGTGGGGAGGGTGACGTAGCCCCTGCCCTCACAGGGGTCTCACTGGAGTCAGGGAAGAGACAAAAGAGCGAACAAAGGGATGGGAACAATCTCTTGTTAGGGTAAAAATTCCATGCTGATGTCTGAGTTCAGGACTGGGGTCACAGTGTCCTGGGGCTGTCAGCAGGTTAAAAGCATCAATCCGGGCATCAAATCCTTTGTTTAAATCTAGACTCTTCCGTGGACTCATTACACAACCTCTGGCGGGAGACTTCTCTTCCCGCCTCAATTTCCTCATCTATATGTATTAGAACAGCAGGGTCTGCACAGAGGTTTGGTGAGAATAAAACAAATGAGCACTTGTGAAAAACTGAGAACAGGGCCTGGCCATGCTGTATGTCTTAGTTGCTATATAGGAACAGTAAACGTGAGCTATTACTGCGAGACAAAAGGCACCCATCAGAGCAAGCTCAGAGCATCAGGAATATGGCTAAACTTGTCCTCCTTGCCAAGCATCATAGTCGCAACCAACACTTGGGTGTCCTTACTGATGTCAGAGGATGGGGAAACTGAGGCTTAGGCCTCTAAAATGCTGTGTTGAGACACAAGCAGTATGTACCCAGATTCAGGGCCACTTTTCAAGTCAGGGGTCCACACTTGTTTAAAGCCCTGCAACTTGTCATCTTGAGTTTCTTAATACTTTGTAACAAAGGAGTCTCACATTTCAATCTTGCCTTGATATCACTTGATGTATCTGAAGCTGTTACTCTTTAAATACTACCACCAATGGCCACATGGCTGGGTGCAGAATAATTTTCCAATTTATCAGCATACAAGCCATGATCAAAACATAAGATGAATGTTTCATGTTTTAAAAAATGACAGCATTACTGTGAAAGCCACACTGCCAGTAAGCCCCCTCAAAATACTGCCCCTCTTTTCAAACATACTTAATCCCATTTTGCTGGCCGCCTCCTGAAGCAGTTCTGGAAGTCTTCTTTTTCTGTCTTTAGTTGTGCTATTGTGCCAATCTCAATGTTCTGCATCAATTCAAAATGTCTCTCATAATCATTTTGATTTTGGGGAAGAGCTAGAAGTGCCAAATGCAGTGCCCGAGGTGAATGAGGACACTCCATAATGTTTTTATGCGCTTGCGTTTCCATTGGATGGCCTGTGGCACCAGACTTCACTGTACTCTCAAAGACACTCCTGAAAGAGAACTGCCAGAACTGCTTCAGAAAGCAGCAAAAATGATGGGGTAAATGTGTTCAAATGGACAGGAGGTTTTTTGATGGAGATTCATTGCATTCATTCAATGCATTTTTAAAAATTTTACACATTCAAGCTTGGTGCGGTGAGGTATGCCTGTGATCCCAGCACTCAAGGGGCTGAGGGAGGATGATTGCCAAAAGTTTGAGGGAAGCCTGGGCCACCTAGTTCAAGGCCAGCCTATACTACAAAGCAAGGTCTCAAAAAGCTGACTGGTATGCACCCAGGGGATGGTGTGTATGCTTAGGGGTGTTATGCACTCTGTGTACTTGGGGGTGGAATGAAAACTGCTCACATCAATCTGCAGGCACACAGAGTGTGGACCACCCTCAGCTCACACAGTGCTTCTCAGCTGACAGAGTGTATACCACCTCTAGGCACGCATGGTGCATTCCAACCCTCAGCACACATACCACCCCTTAGCTCACAGTTCATACCACCCCTCAGCACACAGAGTGCATGGCACCCCTAGACACACACACACCACCACTCAGCATAGAACGCATACTGCCCCTCAGCACACAGAGTTTATACCAACCCTCTGCGCACACACCACCTGTAAGCGTACAGAGTGCATATCATTCCTTAGCAGTCAGAGCGCTTACCACTGCTCAGCACACAGAGTGCATAACACCTCATGGTACAGAGAGGGCGTAACACCCGTAGTCACACAGAGTGCTTACCTGCCCTCAGCACACACACCACCTCAAGGCACACAGTGTGCATTGCACGCCTCAGAACATAGATTGCATACTTCCTGTTAGCACACACACCACCAGTAGGCACACAGAGTACATACCAACCTTCGGCATACACACTACCCCTCAGCACACTGAGTATCACCCCTGGTCACTCAGTGCCTGCCACCCCTCTGCACCCTCTGCACACACACCACCCAGAAGCACAGAGTGGACACCACCCTGCAGCAGACACCACCACTAGGCACATGTACACTAGTGAACATGTACATATGTGTGCCAGCTGGCTTTGGGTGGAATAAGAGTGTACATGAGGCAACTACTTAGCATTCTGGGAGGCTGAGGCAGAAGGATCACAAGTTTGAGCCCAGTCTTAGCAGCTTAGCATCTTAGACTCTGTATCAAAATGAAAAATGGAGGAGTAGGGATTTAGCTCAGAGAAAAGGCCCTGGATCCGATTATCAGTGCCTCAAAACAAAAAAGGCAACTAATACTTTCATTCTGATAAAGGGGAGGGGTATTTATGAGGCAGCTAGGAGTCAGCTACGTGTCTAGTGTGAGCCTTCAGAATGACCAATTTACAGAAATGTAATAGGTGATTATTTTTCTGAACACTACGTTCTGCCATTATATTCTCTATTTTGAATTTGATATGCTCAAAAAATATAATAGTTTGCTGTTTGTTAACAATGGGCTTCTTTCAGGTGGCATCCTCCACAGGAAATACTACCATAGGCATTCACGTGTCCAGACCTCCTGGGGTGGCCTTGTATCCCCAGAGCTACAGCTGTATGCACCGGGGTGATTGGTGTAGCTGTATCAGAGTTGGGGCCCAGTGTACCACATGATTCATTCTGGGTGGCCCTTCCCTTGGCCCATGCCCGCACCTGCTACCTGGTTATCCTGACAGGCAGTCATAGGCTGCAGTGAGCCAGGAATCGGCTCCTTTCTGAGGTTGTCAGAACAGGAGCTCAGTGTCCCTAGGAAGAGGCAGGGGCTTGGCCCGGAGCAAGTGTCTTGCCCAGATGGGGAAATCTAGGCAGGTGAGGACATAGTGAAATGGCTCTACTTCTGGAGTGGGTCTCAAAGCTCACTGTGTGAGGGCCCCAGGATAGCAAGAGGAAAGGAATGACCTGTGCTGGGATTATAGGTGTGGGCTTCACATCTACCTAAGCAGACGTTTTTGTTTTGTTTTTGTTGCTTTTTTTGAGGCAGGGTCTCACTCTGTAGTGCAGGGTAGCCTTGAACTCACTGATATAGTCCAGGCTGGCCATGAACTCAAGGCTATCTTCCTTCCTCAGCCTCTGGAGTGCTGAGGTACTACAGGCATGCACCGCCATGCCCAGCAAAGTAGGGGTTTTTTAAATGCCACAATCCACCATTTCCCTAAATCAGAGGGAATGTGCAGTGAGTGGCCACCTGTACCCTATAAGAGCTACCTGCCCTCTGCCACATAGTTGGGACTGCTACTAACGTTTTCATCTCAGGAAGCATATAGGGTTGAAGATGTATGGAGAGGCCGGCCCTCTAGTGGGCCCAAGTTTGCTCCGGCCATGGGAAGCTGGGAGAGGCCCAGAAGGGTTCTTCAGGGAGTCAGCAAAGGGAGCAGGCCCAGCCCACACCTTGATTTTGGACTTCTGCCTTCCATAACTGAGAGAACAAATCTGTGTTGTCTTAAGCCACAAGTTTGTGGTAATTTGTTAGCTAGCCCTGGGAAACCAATACAGGAGTAGACAGACAGGCATTGGTCAAATAAGCAAACAGCTGTGAACTTGCTGTGTGACAAGAGAGGTGTAAGGCACTGTGATGGGGAAGGTGAGACAGGTCAGAGGAGGAACTAAGGCAGTGCAGGGAGGCATTTCAGCTCAAAGGGACAGCATGAGCAAAGGTCCTGGGATGAATAGTTCCCTTGGTAAAATCAACAAGCTTCTGGGCCACACGGCACTCTCCGATGAGTAGTCTTGGCCACAGAGTTCTTTTCAGAACCAAGAAACCAGACAGGTGTCCCTGCTCATGACAGTAGCCTCGATTTGGCGCCTGTGGTTTCCACTCCACCCGTTTCACATATTTATGTTACCAGACTGGCCCCTGAAGGGAATTTGCTCACCAGGCCCTGACCTGCAGAGTGAGTGCTCACAGCAGCCTTCACCAGTATCCTCACCCTCCACCCAGTCTGGTGGAGCTGGTGCCTGGTTGTTCCGGTGGGCTGTGCCCGGTGTTTGCCATCCCCAACCAACAAAGGTGCTGAGAATTTACTGCAGCCTTTCATCGCCTTGGAAGAGCTCCATGAAGCCACTTGTAGGACCCCCAACAGGATTGCAGCAGCCAAGAAGGAAGACAGCTATGGAGGTTTGGTCTTGGGGCAGGGCAATCTTCAGGGGAGGGGCTCAGGAGAACCAGAGTTTTTCTTCAAGAGGCCACGTTGTACAGAAACAAGCCTCTGTGCTTGTTTTTCCATCAATAAATGCAGAAAAATCAGTCTTATCAGCTCCCCCTCTGAAGAACTGAGTCTATAACTATGCCTCTTCACTGAGAACTGCAGTTGTGAGAATTACAGAGATTATTTGCTTTCATTCAACAACTATTTTTTTGAGCAGCTAGTAGGTTCTAGATCCTATTCTAGATGCAAGAGGATACTAGAAGGAACACAGCCAGACAGATTTATATGCACTTGTGGAACTGATGTTGTAGAACAGGGCTCTGCAGACCGGGGCTCACCTGCCAGATCTGATTTACTGCCTGGTTTTGCATAGACCATGAAATAAGAATCTCTCTCTCTCTCTCTCTCTCTCTCTCTCTCTCTCTCTGTCTTTCAGTGCAGAGCTACGTGAACGGCAGGTAAGTACTCTGCCACTGATCTGCACTTCCAGTCTAGATCTGTATTTTTACATAGATGAAAGTAATTCAAGTAGTCCAAAAAATAACAGAATTTCACGATGCATGAAAACTACACAAGATTCAAATTTCGGTGTCCTGAAGAGGTGTTTATGTAAGAGCCATGCCACTGGTTCATGTATTATCCGTGATTGCTTTTGCAATATATTGGCAGAGTTGCTGGTGACTCTTTAAAAGGCCTGCAAAGCTGATAATATTTGCATTCAGCCTCTTTGCAGAAAAAGTTTTTCTACCCTGGTCATAGTTTCATGGGGTTCCAAATGTGGTTTCTGGACTTATGTTATCGGTGTCACTTGGATGTGTGTTTCTAATGCACGTCATGACCTCCAAGCCCAAACTCGCACTATAAGAAGCCACCTAGGTGATTCCTGTGCATGTGAATTCCAGCGAGAAATGTGCTGCCATCAAGTGCTGTGTGCAGCATGCTCAGCACATGCTTGGCACTTAGCAAGAGCTCAGTGACTATTAGCTATTAGGGCCAGTGGTATAAAGGCTCAGGAAAGCAGCCCAGGTCCTAATCCCCAGAACCTGCACTTTCTTTTATGTGGTAAAAGGGACTCTGCAGGTGTGATTGCATTAATGACCTAGAGGCAAAGAGGGTCACTCAAATTTCCCAGGTGGGTCCACTGATGTGATCACAGGGATTCTTACACAAGAAGACACAGGGAAGAAGATGTGGAGATGGAAGCACAGGCTGGGGCTTTGTGCCCTGAACATGAGGGGCAGCTACACACGAGCGATGCTGTGTGGTGGCCTCCAGAGTTGGGAAAAGACCAGGGAACCATGGCTCCTTTGGAGCGGCAGGAGGAATGCAGCCCTGGACACTTTGACTGTCGGTTTTTGACCTCAGAACTGTAAGTGAATATTTTTATGTGACTTTAAACGACTAAGTTTTTGGTAACTTGGTATGGTGGCACTAGGAAACCAGTCCTGCATTACTGGTGTGATTATGGTAAATACCTGTTGCATGGTGGCTCTGCCATCTGCATGTTGTTTCAGGAGAGTCACTGATTCTCTCTGAACTGTAGTCTTTTGCTCTGTAACATGGAGAAAATCACTTTCCCTTCCTCAGGTCATTGTGAATCTGAACTGACCAGCCTGTATATAAAGTGGCTTCCTGAAATGTCAGCTACCCTAACAGTTGTTGACATTGATTTAGCAGAAGTAGCAGCCAACGATTGGCTCACTGTGTCCTAGCTTATGGGACAGCCCCAAATTTGAACCTCTCCCCTACAAGGTGGGGATCATGTTGGTGGCTACCTCCCAAAGCAGCTGTGGAGTTGAAATGTGACTCTGGGCCAGGCTGTGCTTAAGGAGAATGCAAATGTGGTTACCAGCCATTTGGAGAATGCAGCAATCAATTCTGTAGAGGGCGTGGGCTCCCCCAAGAGACTCTGATTCAGGCCCTCCATGTCAGCTCTCAGCCTCAGCCTGGCTGTAAGGGTGGAGATAATGCCTCTCCCTCTGTGCCCTTGCTCTTCCCCAGGGTGAACACCTGAACCCCACTGCCTCCGGTCGAGCCTGCTGCAGATCCTGTCGGGGCTTCTGCCTTCAGAGGTCCAGGAGCACATCTCCCTGGGGAGGGGAAGGAGCAGCTGTACTGGTCCAGGTCTGGGTGACCCAGGGCCCATCCTGGATTGAGGCTCTGCCTCTTCTGGGCCAAGGCTAGAATCAGCACCCTCAGATGAGGCCTGGGACTCCACAGTCCAGGTTGAGCTTTGCTGACTTTGCTGCTGTGGCACCTGGGCTGGGGAGTGGGATGGAAGGGCAGCTTGAAGGTCATGGTCCTCCAGGACCAGTACTAGGGGACCCAACCCATGGAAAATAAGTGCTGGACTCAAGCATGAATGAACAATCACACCCGTGGAAAGCCCCCTACATAATTAAGGAGGGAGCCGTTAGTGGCGCCTCTTCAGAGCTCTAGGAAGTGGCCTTCGAACTCTGAAGAGTACCAGGTGTGATGCTAGAGCTGAGCTGTGCCCACCTGAGCCTCTCTTTTAGCCAGGCTTGGAGAGGTTAACTAGTACCCAGGAAGAAGCTGGACCTGCATTTGCCTAGCATGTATGAAGCCCTGGGTTCCATCCCCAGCACCTCAGGACAAAAAAAATCAGTGAAGGCTGAGGTCCAGGGCTGCTTACCAGGAAGCAAGTTTAGCATGGGAGGTAGGGACTAGAGGTGGATATAAGCCTTAAGAAAGGGGGCTGTGTAAGGCTTTTGCTTTTTCTTCTTGGTTTTGCTTTTCCCCAGCATGACTGAGCGTGTTTGGGAAGCGTTGCTGTAGTGGAATTTGAGAAGTTCATGGAAGACAGTAAGTGAGTTGAGAAGATTCAGGAATCTAGGGTATTTGGATACTCTTTTTTTTTTTTTTGGAGTGGGGGGAGTGGTACGGGAATCAAAATGACCTTGCACTTGTCAGGCAGGTCCTGTGCCAGTGAGCTGTATCCTGGCTCTTTTGAATACTCATATCAAGTGGCCAACTGCTAGGTTGATGAAAAGTCCTGGTTCGCCCAGGACCATTTGTTTTAGCACTGGAATCCCCTGTCCCAAGAAACCCCTTAGTTCTGAGCAAGTGGGGACAGTCAGCTGCCTACCCCAGTAACTTTCTGCTGTCCCTACACTTAGACCATGGTTGAGGGAGGAATGGTGACAGATTCCCACACATACTTTGCTAAAGGAAGGTGAGGTTTCCAGGGGTGTCTGCCCATGCTGGAATCTTGGGTGGGGAAGTTTCCACCAAGGCCCACTCACCTGCCTGCTACCGGCTACTGCCCAGTTCCTGGAGGTGCCAGGAAGTAGGCAGCCTAGATTCTTGCCACCTGCCTCCCTCACCTCCCCCTCATGCCATACATGTTCCTTTCTCTGGGACCTCTCCCACCAGCAAAGTTGACATCATCTTGGGGAGACAGGTGCTCAGATGTGTGTGAGGTAGGACCTGGGCTGTCTGGAGAGCTAGAGTGGGTCAGGCTCCTGCCGAAAGGGGCTTCTCACCCCTATCATCTCTGGTGGAGAAGGGTGAGTGCCACCGGCTCCCTCTCACTGCTCTTCCATCTGTCCCTTTGTTCAGAAAGCATCATTCATCCCTGAGTCCACTGCCCCAGCTGAGCTTCCTCTGAGTGGGTCTCCTGGGTGAACTGCTTGTCCCCAAGGGCAGGCTTGGGTGGGCAGGTAGTGAACAGCCTCAAACACTGAGCTGGCTGCAAGGGATTTGGGGAACTGGCACCTCTAGGACTGGATAGAGTGTCAGTTCATAAACCCCGCTTTGGAGTGTGGGCAGCTGTAGGACAAGGGTCAGGTCTTCCTCTTCCCCACCCTGTCCTTCCCGCTTGTCACATCGAGTGGCATGTTTAGGCTCAGCAGATCCATCTTGGATGCACAGATCTGTTCTCTCTGCATCTCACTTCCTCAGCTACAGGATAAATGTGCCCACTGGCCCAGCCCATTGTCAGTCTGTGGCCACTGGGCACCCAGAGTGGCTTGAAGCCCTCGTCACACGAGGGGTCCCCATCCCCAGCTCCCTCCAGGCTCAGACCTCAGCAGAGGTTCTCTGTTCCTGGGACACCTCAATCCAGTCCTTCTGCCACTGTCACTGTTCACACTTGAGACCTCCGCTCAGACTGACTCCAAGTCCTACCCCAGGCCTCCTCCCCACACCTTGTCACTCTCTGTTCCAGCACCTTGTTCTGTCTTTTTCTTTTTCATCTGGCATTGGGGATTGAACCCAGGTCCTTTTGCACTGAGCTGCACGCTCCACCCTTTTCATGTTTTTGAGATTGGATCTCACTAAGTTAATAAATTGCCCAGGCTGGGTTCAAACTTGCACTTCTCCTGCCTCAGGCTCGCAGAGTGCCAGGATTGCAGCCATGCACTGAAATACCCAGCATGCACCCAGGCTTTTTTCCTCATAGGATTATTATATTATCTATTGCCTGTTTTTTCATTTTCTTTGGGGCTGGGCTACATCTGACTTCTTCCCACTATATCCCCATCTGGCATGGAGTGGTTATCCATAAATTCCTGTTGAATGAATACGTGACCAAAAAGGGCAGTACTGGCCCTGCCTTTCCTCCCCACCCCCTGCATGTCATGTCTCTGTGTTTCTGATGTACCGAGGGCTTCTGAGATGCCAGACATGGTGCTAAGCCTTCCATAGAGCAACACTCAGAGGGGGACACCCCTAGGTGCTGTATGTCACTGATGCAGCCACTGAGGTACAGAGAGGTGAGGCAACAGACCTCAGGTCACACAGCACCCACTGGGGAGCCAGGATTCCACCAAAGTTGCTCCAGCTAGAAGCTCAGAGGTCCTGGCCCCTGCCCTCTCAGAAGCAGAACTTAGAGAATTCTGAGGGGCTCCAAGCCCCAGCTGGACAGAGGTGGGGCTCAGACCAACCTGTGTCGCAGGCCCAGGGTGTGTTTCCCTGTTGCTTGTTCAGCCTGGGCTGTGGTTTCCGCTTGTTTTCTGTAACCTGAGCTCCCCCAGCGCCTGGCACCAGGATCTGTGACTCGGTGGCCTCAGCTCAGGTTCCTGATTTCCTTGGATGATTTTAGATGCTTTTACTGGCAGAGAAAATCCCAGCCAAGAGGCGGTGAGTAGAACACGCCTCTTCCTCATAAGCTGGTAGCAAAAGGGCACTAATTATTAGCAGTGCCCTCGAGGATGCCCCAGTTATAAGGGAAGGGCCTGCTGTTGTTCATTTCACCCTGGTAACCACCCTGGAGGGTGGCATTTACTATCCGCACCTCATGGTGGAGGAGCCTAAGGCACAGGGAAGTTGAGTGATTTGCCCAGAATCACACAGCCAGGAGGAACACAACAGAATCTGCACCCGAATCTGCTCCTCCTCCCAGATTCCTTCCTGGCTCCAGACTGCAGACCAGACCTGGGGCCCAGAGTAGCAGAAACTCAATCCTTGCCCACAGGAAGCTCCAAATCGCCAGAAAGAGCCAAGAATGAGTGCCTATGACCATCAAAGCCAGCCCACCAGCCTGAGACCATCTGTATTTTTAGTCAGAGAGTGAATCAGCCTGATGATTCACAGGCCTGGCCAGGCTTGCTGGGCAGCCCCAGGCCATGAAGGACAGGGTAGGGGTCAGCTAAATGGGGGGACAGGAAGACTCAGAGGGGATCAAGGGCTGCCCAGCCAGGCCACTGTTTCCCCCTTGTCCTGTGCAGGATATGAACTGGACTGCACGCTTTCTCACTTGTTCAGGAGATGGGGTTTGAATAATTGCTGGCAAATAGCTCGTGACAACAGAATTAGAAAGTGATATAAGCAACTCTGCATCACAGACATCTGATCTGGACTGGGCACCATGCAAGGCACTGGAGGTACCATAGCAGAGAACAAACCCCTGTGCAACTGATCTTCTAAGACAGGCATGAAGGCAGAAAGGGTTTGACTTTTGCTTTGTTTTTAACAGTCCTGGGGATTGAATCCCAAGGCCTTTTCTCTGAGCTACATCCCAGCCCTTTTATTTTTAAGACAGGGTCCCAAACTTAAGATCCTCCTGCCTCAGCCTTGGAGTAGCTGGGATTACAGTAAATATTTCATGGTTTGTGGTCTATAGACTCTCCACTGAAGAAAAGCAGCTATACTGGGCTGTGTTCTCATAAAAACTTTGTGTACAAAACAGGATGGAGCTGGATTTGGCCTGGGGGTTTTAACTTTCTGCCCCAGTCCTAGAAGATGCCTTTTCCCACACCGCAGTCCCTCGTTCACCCTCCACCATAGGGCTTGAGGGCCTGAATGACAGGTAGTGAGCTGGTGCTGCCAGCAGAAAATGCTCTGATGCTCTAGTGTTAATGCACAGGGTTCAAGTGGGCTCTCAGGCGTCCCCTTCACATGGGTGCTCATGGGCACACTGGACTGGGACTTCCTGGGGCAGTGACGTCCATGCATCATCTTGTGTCCAGCCTAGTGCCTCAGTGCCACAGGAGATGCAGAGGGAACTCCCCAGGCCATACCCACCCTTTTGTCACTCTCTTCACCTCAGTTAGAAACTGGCACACCGGGAGGCTACCACAGGAGGACTGCAAGTTGGAACCCATCCTGGGAAATTTAGTAATTTAGCAACACCCTGTCTCAAATGAAAAATTAACAGGGCCAGGGATGTAGCTCAGTGCAGACGCTGTGGGTTCAATCCACAGTACTGAAAAAAGGTTTAGAGGGAACTCTGTGACAGACTAGGACCCATTCTGGTCTTCCTGTTTAGCTTCCAAGAAGCTAAGTACCCCTTTGTGCCCTCCTAAGCCCCGGTTTCCCATGAGAGTCCTAGAGAGGGCCGGGGGCTGTGGGAAGGGCTCCTTGGGAGCCCAGCGCTGAGCCTCGGCTTCCTCATCCATAGAACAGGTGGGGATGAGCACATAGCTCTCCCGGAGGTTACAGGGCAGCTCCAGGGAGCATCTGTGCAGGCTCAACCTCTAAAATGTGGGAAGCACTGCCTCAGCCCCTCGGAGCAAGAAGTGACCGTCGCTTTTACAAATGACAGGGATAGGGGCATCAGGGGCATCCTAAGACTGACTTGCTTGAGGTCACAGCCGGCATAAGCAGTGAGGTCTACACCGCTGTATCTCCGCTGACCTTGGGCCACCCTCTGAATTAGCGACATGGCATGGACCAGACTTCCTTCAGACTTCCTCCCTGCCCGGTTCTCCAGCAGACAGGCTTCTCATTCTCACAATCCAGCAGCCAGAAGCAAGGCCGAAGGACAAGGCTCCTGCCATCTGGGGGTATTGGGGGGTCGAGGAAGGTTGCTTGGTAAAGCCATCACGTAGCACTATGTTCCCCAAGCCTAGTGTCTGGGGGATGGTAGAATTGTTACCCACAGACCTGGGTTCAAATCCTGTGTTGAAGATCAACTGACTGTGACCTCAGACAGGAAGTCTGTCTTATCCACATAATAGGAATAGGAAATGAGTCACACATATACAGAGAGTTGATTCATGTTGACTATGGCAGTTACATTCTACAAAGCCACCGTGAACACTGAATTAGCAAATTCTCAGCTATCACTCCTGGGGGAAACACAGCTGGGCCCAACTTGGCATAGTTCAGTTTAGGATTCTTCCACTTTATATGGCTCAGGACCATAAGCATCCAGTCAAAGCCACCCTCCAGATTTCACACTTGGATCTTCCCAGTTGGAGGCAAAAGGGTACACTCCTCTCTCCATATAAGCCAAGGCAGCTCAGCTCCCTGCCACCACGTGGTCACGGGGACAGCTGACTCTCTTCAACTTGCTTCCACCTCCTGCCCCACCTCCTCCCCTCTCCCAGTGCCACATCCTGTGCTGTAGTCTGTGCCTCAGTGTTCCCCCATGCTGTCCTTGGTCCATCCCTGCCCTTGTGGCCTCGTCCCTTGGTAAACACTGTCCTCTCCACTCCCATCTTGTTCCCCCTTTTTTTCCTTCATTGACTCCTTCATCTGTTTGTTTAGGAACCATTTATTGACCACCTGGTCCATGCCATGTGTGGTGACCAACACCTCTGCTTAGTGTAAAACAGACACCTTGGCCTTTGCCTCGATTAAGTGAGGTACAGGTTCCCACATCTACCATTGTCTCCTCCCTAGTGGGCAGGAAACAACTGTCATTCCCATGAGTCACTGAAGGTGCTGGTCTCAGTCCTAGCTGCATGGGAGAGTCACCTGGGAACTTGAAAACAGGCCAGTGTCCATCTTCATACCAGCCCAAGTCTGGCAGAACCTCTGGGAGCCAAACCACACATTGGCATGTTTGAAAAGATCCCCCCCAGGGGCTAGGAATGTAGCTCAGTGGTACTGCGCTTGCCCAAGAGTCAAGGACAGTGCTCACCAAGGGCTGAGGCCACAGGTGGCTTAAGAATCTCTAATTAATATAGAAGTGAAATAAATAGGATTAAATTTTAAATTTACAAAAGATTTTAGACTTTTAAAGTTACTCAATTATTTCTTATGAACAATTTCATTAGAAACTTGGGAAAATCAACACCCACATAACTGATACCAGTAATTATTGGTATTATTGTTAAGCACTGTTGTTTCATCTCTTTTTAGGGGAGGTAAGTCATTTAAAAATAAGAATTGGCTTTGCTGGGAACAGTAGCATATAATCTCAGCCACTTGGAGGCTGAGGCGGAACAAATTTAAGTTCAGTCTAGGCCATTTAGCAAGACCCCATCTCAGAGAAAAACAATAAACAGAGTTGGGGGTGGAGCTTAGTGTTCCCTGGGTTCAATCCCCAGTATCACTTGGGACCAGGAACAAGAGATAGGAGCTTCTGGTATAGTTCAGTGGTAGGGCAGGCTTAGCTTGTATAAGACCCTGGTTCTCTCCCCAGCAACAAAACAAGAAGTTATAGAGCTTATGACACATTATCCCTAAATACTGAGACTTCAGAATCAGCCTACCTTCAGATGTTCTTATCTCACTATATAAAAATGTGTTTTATAGCTACCTTTTAAGCCAGATCCTATCATATGCACAGTCCTAGGCCTCTCGGCCCCTCCCTGAACCTTCCCTGCCCTGGGAGGAGGTAGCAGAGTCTCTTGCCCATGGCCAGAGAAGCCTCTCCCACCTCCCTACCTAGGGCTACCTAGGCCCACCTGCCTGGTGCTTCTTCTCACTCTGGGGCAGTGGCCTTGCCTGTTCCCTGGGTGGGGGAAGCTGGCACCGGAGTGGGTGACTCTTCCTGTGAGGCATTGAGGAAGCAGGAGGGAAGAGCATTCAGCCCCACGGCCATTCCTGGTAACTCCTTTCTAAGGCTCAGGGCTGCCCCTGGGCAGGTTCTGCGACTGAGCCTGGGACTCATCCAGGAACAGGGGACGTAAGTGCAGATAGAGGACTGTCCCCAGGCCTCTGAGCGGCTTCTAAGCAAGACTGGCCAGAAGAGGGGCTGACACAGAGAATGGCTGTCAGAAAGCAACAGGTCTGCACAGAGCACAGGACCCCAGTCCTGTTGGCTGTTGGCAGAGACTCCAGAGGGTCTGGGTTACAGTGGAGAGGGCTGCAAGTGCTGCACCTGCCTGTGACTTCCTGTCCCACTGTCCATCTGTCCTTCAGCATGCCAGTTACATCCCCAGACTTCTTAAAATGTTTTGAGGCTGAGTCTCACTAGATTGCTAAATTGTCCAGCCTGGGCTGAAACTTGCAAACCTCCTCCTCAGCCTCTCAGAGTGCTGGGATTGCAGGCACCGCGTGCTCGGCCCACGAATCCCTTTCTGAGTGGCTCTTTCCCCTCCACAGGTCATTCATCCTCTGGAGTCACACAGACTCCACAGGAGCAGGAAAGGGAAAGCTTTAAGGTGGCCGTTTTCCCAGTGAGACTCCGTTCCACCCAGCTTGGGTCCTTTGCTCCATGGCTTCTGCTAGGCCCCTTCCCTGCGCAGAGCCTCTGACCTCTACAAAATGAGGGGACACCCGCCCATTTCCCATGTGCCGTTTCGTCTTGGCAAAGATGAAGGACCTTGAGCTTCTAGAAGGATGGAGGTGAGGCCCAGGGTGTCTCTCTCCCCAGCTGTCTTCTCCCCAGGTTGCGTCCCACAACTGCGTGCCTTATACACGAGGGACTGCAGGGTAGCTCTTCCCGTGGCACTTCAGTTTGCTCATCTCCAAGAACAGAGTTAGACCCGTGACCAGGGTTTTTCCTCCACAGAAATGGAATTGTATAGTATGTGACCTTTCATATCTGGCCTTTTTTCCTATGGCATATTTTCATGTGTCACCCTTGCTACGGCATGAACAAGCGCTTCAATCCTTCCAAGACAGAGTAATATTCCACTGCATGCATAGCCCAGGCTGGTTTGCCTGGTCATCTGTAGGTGGTATTTGGGGTGTTTCCACTGGGGGGCGCTATGAATAATGTGGCTATGATGCTGCTCACACGGGTGTAGGTTTTTTAGTTCTCTTGGTCACATCCCTGGGAGTGCTTACTGGGTCCTAGGTAACTCTAAGTTTGATTTTTTCTTTTTCTTTTTTGATCACAGGGATCAAAGCCAGGGCTAGAAAGCACCCCACCTCTGAGCCATACCCCACCTTTCCTTTAATTACTGGAGGGGCCGCTACACTGTCTCCCCCTGTGGCTTATAGCCTTACATGAGGGCCTGGTTTTAGTTTTCCAGACCATCTTCCCCGCTGGGTTCCCTGGGTTTAAAAACCATAAATAAATAAAACAAAGGGGAGAAGGGAGGCAGGGAAGAAAGGAAGTACAGGGAAGGGGGGGAGAGAAGAAAAAGAAAGATAGAAAGAGGGAGAGAAGGGGGAAAGGAGCAGGAAAGGGAAAGCTTGAAGGTGGCCCTTTCCCCAGGGAGAAAGTTGCTGGCTGTCTCAGCCCCACAGCAGCCTGCAATGCTGGGGCGCTGGGATTTAACCCCAGGCAACCTGGCTCCAGGGCCAGGGCCTGTAACCCAGTCCAGGCAAGGGCCCGAGCCTGAGCTGGGGGTGCAGAGTGAGAGCTGGCCCACTCTGCGCTCTGGCTCTGAGTGCAGGAGGCGTCTGTCCCCCACCTTAGGGGGCAGAGGGGCAGCAGGGCACAGACTCCCAGCCCCTCCCTACCATGCCCCTCGCCTCAGCTGGCCCCGACCTGGGTCCCTGCTCCCCCGTCATCTGGCAGATCAGCCACCGCCGGCCCCTGGAGACTCTCAGGGCCTCAGCCCTCAGCGTGAGCCGATTACCCAGAGGGCAGGCAGTGCCCCTTCCCTCCAGGGCTCCCTGGGGACTCCCAGGGGAGGTGTCCTCAGCCGAGGGCCTGGGGGAGGGGACAGCGGCTGCTGCAGGAGGAAGCGCCCACTCGTGCCTTGCAGGCTAGCACCCGGGAGGCAGCTCTGCCCAGGAGCAGGGGTGTTTAGCCACCTCTCTGGGCCCCACTAGGAGCCTTTTAAAAACACCTTAATGGCATGAAAGGCACTGTGCCTATCATTCAGTGCACCCCTTTAAGGGGCTCAGTCCTAAGGACTTCTGTGAATTTACATAGCTGTGTAGCCATCACTGTTTAATTTTAAGAGCACCCTGCCTTAGGGGCTTCCTCCCAAGGCCCAGGGGATGCTGCGAACCCTCTGGCAGCACTGAGCTCTGTGTATCGTGGTTTCCTGTACACACACCTCGGATAAAATTTACCTGTTTGAATTAGGCATAATAAAAACAACTAGTGAAAACTAATAGTAATTAGAACACAAAATAATGTACCGTAATAAAAGTTACATGAATGTGGCCTTTTTCTTTCTCTTAAAACCCCTCACTGTACTTTCAGTTAAAGGAAGCCCTTCCCTGCCTCTCCGTGGGGATCTGAATTGCCAGCACCACCTCCCTCCTGCACTGTGGGGCCACTGAACACAAGGCTGTGACACTGCTGATCTGATAGCCAAGGTCCCTACCAAGTGACTAACAGACCCGGGCCTGTCTCCCCGGGCTCAGAGCCTCCGAGCCCAACCGTGGCCCCGGGTTTCATCTGAGGGCCTCAGGGCAGCCCTTGCGTTGGCGCCGGCTCCCGGCTTCCTTCCTCCGCCGCCTGTGCCCTGCCTGGCAGCTAGCATGAAGAGCGGCTGGACAAAGGTCCTGGGGCTGTGTTCCCTAGTGTGGTGCCAGCAGAAGGGTGTGTGTCTGTTCGCCACAGCTGCAGCCCACTCCACTCTCCCTGCTTGGCCTGGGCCCTGTGACCGTGTGACCTGTGCCAGAGAAAATGCCATCACAAAAAAAGGGTTTTCTGGTGCCCAAGCAAGAGGCCTGACACTGACTCTGGTGACTGAGAATAACTGTAAAGAGCCTTTGAACGAAAGAGATATGGCCTCTTCCCAGAGCACTTCCCATTGTGACTGAGTCGGAAGCCCTGGTTCAACTCCCTCCCTCCTTTCTGCTTTGCTGTGGGGCTGTGGTTATTGATCCGTGCCTCAGTTTCCCCTTCTGTGAAATGGGCTGTGATCCACCCTGCAGTGCTGGCCAGAGGGAGTGCTGCTGACTGAAAAGCCACTCTGGCTTAAGCAACCCCTCAGAGTGATCTCACCAGGTAGCACCAGAGTTTCCATTGTCAGTGAGCGCTGTCTCAAACTGCCTGTTATTCTGGCATCTCTCAACCTCCTGGTGTGGGGATAACTCTCTCCTCAGCTTTGTAACCCCACGCCTGGCATTTCTGCATGCAGTATCAAAGGAATGTGTACAATGGCCCCCCTTTCTTTAGGTCTAGGAAGGGGCCTCTTGAGTCTGGGGGTCCAGGGGGGAGACAGAACAGGACACTTGTCCTCCTGATGAAATCTATGATGGCTTACGAGGCAAAGCAGGAGTTTGTTTCGCTTTGTTTTCTTGCATTGTTTTTTTTATTTTGTTTGGCAGAATTGGGGATTGAACCCAGGGCCTTTGCACTGAGCTACAAATCCAGCCCTTTTTAAATTTTTGAAACAAGGTCTTGCTAAATCTAAGTCGGCCCTGCTGAGCCTGAACTTGTGACCCTCCCGCCCGCCTTGGCCTCCCGGAATGCTGAGATTACAGGTGTACACCACTAGGTCTGGCTGTAAACTGTTTTTGTTTTTCTTTTATAGTTTTTTTTTTTCACCATAGAAAATGTGGGTGAAAAAAGTTTAAGCAACCCCTCAAAGAGTGATCTCAGCAGGTAGCACCAGAGTTTCCATTTTCGGGGAGCAGGGAGCGCTGCCTGTTCCTGCTGTCGCTGCCTGTTCCTGCTGTCGCAGTCTATTGTAAGTGACCATGGAGACAGCATGTGGGGATGCACCAGGCTTCCAGGGAGCCGGTGATGAAGTCTGGCAAACACAGCCTCCATGGAAGCAGCTGGAAGCCAGTGTCCTCCACCCTGGGCTTCCTGGCCGCCTCGGCAGCCAAGCCCAGCTGATGGGCTGGAAAGAATGACTCCCCACTGGCCTGCCTCGGAGGTCAGGGTGACCGTGAGCCAGGCCCCATGCCACGCCAAACCCAGCTGGTCAGCAGCTCCTGGGGCCTCAGGGGGCCCGTTTCTGCAGCTGCCAGAGGGTCAGGGGACTGGAGCCCTTCTTGTCCAGGCAGTGAACTCCGGGCACTGGCCCCGTGGATCAAACTGCCCTGCGAGGTCCAGTGAAGCCCCAGGGCCAGGTCCACATCAATCCTTCCCCGGTCCTGTTCACGTGGGCCTCTGCCTCACTTGCACGTGACAGGTTCCCTCATCTTCCTGGCAGGACCCTGTGGGATGAGGGGCTGGGAGCTGGTGCCTGTTTTATACACACCCCGCCACACACACACACACACACACACACACACACACACACACTGTGCCTCTAAGGCAGCACAGGGCTCAGGAGGCCTGGGCTGGGGTCCCAGCTCTATCCCCTATGCACCACGCCTCTCTGAGGCCTTGTGGCGAGTAACATGGCAGAGGTGCACCTGGGCAGGGCCTGCTGTGCAGGTGATCAGGTCTCTCCCAGGCTCCAGCTGCTGGTCTCCTTTATTCTTCCTCACAGAGTCCCATGGGTCAGGCTTTGGGTGGGTGGAGAGAGCCCTGAGCTGTCCACAGAGGACTCCATGGGGTGTGTGGGGAGAGCACAGGATGGCGTCTCTGCCACCCTCAGCTCCTTCCCTACACTGGCCTGTGCCAAGGCAGGATGGTGGGATAGGGTGTCCAGGGGGAGCCCAAGAAATGGGCCAGAAAGCTCTGGGTCAAGTGAGTCTAGAGGAGGGTCAGCCCCGAACAGGGCCTTGACTCACCCTCCGGAGAGCCTAGAGGCCTCCTTTAGGGAACAAGTCTCCAGGAAGAGCCAGGAGGAGGCAGGGGCAGAGGGCAGAGGCTCCGGGGAATCCGTTCCATGGGGTCAGTATGGGGTCAGTATGGGGTCAGTATGGGCCGAAAGGCAACCTGCTGGGTATGTAAGGGCCACCCCTGGGCTCTGCACAGTGTACGGTCCTTTCATCCTGGGAGCACTGTGATAATGGACTCCCTCTTCCCTTTTAGGTATGAGGAGTGTGGCCAAGGGGCACAGACAGATATGCAGCTAAAGGAGCTAGCTTTAGAGACACCATGATAGGTTTGCTTCACACCCCTAGCAGGCTCATCCTGCTAGGGGAGAAAGTGCACAGAAGGTTAGAGAGAATTGCAAAAGGAAGTTCTACAAAGAAGTTGGTCTAGGGACAAAGCAGGGAAGGTGTTTCAGGAAGAGGGATCAGCCTATGCAAAGGTCCTGGGGTATGAAAGAGCCCATGATGCAGACCCTGCAAATGAATCAAAGTCGATCGAGCTGCTGCTGTTGCTTTCGAGATACAATGGGGCTGGGGTTAGCCAAGAGCATGTGGGCTGCCTAGCTGCCTGCTGTCCTGGCCATGTCTTGGTTTCTTTAGCAAATGTTTCCCTGCCTAATCTCCGAATGTAAAGAAGAGGAAAAGGCATGGTGTCTGGAGTGAAGATCCTGTCACTCAGAAGCTGGCCTCTGTGAGCACACTGTGCACATAGTAAACCCTGCTGATCTGCCGCCTGTGTGTGTACCCCTCAGGGACAGGGACAGAGCCAGAACATTCCAGCAACCCACTTTGGGAGCCAAGTGGGCTGTGTGAAGCTGGTCCCTGTCCTCCTGTTCCACCCACCAACTCCTGAGAGCTGGGGTGGGGGTGCAGATGGGTAGCAAGGCCGATGGCCCACACAGTGGGGTGCTAAGGGTCATGACTTTGAACCTGAGACTCTTGGCCTCACTGAGCCTTCGGCTCCTCTTTGGAGACTGCACACAGTGCTCCGTCTCCTCCATCTGTCATGATTATTAAACAGGGTTCTGTCTACCCAGAGACTGCTGGGCCCACCCAGAACCTTCTGCCTCTGCAGAGAGCTGACCTGGGGTCCTGGGTGGTGGTACGAAGGACACCACAGCCAACACGAGCTAACGCTGGGTAAGAATGAGTTCCTCAGCTGGCCTGAGGGCTGGCACAGGACACCCAGAATAAAGTCACACAGGCCTGGGCCCCATAGCACACAGAGACACATGTTTCAAAAAGGATTTGCTACTTTTTTTTTTGTTTTCAGTGCTTTTGCACAGAGCTGCACCCCCAGCCCCCTTTTCATTTTTTTATTTTGAGACTGGATCTTGTTAAATCACTAAGTTCCCTTGGCTGGGTTTAACTTGTGTTTCTCCTGCCTCAGCCTCCCAGTGTATACCACCGCACCTGGAAAGCTCCTTTCCAGAAATGTGTGACTATTTCTGGATTCTGAATGCCTCCCACATGGCCCTTCTGCTTGTTTTTTGTTTGTTTGTTTGTTTGTTTGTTTTGTACCGGGAATCGAACTCATGATTGTGCACTTGCAAGGCAGGTGCTTATGCCACTGAGCTAAATCCCCAGCATCTTTCTGCTTGTTTAATAACCCTGAGAGAACTGTAGGGAAGGAGGCAGGGGAAGCCCGCACTTTGTGGAGCTTGAGTCTTGTGGGCAGGGCTGGAGGGTAAGAAACACCTTTAGATGATTTTAGAAAGCTGTTCCAGCAGGAAACAAAACAAGGCAGAGGGCAAGACAGCAACCAGGGTCCCTCCCTACAGAGTTGTTTTAAAGAGTTTGCTTTCCACTGCGCTCTTAAGATGTGGATTTCTGCAGGTTTCCCAGAGGTTAATTCTACCTGTTAAGTGGGATGGTGGATTGGGGAGGGAGGCCAGTCTTGAGCCAAAGGCCCTAAGCTAGGAAATAGCCCTTGATCCAGCTGTTGGGTTGGACTGACACTGATGAAGTCATTCTATTTAAAGTTTGGTATCTTCTATGACCCCTGCCAACCTCAAGTCATGGAAGACCTGCAGGGAAAGCAGTCCAAGTAGAGGAAATGGCACATGCAAATGTCCTGAGGCAGGAAAGGGCTTAGCACATACAAGAACCATATATAAATGTCAGAGTTACAGATTGAAGTGAGATAAATGATCACCCCATCTGAGTTGGTAGGGGCCACCTCACACAGCCTACTGGGATCTGAAACTTAATCCTTAATCCTGAGAGCTCAGGGATGCTTCTCAATAAAGGAAGGTTCCAGGGAAGGAGTACTGGATAAAGCTGGAAACCATTGACTCTGTCCAGGGAGACAATTACCAGAGAGCAGAGGATGTGGGTGAGGGGCTGGAGAGGTGGCCAGAGGCTGGCTTCTAGGCTCTGTTTCATCCATCTGAAGCAAAGGCAGACAAGTTCTCATGGTTTATTCAGCACATAATTTCCCCCCTCTCTCTCTCTGTCTCCCCCTCTCTCCTTTTTTCTTCTGGAATTACAATGTTTAAAACATCAAGACTGAAAGCAGGATATGGTTGTACACACCTGTAATTCCAGCTCTCATGAAGCTGAGGCAGGATCATGAGTTTTCGGCCAGCATGGCTACATATTAAGAACTTATCTGAAAAACCCAGGACAAAACATTTTTTTGGGGGGGGGATGGAAAACAAAACAAAACATCCCACTTTCCAACTTGCCTGAACAACAGACAGTGGAAAATTCTGGCATCCCTGGACCCTCATCCCCCGGGACAAAGTGCCAAGTAGAGCAGGGGCTGCTCTTTGCCTGTGGTCCCCACCACTCCCTGCTGTGTCAGTTTGTGGCTTCTGCTGGGAGTACTAGGGAACCATGTTAGATGGGGACAGAGGGTAGTAACACGAGGATGGACCCTGGGGACTTAGAGGGAACAAGCTGGGCTTGTGACATCACAGTGGCACCATCTCTGGGCTGATGAGCCTTGAGCCCAGGCAGAGGGTGCACACCCGCTGGTCTCACCATGGCTCTGTGCAGCTGTCTCCTTTCTGGGGACACCCCCCCCCATCACAGCCTACCCTTCTGCTGACCTCTCACCTGCAGCAGGGCAGGACCATAATCAGCAGTAACTGAAGGCTCCCACCCCACGGGGCACCCCCTCTGGGAGCCTTCCATCCTGGCCCTGTGTGTGGGTGGGCAGCAGGACTTCCCTTAGTCATGACCCCTCCACCAGGCTTCTTAGTGACTCGGCACCCTGTGGGGACGGTGTCTGCCGAAAATCAAAGCAACTCGGTTTTATGAGGGGAGGTGTAATTGGAGCAGGCACAGGGAGGAGCCGAGGGGATCAACCCCAGTCTCACTGCATGGCTGCTCCCCCGTCCTTGTCCCTTGTAAGGGACCTCTAGCTGCTTCCAGCTGCGCATCTCTCCAGCATGTGGCCCTTTATTCCTTGCGTGAAACCCTGCTCCCCGCACTCAGTTTGCTGGCCCTTTATGGGCAAATAGTTGTCCTTGGCCAGCGCTGGGCATCAGGCAGGGGTTGGACTGCCTGGTTCTTGCTGGTTCCCAGTTCTTAACCAGGGCTAAGCCAACTGCAAGTCTTTAAGAAAGGATGGAGTTTTCTACCCTCCATTTGCCCTCCAGATAGTGCCCAAGCTGCAAATCTGCTTTAAATTTGAAAACAGTAATAATCACACTGAAGACCTGGAACTTAGTGCTTTACCTTTGACATGGAACAGCAGTTCCTCAGTTTGATGCCTATGTGAGTTTGGGCAAGCGTCTTAGCTTCTCGGTGCCCTGATTCCTTCTCTGGCCTGTGCTGGGAAGAATGTAATACAGAGCCCTTCATGCGGGGCCTGGCATTGCGTGGGCCTGGCCACAACCCTGTGAGATTCCTATTGTCACAAGGCCCATTGTCTAGTGGAGAACACCGAAGCCCTGCACGATTTCCTGACTTTTTCCACAGTTAAGACATTATTTCCAAATCCTGACATCGTGCCATGGAGGGGATCAGACAAAGGTGAGTCACCCACCCCCAGCTTTCCCAGCCTGGAAGCCAGCTCCTTCCCCGGCCCGGAAACAGTGCAGTGGACTCCACCTCTTGGGGGAGCCTGCTTCTCCCAAGGACCCTCTGGTTTCCAGGCCCCTCAAGCAGTCCCGGCCCCCTTTCGCCCCACTCTGCAGAAGGCCTGACAAACGAGTGACCAGACGCGGCTGGCTTAAAATCATTGTGAAGAGGAGAGTGGCTCTGTGTACCTTTCGCTGAGCTCCACCTCGGTCACCTCTTACATCGTCTATGATGTCAAACGTTGCCCACTGCAGCACCGGAACCCGGGAGCAGAGCTCAACAGCGCATGCGTGCAGCGTCCTGCGTCATTGCGTCACATGGAACCAGCACAGCGGAGACCAGAACTGTCTGCTCTTTCCAAAGACCCCCCTTGCAATCCTATCTACCCTCCTGCCCCCCACCATCCCTGACCCCTCTCGCCGACCCCCCTGCTGGTCCCCATTTCTGTAATTTTGTCATTTGAGATTAGAGGAAGGGAGTTGCAGTTGCTCTGTGGTGCACATTATGGATAGACAGCGCTTTGCAGTACCGTTCACTGAGGGGCGTTGAGACTGTTTCCGATTTGGGGCTGCTAAGAATAAACCTGCCACTGACTTCTGCATGGATGTCAAATCTCATTTCTCTGGGACACATACCCAGGAGTGTGATGCTGTCTATGTCTGAGTTCCTGTCGAGGTCTTAAACAGCCAAGTTCTTCCCACAGTGACCATTACAAGAACCCCACAGTCTGGAGCATCTATTCCCTGGAGCCCAAGGAGCCTGGAGATCCTGAACAGCCTGTGCCTGCCTCCTATTAAATACTTTCTGTGCCCCAGGCACTGTGCTAGGCTCCTTGCACTCATGGGACATTTAGTCTGCACAAAAGACAGCACTAAGGCTCAGAGAGCTGGGTGACCTGCCCCAGGCCCCAGCTTGCAAATGGAGCATCAGGAGTGACACCTGCCCTGTCTAGTTCCTAAGCCAGTGGGCTTGATGCCCCCCACCTTGTAGGGTGGCAGGAATTGGTGCTGAATGTTTGTGGGGGCAGCAACCAGACCAGGGGTGTCAAGGAGGGAGAGCCCAGCAGGAAAGCACAGAGCTCCGATCCTTCTGACCCTTCCTTTCTTCATCGCAAGTGGGGCTGCCGCTCTGTTCCAGCTGTCTGGGTCCCCTGGGCCTAGATGAGTGGGCCCTGCCTTCCTGGCCCCTCCATCTGTGGGGGGAGCCTCATCTAGTCCCATCTGCACTCGTGAGCCTCCACTCTGGGCTTATGGTGTAAGGATAGGATCAGTGTGAGGACAGTGACACCCACCATGGCCAAGTGCTGTGGCTGGCACCCGAGCATAGGATCCCAGGTGCTTGGCATGACGCCCTGCACAGGAATTACCACCACGGCTTTGCAGAGACATCGTTGAGGTTTAGTGGGCAAAACTCACCCAGGTCACCGGAAATGGAATTTGAACTTGTCTACCTAACACCACCACTCAAGGGTCTCCAGCTAAGCCAGGCAGGGGTCTCTCACTAACCCTTCTGAAGGGGGCTCATCTTCATGCCCAGCAAGGGCAGGCTGATGCCCTGCAAGATGCCCTGCGTCCTCTGGGTTCCAGATGGCTGCTGGTCTCTGGAGGGGTCCAGTGTAAGCTCCTTGGTTCTGCTTTACTCACTGCTCTGAGGTGAGGTCTCCACCAGCCTGAGATCCCAGGCCTGCCCTCCTTCCTACCTCCTAGCTGTGTGAGACCAGGCTCTCTAAGCCTCCCAGTCTCTTCTCTTAGAAAGACCCAGTCATTGACTATTATTAGCCTGAAGATTTCCCTGAGGGCAGACAGAGGGTGTGGCACGGATGGCCCCATCCTAGCCCTAGCCCTGGCCTTGGTTCCACGCACACTGGGACACTGGGCCTCCGTTTTCACTCAGCTAAGACGATAGGAATTGCCACGTTGACTCAGGAGTTCTGCTTTGTGAACTGTGAGGCCTTATACAAGTGAGGATTTTTCTCTTCTCCCAAGCCACAAGCCTGAGCTCTGTATTCTTAATTTCCCAGCCTACTTCTCTTTTGTGGCTCCCTTTTTTTGGCTGGTAGATTTGGTTTTGAGGGTACTGGGGATTAAACCCAGGGCCTTTGCATTGAACTGCATCCTCAGCCCTTTTCTGTTTTTTGGTATTTATTTATTTATTTAGTACCCGGGATCGAACTCACAGCCTCATGCTTGCCAGAAAGGTGCTTAGGCCACTGAGCCAAATACCTGGTCCTGTTTTTTGTTTTAAGCTAGGATCTCACTAAGTTGCATAAGTTAGTCTTAACCTTGCAATTCCACTGCCTTAGTCTCCCAAAGTGCTGGCATTACAGATACGTATCCCCACATCTAGCTCCGGTTTTGCTTTTTAAAGTTCAGTTTTACATGTATGTATCTGATGCAAACACAGTCCCTGTTTGGTGGGCTTGTGGGGCCAGGACTCCCTCCTCTGTGTGCCTGAAGTGGTTTGACAGCATTTCCTGAATGTCTATTGTGTGCCAGACCCAGTGCTGGGGACAGAGAGGGGAGCCAGGCACAGCGTCTGACCTCAGTAGGCCTGCAGGCCCCTGGACAGCCCATGGCAGTACAGGGTGGTCTGCACAGCAGTGAAGAGGCGTCCACTGCAGGAGGGACCCCAGCCCAGCCAGGCAAGGAGGAAAAGGCCCACAGGGGCGGGAGGCAGTACTTCCTCAAGCTGAAGAGCTTCAGTGAGCTATAAAAGACTAAGTGGGAGTCAGGGAGGCAGAGGAGTGGGGAAGAACGGTCCAGGCAGAATGAACAGCACTGCAAAGGCCTCGAGGTGAGAGGGTACAGGCACTTGTCCCTCCTCACCTTGCTCAGTCTCCCGCATGGTATCCTGAACAGGTGCTAAGTCTTGCCTGGAGACTGGGTGATGTTACCATGCCCAGTTTGCTCTTGAGACTGTAAATGTCCTTCCCTATCCACCCTTCAACCCACTCACCTGTGAACCTCTTCATCTAGCTCTCCATTCCTTTATCCACGCATATATGTATCAATCCACCAACCCATCCGTTCGGTCATCAGTTTGTATTCACGTACCCATCCATTCACTTATCCATCCATTCACTTATCCATCCATCCAAACATAAACATGTTCACTCGCCCATGCATGTATTTATTCATCCATCTATGTACCCACCTATTTCCCTCCATGCACCCATTCATCCATCCATCCAACCAATATCCAAGTGCTGCTGACATCCCAGACCCTGTTGGGTTGGGCTTTCCCTAAGGAGGTACAGGACAAGTGGTGAGCAGTTGTGGGCTGTGCTCTCCCCAAGACGGGCACAGACTTGTCCTGGGGTTACTCCCCACCTTGGGCTGCCTGGGCTTGTTAGGAGGGAGGGAAGCCGCCCTTGCCTTTCCTCTCGGCTTGGAAACTGTCCCTGATATTTTGTTTTTGAGAGCGTCACTCCCAGACATCAGGTGCAAAATCAACGCAGACTGCAGACGGCCTCCCTCTCTCCTGGCTGGTTGCGCTGGGGACACCACTCCTTGCTACCGTTTAGGGATGACAGGACCCTGGGCTGATTAGTCACTGCCCATGACCTCTTCACCCTTCCCTCCCCACACCCTGCAGGTGGAGTTTCAGACAAAATGCCAATGCTGGTACCACCCACGGAGTGGCCCTTTCCCAAGTCCTTCAGTGGCCTTCTTACCTGTGACTAGAGCAAGAGCACAGTATGCTTCTCAGAAAAGCCAAAACCATCACTGACCTCCCTCTGGATCCCTTTCTGGTGTCCACAAACCTGGAGGCCCCTGACCTTGGCTCCTATTTGTTCACTTAGAGATGGGAAAACATCAACCTGCTGCTCCTCAGCCTCGTGGGGGGTAGGGGACAGGAGCCGGGAGCTCCCAAGGGGTGGGTGGGGGTGGGTGGGATTCACCTTTGCAGGGATGAAGGAACCTGAGAAAGCAGGGCCACCTACTAAGGGGACCCAGCAGCTGGCAGCAGAGTCACAGACTGACCCTTGGTGGAGAGAGGCGGGACCTGGTCTGCCTGGCCAAGAGAAGGGAGAGGCCATGTACCCTCCCCCTCCCCCTCCTCCTCTTTTTCCTTCTCCCCTCCCCCCACTGCCAAGGTCTCCCCAACACCTGTGGTCTGTTCCCTGTCCACCCATCCCCCAAAAAACTGTAGGGCCTGGTGTGGTGCTGACATCATCTGTGGCCTGAGGTGTTTGCAGTGATTATCAGGCGGCAGGAGGTGAGATTCCTAGATCAGCCCAGGAGCTGGTGCATGTGTCTAGGTGACAGATGAACTTGCATGACTTTGCTAACCAGAAAAGACATTAAACTGCAGGCACCATCTGTATTCGTTTCCTAGGGCTGCTGTAACCAGCAACACTGGGCAACCTAGATCAGCAGAAACTGCTTTTCTCACAGCTCTGGAGGCCAAAATCAAAACGTCAGCAGGGCCATCAGGTGCCTGCACAGGTGCCTGGGATTCAGGTGTCACCATGTCTTTTTAAGGGATACAATTCAACTCTTGATACGGGAGGATTCTGATGTTTAAAAAGCACATACGCAGCAGTGTTTGTTTCCTAATCCGGATGCTCATCACATGAGACTTTGCCGTGAAAATTTATCAAGCTATACATTTACGATCCACTCACTTTTCTGTGCATCTGCTGTATTCCAATTAACATGTTATAAAACATAGAGACACACACACTAGCCCGGCAGCATCACTGCACTGTTCCCGGAGACCTGGCCTGGTGGTAAGTTTAGGGATTAATTTCATTTTCTCCCCCAGATGTTCCATGTCTTCTGCAATCGCCAGCATTAACTCCATCAAATAATAATACATGCCATGAAAAACCAGGAACTAGGCTAGAGTTTCAGGGACCCTTCCCCATCCCCAAAGCTATGTTAGCAGGAGGTGGGGATCCGAATGGGCACTTGGCTGTCCCTAGAATGCTTTCCAAGTCAGTATTTTTAGCGTCATTACTTACCCTTTCAGTGTCCTAATGATTTGTGGCTCAGATGATCCCAGCTGACTTTCTGCGGAGCCGGGCTGAGGCGGTTACTTCACCTGCGTCCTCCTCTGGAGGGCGAGGGTAATAATAGAACTGATCTCATGTGTGGCCTGGAGGCTTAACTGGGAAAACGCACGTGAAACCCAAGCACAGGGCTCTGGCCCAAGGCTGCCACAAATACCCTCCTGCTGAGAAAAGGCCTGAGCATGAGGCTGAGGCAGGCGTCTCCGTGTCCCGGTTTAATGGCTGGGCTGGCGTGGGGACGGGAGAGTGCAGTGGAGGACGCCCCCTTCCCTGTTCCCCATCGTCATCCCTGGGGACTACAGGGTGCACTGGGCCTCCCCTTCCTGTTTGCTTTCCCATTCTGTCCCCTTCAAACAAGTCTTGGTGTGCTTTCCCTGCTCTTCCTTATGCTGCATATTATTTTGCCTTGTGTGCAGCTTAGGATCACAGAAGAGCTTCAGGGAAGCAGAGGCAGCAAGAGCGAACCAGGGGTGGTGGTGAGCACTTGGGAAGGCTGAAGCAGGAGGGTAGCAAGGTGGAGCCCAGCCTGCACAATGTAGAGACTGTCTCAAAATCAGCACTACAAGGAGCTGGGGATACAGCTCAGTGTGAAGGCTCTGAGTTCAAAGCCCCAGTACTGGCAGAGAGGGAGAAGGGAGGAGCCTTTTTACCTCCAGCAACTGAGAATCCAGTCCCCTCCCCTGTGGCCCCGCCCCCAGATACCCAGCTTTGGAGGCGGAGCTGTGGCCAGGTCTCTGCTCCACCCACCGCGCCCCGGGCCTTTGGGATCTGGGTTGTGCTGAGTTGGAACTTGGTCCTTTCTGGCAATATCAGCACAAATGACAAATGCAGAAACTCTGTCCCAGCTGGTCTGCTGCCCAGCTGTAATCCCATGGATAAACTGGAGCTCAGGAAACCTTATTTATGTACAAGGTTATTCTTTGCAACATTGTAAAAGCGAAAGGTTGAAGATAACTTTCCCTGCCCCCATCTGTAGGATGCTCGCTAAATAAACCTCAGGCTGTGTACTGTGGTGGAATTCTGTGCCATAAGGCTGTGAAAAAACAGTGAGACAACATCTCTAAGCTGTTTTAAGTAAGAAAAAGAAGGCCCAAAACAAGACGCAGTACATGCCTCTTTTCATTAAAAGGAGGAGGGCGTGAGAATATTTATTTGTATTAATTTGGATCTGCATGAGGAGCTGGCTGCCATTCGATGACTGCATTTAGAGTCGGAACTTGGTGGCCAGAGCAGTGGGGCTGGCAGGGGACACAGACTTAGTCACTCACTTTTAGAGGGGAAATACAGACTTGCGCTTTCTAAAATTTCAAATTTAAAAACTTCAACGTGTTTAAAACAAACGCATGTTTTATATGTGACACCTTAGGTCCAAGCATCACAGTGGATCCAGCCGCATACCCTGATAGCTGTGTGACTATGGGTAAATTACTCAGTCTCTCTGGTTCGGTCTCGCCCTCCAGGGAACAGGGATAACAACATTTCCGACCCTGGGCTGCTCAGATGATGAGATAAGATAACCTGTCCCAGTGGCTGGCATGTGTGACAGGGCTGTGGGACCAGTAGGGTTCCTGAAATGTCTCACTTGGAAAAAGCCCTCGGTGGCGGGATTTGAACCCCAAGCTGCAGGAGTCCTCATCTCTGGGGGGCTGTGTCTCCTCTAAATGCTGTTTGTTCAGTGGCAGTGAAGTTCCTCCTCCTCTTGTCATGCCCACAGTGTGGGGAGACGACAGTCTTGGGTCCTGAGTGTCCCTCACTGGGAACTAGGGCCGAGGGGGTTGAGTAAAGCCTGTCCGCATCAGGTCACTGTGGGCATGGGTAAGGACACAGAGTGACAGGTTCTTCTCAGAACCAGCTCCCACCTCCTGTTCCTGGAGACCCCTGGCATCCCACCCAGCCCTTGACGACATTCACGAAACCTGCCTAAGGCCAACATGCAGGTGATCACCATGTGGAACCACCACACTTGCTCCACGAAGCCTTTTCTAGAAACTTCTACCTACCAAGCCACAGGGGCTAGTTTCACCCACCAACCAGCTTCTGTGTCTTATTTTGTTCTCCTGTGAAATGGGGCAGTAATCCTACTACCTCTTCTTCCTTTGGAAGGAACAGGAAGTAGGACATCTGTGATCTTGCTTGTATGTCGGTCTTTACCTCAAGGAAATGATCAATGAGCCTGAAATACTGTCACGTGACTGCTTTTCACAATAAGGAAGACACGGGTAGGAAACAGAGTCCTGGGCCTGGGGATGTTGGAATTTGAATTTTAGAGAAACTTGTTGAAGCCCTATTGTAGCCCTGTCCTGCCAGGCTGGGGACAGCCCTCTCCTGATTTCCCAGGGCTAATATCTCTGCAGAGTGGGCACTGGCCTTCCCTGTCTGACAAGAACAGGTGATGTTGGAGGGACCTCAAGGGCCTCCTGAGACCTGGGGTTTGGGGCTTCCCAGGACAGGATCATCTCTGTTCCCCCTTGATACCTTTGCAACACCCCCTCACCTGTGCTTTTCCCCCAGACTTCCCTCTGCTCAGTGTCAGCCTCCAACAGGTTCCTGACCCCCTAGTGTGCCTGACCTCAACTTCCTGAAGCCCTTAAGGGCTGGGACAGAGTTGCTAAACTTTCTGTATAGTGCAGAATAGCAAACTCCTTAGGTTTTCCTGGATGTATGATCTCTGTTGTAATGACTCAGGTAATGTAGGTCAGAAGCAGCCATAATCACTCATGAACAAATGAGTATGCCCTAATAAAACTTTTTTTTTTTTACAAAAATAGCACAACAACAACAACAACAACAAACACACAACTTCCAGGATGGGAGAAGATATTTGTGAACCACACATCTAGTAAAATCTGTGAGATGCTCCTGCAACTCAAAAGGAAGAAGCTCAAAAAATGAGCAAAGGACTTGAGTAGATTTCCTCCAAAGAAGACATATAAATGACCAATAGGAACAGGAAAATGTGCTACCATATTAACATCAGGGACATGAGATATCATTTACCTTTGTTAGAATGGCCATTACTTTTTAAAAAGTAAACGTTGATGAGGATGTGGGGGAAAATCCCTTGTGTGCTATCTGTGCCAATGTACAACATGCAGTTCTGAGGAAGAACAGTATAGAGGTTTCCCCAAATTAAAAGTAGAACTATCAAATGGCCCCACAACCCCACTTCTGGATGTGACCCCCAAAAGAACCAAAATCAGCCAGCTGTAGTGGCACATGCCTATAATCACAGCATTTGGGAGAATTCAAGGCCTGCCTGGGTTACAAAATGAGTTCAAGGCCAGTCTGAACTACACAGGCCCTATCTCTGAAAAAAAGCCCCCCAAAACAAAAAACAGACAAAACCCCCCCCTAAAATCAGAATCTCAGAGATATTTATAGTCCTATGTTTATTGCAGCATTATTTACAAGAGCTAAGATATGGAAACAATCCATGTCTACCGATGGATGGATAAAGAAAAGGTAGGATATAAATGCAGTAGAATATTATCCAGCCCTAAAATATAAGGAAATTCTGCCATGCTTCACAACTTGGACAAACTCTGAGCACATTATTAGGTGAAATAAAGCCACTGCACAAGGACAAGGTGCACAAGGACAGATACTGTAAGAGTCTTCCTACCTGAGGAACCTGCAGAAGTCAAGGGTGGAACTGTGGTTGCCAGGGGTTTGGGAGGGGGGAGCTGGGGAAGTGCATGGGAACTGGATGTTTTAGGAGGGTTCCCCTCACCACCTTGGGCTCCGGTCTCCTTGCCCGGCGGAGCAGGCAATGAACTGACACTTCAGGGAGGGTAAGCGTGTGTTTCACTCAACCCAGGGCCCAGGTCAGGTAGCACCTGCATTAATTTGAGCGTGGGAGGGAAGCTGCTGTGAGGGACCTAGAGCTGAAAAGGGGTGGTGCCCGAAACAGGGGAGACGGCAGTGGGGAGAGGGGTAAAGCAAGCACATGGGTGCTCATTATCAGTGACCCAATATCCAGTCCAAGTCCCAGTTTCAGCAGAGTCAGGGGAGATGGTGGCTTTGGGGAAGGTGACCTCTCCACAGTATCTCTGCTACTCTTCTATAAATCCAAAGTTATGCCAAATGCTGAATTTAAAAAGATCCACAGAGAGGGAGACGACAAGATGGCTGATCAGTGAGCAACAAAATACAAAGCCTCCTGGGAGAAACAACTCATTTGTTAGAATAAAACATCCTGGAGAGACCCAGACAGAGGGAGATGGATCCTCTTGACACAGGAAGAAATTAAAACGTAAAAAAGCTCATCAAATACTTCAGGACTACAACTGAAACAGGTAAAAATTATGGGACACAGCATTTTCATGGTGACCTGCCAAGTTTGCACCAGCTTGAATCCGCTCCAGCTGGCAAAGCCACCCTAACTAGTTCCTGCCGCCACTCACAGGAGGCACAGCAGCGCTGAAGTCAGGGGTTGGTGAGCCCAACAAAGAGCAGAGAGCGGAGCTGGTGAAGGGACCTCCATTAATCCACAGTCAGTGCTGGGAATGATATCCCACGGGAAGGGCGCAACCAAATGGGCAACATGTTGGAATCGGGCAGGAGGAGCCTGAACTGGGAGCCACAGTGACTTCAGTTGGTTCCTCCCTCCCAAGAGCAGATTCATGGGATTTGCTTAGACTGGGCTGTGCCCCTGGCCAGGACCCAACGAGCCATCCCAAATCGATTCCCTGCGCCTAGCAAGCACTAACTGGGTGAAGGCACCTGAAGTTTGGCTGGCCTGGTGGGGAGGAGCAGGCAAATACAGCTACTGCTTACACCTCAGTGACAAGAGCAGGCAGGAGAGGGCGGAGGTCCCTCGCCAGCGTGCTTTGGAGGAAATGTGGCCAACAGGGAAGGGGGCTGGGACCTGCACTGTAACCCGTGTGGAAGAAGCCAAGACCATGACAGGAGAGAGAGGCAGGAGGAGAACCCCAGCCCAGAACCCTGAGAGCACTGATCCAGGAGAGTGAAAAACAAGGGAGACTGAGGGCAGCAAACATGCGACATCAGACATGGCTTCAATAGACATTAAGAGATATCTTCAGGACTTTGTAGATGAGCTCAAAACTGAAATATTAAATCAGGGAAAGCAAGATAGGCTCTCAGGAAATGCTCTCAGGAAGCATCTCTCAGGATGATATAGATGGAAGAAGGGAGGAACACAAAAAAAAGGAGAGAAACATTCAATAAAGAATATAAAGAAAATATAGAATACATGAAGCAGATTTAAAGAGACTACCAGGAAATTAAAAACTCCATTGAAAGCTGGCAAAACACCTTAGAAGAAACTAAGGATAGACTATCAAAACTTGAAGACAAGTTTGCAATGTGTGATCATGAAAGGAAAGATCTCTTAAAAATAACAAGGAAACAGGCAGTAACAATACAAAGGCTAGAAGATGGACAAGAGAATCTACAATTTAAGAATAACAAATGTGAACAAAGAAGTAGGAATACATACAGGCAAATTACAAAGGCTATTCACGGAAATAATTAAGGAAAACTTCCCAAGCATGGGAAAAGAAAATGACATTTGGTTGTGTGAGGCACACAGAACTCCAGCCACCTACAACCAAAACAGGTCTACACCCAGACATATAATAATCAAGATACCAGAAATTCAATATAAAAACAGAATATTAAAAGCTGTCAGAGAAAAGAAACAGATTACCTATAAAGGTAAGCCCATCAGAATCACGGCTGACTTTTCGACAAAGACCATCAGATCAAGAAGAGCTTGGAGCAAAGTCTTCCAAGCCCTAAAAGAAAATAACCTCCAGCCCAGATTGGTGTACCCTGCAAAACTGTCACTAGAAATTAATGGAGAAACAAGATGCTTCCATGACAAAGAGGAACTGGGGGAGTTTGTGACCATCAATCCAACCCTATAGAGAATACTGAAGGACATTCTAGAGAGAAAAAAAATACCAGGATTTTAGGAACAGTGGCAGAAAGGCCTCAATGAGTGGGGCAGGCAGTAGAATGAAGGAGAAAACTAGACAAACAAAGGCAGAAAAATAGCATAGCAGAAATGAGGCAAAGAAGGATGGCTAGAATCTCTAACATAGATGGCCTTGATACACTATATTGTTAATAGTGCACCAGGATTTAAAACCCACATTACTCACACCACTCTGCTTAGATGTATTATATTCTGTTCCAGTCATTCTACCTGTACTAGATTTGAGGGCACCAACAGTAATCCTGAAAATAACAGGATATAGTATGGTAATCATCCTTAATTTCCTATTAACTTAATCTAAAGCTCTGTAAAACCTACACTGTTTTACCATGATTGATCGTAATTGAATCTGGTTTGTTGGATCGCTGTTTTGTATTGGTAGATTTTATTCAAAGCTGTTATGATTGATAGTATCAAGTCTGAGAGTATAGGCAACTGCACTTAAGATGACAAGATCCAGTAGAATATCCACTCTGGTTTGATTATTACCTGCCTTTGAAGTTTTATACTGTCTACAATGTTTTATTTTTACTAATATTGTTATTTACTGCTTTACTCAATTATACTGCTCTATTCAATTATGCCTGATGATATAGACATTCTATTGAAGATAATAAGAAACAACACAGTAATCATTTTAGATCACCTTGTACTGTGGTTTTATACGACTTTTTGGTTTCATGTTTTTATAGGAATTTATTTTGTTTTGTCTTGCTAAGTTTTATTTTTCCCTCTAGTACAGAAAGGATAGAAATACATGTAGAGATTCATGCATGCATAGCTGTTTACACTCTCACTGTTTGACTATCTACTTTGTATGCTTTAATTTTGTAATTTGAGCAACTATTTCTTAGAGGACAATATGTACTTTATTAACTAGTGATTTCTTATTGTTTATCTTTTTTTTTGGAATTCTGTATTCTCTCTAACCTTTATATGCTTTTGTTTCTCTTAAAAAAAAAAAAGATCCACAGAGATGGAGACAAAGGGCATAGTTAATCTGGGAAAGGAGGTGTTGAAATCAGTGTAGGAAATTAAAGAACGGCCTAGAAAGGAAGGAGGTCAAGTCCCCGAGAAACAGGGAGAAGGGGCTTCTTGCTGAGGATACAGCTGCGTCTCTGTCTCCCTCTCTGGGTGAGGGAATGGAAAGACCAACCCTCCTCTACTTCTGGCTCACCTGCCACAGAGCAAATTGTGGCCCTCAGAAAACCCCAGCCTGGGCACCTCAGGGTCCCACACTCTCAAGGCCCTCTGCTTTCACTTCGGGCCCTGACTGTTCCATTAGGCTTTTGGTGGCGGAATCCAGGGCTGGCTTGGTGCATCTGTGACCCGGGCAGCTGTAAGTGGCCATGTGCACAGAAGAGCCGCACTTGGTGATCACTTTGTGGTCAAACACTGTTTTGAAATTCGTAATACTTTTTCATCAAGAGGAGCCATATTTTCATTTTTCACTGGGTTCCCAACCAATTGCAAATCTTGTCCCAGTGGAGTTCAGGATCTGCTCTCCTTCCTAGACCTTTGTGTTTGGTTCCAATGGCTGTTGTCACAAATTTCTAGAAACTCTGAAGCTTAAATCGATGCACATTTCTTATCTTACAGTTCTGGGGCAAAGTCTAGACTGGGCCATAGGGTTGCCTGACTCCTGGATGCCCGGGGGAGGGGCCGCCCCACCTTCCATTGCCTGTGGGGGTCTCCTGCATCCTTGGCTCCTGCCCTGCCTCCAGTAGCATCTCCTCTCCTCTCCACATTTGCCTCCATCCCCACTTCTTCTTTCTGGCCCTTCTGCCTCCTTCTGGGAAGGCCTTGTGTTTAGAGGGGCCCACATGGATAACTCAGTGTAATTGTCTCATCTTCAAACCCCTCATTTAATCATGTCTGCAAAGTCCCCTTTGCCACGTAAAGTAAGGTATTCACAGTTGCTGGGACAGAATGTGGCATCTTTGGGGGACCCTGGAAGCTGAGAGGACACAACCTCATCTGTTCGCCACCACATGCCCTGACGTGGCACAGTGCCATGTCATACAGTGCATACAGTAGGTGCTCAATAATTGCTGAATGAGTGATGGCACAAGGTATGGTATAAGACAGTGCACGGTGTACCAGCTCAGAGGACAGCGCCAAGCCCTGACCAGGGAGGAGACCTTGGTCTGGGAGTCAGAGTGAGCAGCCTTGGTGCTCCTGGGACCTGGACGCTCAGCCAGCCAGAGACCCCAGGCAGGAGACCTTTGCCCAAGTGTCCCTCTATCTGGCTCACTCTCTCCTGTTGTTCCCTTGGGTCATTCTGAGACCACTGGTGGACAGCAGCACCTTGAGGACTTGCCTGAGAGCCTAGGCCCACACAAGAGCATTGTGAGCTGACATCCTGAGGGCTCCTGTATGTGGGGGCTTCACGCTGGTCAGCGTCTGGGCTGCCATGGCAAATGCTTCCAACTCATGTGCCGCCCACCCCACCATCACCGCCAGCTGCCACGGAGACGGTTACCGACCCCAGGCCCCGCTCCCCTCCTCCACTGCTTTCCTGGTCTTGTTTGTGCCGCTACCACAGCCATCACCTCTCCTTCAGGGTAGTGGCAAGGGATAAGGTGGCTCTGACTTCCATTCATGTATCCAGCTTTGGGACCAGCCCTGTGTCAGGAAGTGAGCACCCCATGGAGACCCAGAGCCTCTGGGCCACCCAGATCATGTGGTCGCTCGGCACACACTCCAGAGTGCAGTGCCATTAAAAGCACAGATAAAACTGTGCCCTTTGACCCAATCCATCCCCCCGGAGCTCCATCCTAGGGAAAGCAGGGGACAGGTCCAAGCAGTGCTGCTGGACAAGGAAGGGCTGGGCAAGGATGGGGATGTGGGCCTGGGGTGCCCATGAGCAGCAGAGTCATGGAGGTTCATGGCCAGCAGAGGAAGCTGACCTCTGTGCGTATCTTAGCCTGTGAAAATGAAGCCACCCATGCCGAGGGGCACCATGCAAGGAGAAAGGCATGGAAAGCAGAGTGCCTCACGGTCACCTTCTGCAGGGACACCCGCAGGCGGGGAGGGGCCTGTGAGTTCAGAGAGAAGGCAGAGAAAGAGCTTTTCCTCCACTTACCTCTCTGCTGATCGACTTGTTTTAAGGGACACATATAGCTTCCGTAGCTCAAAAGGAGAAATCCAATAAAACATATTTTTAGCAACATACCGAGCGAGGCGCTGTGCTAAGAGCCTTTGTGGAGAGTGTTCTCTGGGTCTGGAGCTACTCTCAACTCTTAAAGACCTCTCTGAGCACTGTGGAGCAAGTGCTTTTATCACTGATTTTCCCCAGGAGGCAACCGAGGATCAGAGAGGTTGAGTGATTTGCCCTAGGAGAAACAGCTCGTAACTGTCATGCCTGGGGGCTGAGAAGAGCAAGGGTCAAGATGCATTAGCCAGTTATTGTGCTGGAGGTGGGGGGTGCAGTGCTAGGGGCCAGGAGAGATGGAACAGCCCGGCTGGCTTAGGCTGGGGGCACCGAGGCTGATTGGGGTCTGATTGGGGTTTCAGTTTCCCAGCTTTCCCATGGAAGCGTCTCTTGCAGAAACTGACGTTTATGAGACTCAGAGGGAAAAGCTACATTGCGTGACAGCCCCGTGCCTCACCTCTCCTCCAGAGAGGGGCTTGGCCGGAAACTGTGAGCTCAGAAGCCATGGCCTCCTTGGTCTCTGCTCCCAGGGCTGACAGAGGGGCTGGGTGCGGGGGCTGGCCAGGGAGAGCCAGGCCAACTGCGGTGGGGCAGTGGTGGGGCTCGGCTCTTGTGGCCTCTGCCGGACTCTTTCTCTCCAGAGCCTAAGTTGGTGATCTGGACGTCTACAGCTCCAGGGGGCCTGGGGGCCTGAGCACCCCCCAGGAGGGCCAAGTTAGAACCTGGCGAGTTTGGAGAATGGCTGAAAGCATCTGGGTGGTGTGATCAAGACATGTGGGCAACGTGAAAATGTGTGTTTTTTTCTTAGTGTTTGTTGCAGTAGAGACACATTGTCATGAGCCTCCCTCAAAATACTCCCCCTTGCTCTGAACAAACTTATTCCATCTTCCTTGCAACTACCTGCAGCAGTCCTGGAATTCGTTTCCACAAGTCTTTACGAAGTGTGATTAAAAACAGAGAGAATGCTGCTGCCGAGTGCCATCCGGCAAGGCAGGCGGGTGAAATATTGTGGTGTGTCGTCATCCACCTTACAGATCTGGCACTGAGTTCTGGCTCTTCCCCAAAGTCAAAATGACCATGAAAAGTAAATGTTTGGGATAGATACAGGGATCAAGGCAGCTGTGACAGCGCAATTAAAGTCTCTCATGAAAGGAGCCTTCTAGAATTGCTCCTGGAAGTGGCAAGAATGATGGGGTCTGTGTGTTCAAGGCAAGAAAAAGTATTTCAAATGGGTCTAATGACAATATGTCTTTTAGTGTGATAATTTAAAAAATTTTTCAGTCACCATATTTTTTTGATCACACTTCATAGCTATGGTTTAAGACCTCATGAAGAAATGTATTTATCACCACTATGGTAATTCATTCAACAAGTATTTCCTGAGAACCCACTGCACCTCCAGCATGTTATGGACCCTGCCTTTGGTACATGGTGAGAAGAGACAGTAGTGTTTCTACCTCAGAATGTACATCAAAGCTGGGGGAGATAAAATCCACCATATGAACAAGCAAATGAGGATGTTGGCATTTGAGTTGAGACATAAATGATGAGAAGGGACCAATTCTTTAATATCTGGGAGTCATGGTATTCCAGGTAAAAGGAACAGCCAGTGCAAAGGCCCAGTGGCAGAAAGGAGCTTAACAGTGTGAGGAACTGTTCGGGTGTCACTGTGGGAACAGAGAGAATAATAGGGGAGTGGCAGGGACTAGGGTTGGAGCAGGGCCATATGTGGATTTGCAGGGCAGGGTAAGACGTTAGATTTTACCATAATCACAATGGTGAGGGGGCATTGTGGGTAGAGATAGGGGAGCGAAAATGGTCTAGTTTTCCATTAAAGATCACTTTGGCTTCTGGATACAGTTGGGTGTCTTAGTCTGTTTTCTGCTGCTATAATGGAATGCCTGGGACTGAGTAATTTATTACAAAAACTTACTTTGATGCATAGTTCTGAAGACTGTGGAGTTCAAGTGTGTGATAGGGAGGATTTATGCTTTTTGAGCACGTGGCAGAAAGGTCACAGGCAAGGGAGTGCATATGAAGGGGGGCAGGCGGTGTAGCTTGGCTTGATTTCATAGCAATGCACTCTGGAGGTAACTAATGCAGTCTCTGGAGAGTGAGAATTCACCTCTCCCAAGGAAGCACTGGTTGCTATTTTTTTTTTCTTCCTCTACTTTTTAATTTTTTCCCCCCATACTAGAGTTTGTACCTACGGCCTTTGGTGTATGAGCTAAATCTTTGAGCTAGATTCCCAGCCTTTTTTTAGTTCATACTTTTATTTTGAAACAAGATCTTACTATGTCATTGTCTTGCCCAAACTGGACTCAAGTGTGCTATCTTTTTGCCTCAGCCTCCACGCTCATCCTTCTGGTCTACCCAGTCACCACTTATGGGTTCCACCTCCCAATACCCAGGGCCAATTACTTTTCCTCCCAAGTTTGGGCTGGGAGAAACTGTATCTGAACCAAGGAGCAGAGGCCAAGGGTGGAGTCGGGGTGGGGAGTTAAGGGCTGCTGCTGTTGCTCTGAGCAGCGGTGGTGACTTAGATCATAAATCCAGAGTACTTTGAGGCTGAGTTGGTAGAATCAAGTGTTGGGGGATGGGAAAAAGAATCTGATAGACAACAGGCCCTGATCTAAGAAACTCGGTGAACAGTGGAGCCACTGGCTGGGAGAGGAGCAGATTTGGGGCATTGGAAGTCACATGATCGAAAAGTCTGGTAACAGCAGGGCTGTAATGGAGGAAGAGCATTACAGAAGCTGGGGAGAGATGCCAGTAAACCGAATATCTGATCATGTTTGAGGACTCCATAAACCTAGAGCTTCCACTTGCTCAAACCGGGAATACCCGAGTCATTGCTGGTGCTGGCAGGCAGCCTTGGTGACCTAGACACACCTACCTGCCTGTCCTGCTTCTGCGTCCCTGGTCTGGCTTCCAGCTGTGGCACCCACCTTTCTTTGGCCAGATGTTCCCTGGGTCCTGAGGCACAGTCCCTGGTGCATCCAGGCACTCGGGCTGCGGGGGAGCCCTCCCTCAAGCAGCAAGTTCTGGAGTATAAACACTCCAGCTCCCGCCTCTCACACAGCAGTGCGCTGAGTGAGGTGTGTGCTCACTCAATGCTCCCCAGGAGCCTGAGCCCCAGGTGCCACAGAGGAAGCCTTCTCTTACCAGCACCTCTCCTGCACTCCCTCTTCCTTGCACTCTCCCCAGGCTGCCTCAGGCCCTTCTTACAGAGCCGACCCCAGCCACTCAAATCCGCAGCAGCTCATGGCCCACTTCTGGGTGACATCAAGCTACCACTTAACACCCACCCCCAATCCAGTCTCTAAAGCCTGCAAATTCTTACAAAACACACCCCAAACCCACCCATTTCTCATCCAAGCCACCACCCTGATCTATGGCACCAGCTCTCGGCCTTAGACAGCTGCAGAGATTTCTTCATGAATGTCCCTCCTTCCATTTTGCATCTATCTATCCTATCTGTCAGTTGATCAGTCTGTCTATGTATGTATGTATGTATGTATGTATCCATCTATCTATTATCTATCTAATCACCTGTTTTCTATCTGGCTATCCAAATATCTATTTGTGCAGCACTGGGAATTGAACTCAAGGCTTTTGCACTGAGTTAAATGACAGATCTTTTTTTTTTTTTTTAATTTTTGGGACACAGTCTCAGTAAGTTGCCCAGGCTGGAATCAAACTTCCAGTCCTCCTGCATCAGCCTCCCAGAGTGTTACAGGTGTGTGTCATCCTGCCTAGCTTCTTACCCCTCTTTAATCTACTGTTCATACAGCAGGGATTATCTATTAAAATCAAAGTAAATTGAAGGTATTCTTTAGGCTGGCTCTTCTCCTTGCTTTTCCAGCCTACTAGGGGAAAATCCCGAGAAACTCTCATAGCCTGTAAGGCTGGCATGCCATGGGCCGGCCCACCCACCTGGCCACTTTCCTCCTCATTCACCCTGCTCCAGCCACACAGGAACCCCCGGCTCTGACCTTCCTCGGGGCCTCTGCTCATGGGCATCCTCTCAGCTACGACCCTTTGCATATCCAGTATATAGTCTTTTTATTTTTTTTTCTGGCTTTGGGATGGAACTCACAACCTCACGTTTACAGAGTGGGGCCTTAGCCAACTAAGCTAAACCCGGGAACACGGGATCCAGTTTAAACACTGCCTCCTTGGAGAAATCTGTCCTGACCCCATAACCTACAATAATTCTTCCATTTTTGCTTCTCTTCAGTCTTCCTGCTGGTTTCTTTCATGATTGGCTTGCTTAGTTATTGGTTCACTTTGGTCTGTCTGCCACTTCCCTAAAGTCTAAGCTCCATGGGGTCAGAGACAATATCTGTTACTGCACAGTCCAACACCTAGCATAGTGACTGCACATTGGAGGGGTGGAGCAATTGTCATTCTAAAATGACACACCTAGATCACTGTCCTGGGACCCACTCTGGGACTGACCTTTGCACATGAATGATCCAGCTGGGTATTTGGTGTCTGTTGGTATCTCTGTTCCCGGAAGTTCCCCCACACTCAGGAGTTGTGTCCTCACCAGTTCCACCGACAGTTCCTGCCTCTAAGAAATGGCAGATCAGGGTGGAAATCCTGGTGCCCTCTCATGGAGCGTTTGTTAGCTTTTGCTGTGTAAGCAGCCCCTCCAATGTAATAACGTCAAACAGCCAAGTGTGATTGTTCACAATTTTGTGGGTGAGCAAGATGGTTTCTGGCTTGACTGCACCTGGTGTGACTCCTGGCTCATGGTTGGCAGGAGGGCCAGCTGTGCTGGAGGGAGTTCAACAGCTTTTCTCACCATAGTGGTGTGACAGTTGGCACCAACTATTGTCTAGGTGGCCTCAGTTCTCCTTTAAGTAGCCTCTTATCTTCTAGTAGGTAAGAAGTAGGTAGAAGCTCTGGGGAAGAATTCCAAGTCAGAAAAAACAGAAGCTTCTAGAACATTCTATTAGCATAAGTCAAGTGAACAGCCTATATATACGGCAGATGAGAGATAGACTCCACTTCCACATGAGTGTAGCTACAAGATATTTCTGGCCATGTAAAATCTACCACAGTAAGCCATGAAGTGTGGTTAAGTGGAAATAGCCACTTAACCTCCTTGTGCCTTATTTTCTCCCTCTGTGACCTGGGTCTTATGGCATCTATGTCATGGGATCGTTTGTGAAAATTAAGCAGATGATGGTGCAAAGTGCTTAGCATGACACCTGTTCCTTGAAAGTACCTAGCAAATAGGAACCACTCTGAGTATCACAGCTATTGTGATAGTAATTACAGTAGGAATTGGGCAAATATGGGGTGAATGGTAGATGGGTGATGGGTGAATGGCATTGGGCATTCAAGCAATGTATCATCCCTTAGATTTACCTGTTAATGATAAGTCATCTTATTTCATTGGGTTTAGAATAAACTTTTGCGGTTAAGTTCAAATACCTTGATTTCTAAAGAAACCAGACCTGTTGCTCAATTTATTTTTTCATCATCTGTGTTTGTCTAGGAAGGGGTGCGGGGGGAGGATCAGGCAATTCTGCTGTAGGCTTTGTGGGTGAGAAAGGATATACAAGTGCTTTCTCTCTGTGTCTCTCTCCTTTTTCCTCTCTTTTTTACTCACACTCTGTTTCTGCCTCTGTTTCTGTCTCCGATACCTTCCCATAACCCTGATTAAATGTAATCAGACACCCACATTTGTGACAGCCACAGCCCCTGGAGAGGTAAGCAGAAGACCACATACAGCTGCAGTTTGTTAAACATTCCTGGGACACTGGGTTGGGAGTAGGCAGCTGTAAGATGCTCCTCCACTGCCCTCTCCAGGGTCCTGTGTCAGGGCCTGGCATAGCCCCTGAGCCACAGACTGTCCCCAGGGCTGCTGTGGGCAACAGGAGAGGTGATTTTCCAGGGCAAGATGGTCTTGGAGAAATGGGGCTCTGGTTTGGCCAGATAAGCTGTGATGGCATGGCCACTGTTGCCACCTGCTAGCAATGTTTAGGTGTTTTATTGCACCAGTCTGACACTGGACATGGGAAGACAAGGACAAGGAAGAGCCGGGGATGAAGTGGAGAGGTGCCTCAGTGTGTGGTGTGAAACCCAGAAATATATCCCGTCATGGGTCTGGAGGCAGAAGTGAAGGTGCCACAGGGCCTGCTTTCTCCAGAGGCTGAGGCTGGGGGGAGGGAAGGTCCTTTGGGGCCTCTTTTTGGCTTCTGGTGGCTGCAACAATTCGTGTGCTTCCTTGGCTGGTGGCTACATCACCACAGTTTCTGTTCCCTTTAGCTTATGGCCACATTCATTGTGTGTGAGTCTGTGGGTCCTCTCCTTCCCTTCAAAGGAGGATTCAGAGGCCACCCCAATCCATTGTGACCTCATCTTAATTTCAGAGCCTATTTCTAGTAAGATCCGTGCTGAGATTCTAGGTGCACATGATTTTTATGGGACACTATTTAACTCAGTGCTGGAGAGGCTGGGGATGGGAGAAAACCGTGGTATGATAACTTAGATTCTGCAGTATACACCAGAAGTGTGGGCCTCCAGTGGGGACCTCATACTGCATCATAACATGGTAGAGGATACCTACCATATGGAGGCCATGAACACGATGCTCAAGATGACCTATTCATCCATTAACCTATGAATGAATTAATCCATCCACCTCGGCAAGCCCTTACCCCCTTAGAGATCCCACTTGCCCTCATCTCTTGATACCTCACAGAGGGGAACAAATGTCAACATGCATTGGGGGACATTCAAACCATAGCAGGTGGGCAAGGGGGTCAGGACAAACAGGTGTCTATGTGCACACAACCACACAGTATGCAGAATGGAGAAGGGTGGAGAAAAAGCAGTTGTCTGTGGTATCCAAAGGAAGAATTCTTAACTTACATCTGACTTTCCATGTCACAGCAAACTCATTTGTTAAAGAGAGAGAGAGTGGACACATTTACCTGCAGTACGTTAACTTGATTTATTGCTTTTAAGTATATGGACACACACGTATGTGTCCCTTCCTTCCTGCCTTCCTTTGTTCCTTCCTTTCTCACTCCCTTCTCCTCCTCCTCCTCCTCTTTTTTCTGTGCTGAGGATTCAATTCAGGGCCTTGCACATGTTAGGCAACTGGTCTACCACTGAGCCACACCTTCAGACTTTTTATTTGTATTTTGAGAGGGGATCTCACTAAACTGTCAAAGGTAGCTTCAGATTTGTGATTCCCCTGCCTATGCCTCCTGGGATTACAGCCATGTGCCACCAGGCCTGGTTTAAGCCTCTATTTCTACCCCTTCCCTGTGCATGTTACAAGGTCTAAGTCAATTTGAAGGCATCCGAATCTTCTGTACTCGCAGTTGAGGATTTCGCTTGGTGTTATCTACCCTGAATTATGTGGTGTGTGACTTGTTTTTTGTGCCTCCCTCACTAGATTTTAAGCTTTGTAAGAACAGGGACTTTTTCTTGTCCTTGGTGAAATGGGTGCGCATCTCTCCCTGCCTTCTGGAGTGTAGCACACAGTGCTCAGCCAGAGCGAGCTCTCCATGAGTGTTCATGCTTGTCATCGCTCTTGACCACTTTGTCACCACATCCGCCCAACTCGAGGGACAGCCCAGGGAGACAAGAGCAAATCAGTGAAGGAACAGCTGAGAAAACAGAAAGCTGTGTCTTCCCCAGCCCTTTGGCTTGAGTTCTCTATGCCTGAAAGCTGTGCAGGACCAAGGGATTGGCAAATTCTCACAATATCTGCAGAAGTAAATGGGTTTCCTCTAATCTTGACACCTGCCTGCTCCCAAGAAGGCGGAATGACCTGAATGGTTTTTCAAGATCATTCCTCTGGATGCCTAGGGGAGTTGAGTTGGGAGAAAGGAGTGAACATGGACATAGGAGAACCAGGAGGGGGCAGCTCAAGAAGGCCAAGGGAGGGTGTCTTGGGCAGAGATGGAGAGGAGACAAAGAGGTGAATGAACTGCTTCTGGGTCCATCGAGCATGTTTATGTGCAGGGCTTCATGAGGCTGGGGTGTGATTCAAGGGACAGGGAAGCACTTGGCTTTTAGAACTGACAGATAAAGACCCCAGAGGGAAATCAGATTGGGTGGAGGTTCCTGAATTCAACTTTGGGTTAATTGAGCTTGAGAGGCCACCAAGACATCCAAGAACTAGATAGCTCCAGGCTTGAGTCCCTGAACATATAAAGGCAATTTTACCAGGGCAAGTCTCCTTGCTTCTTTGAGCCTGTTTCTTTTCTTTTTCTTTCTTTTTTTTTTTAATCAGTACCAGGGATCGAACTCATGACTGCGTGCTTGCAAGGCAGGCACTTTTGTCGCTGAGCTAAATCCCCAGCCCTGAGCCTCAGTTTCTCTGTGCAAAATGAAATACCACTCCAGTGGATTGCGAGGACCTTATGTAGGAATCTATGCAAATTATTTGCCCCAGATTGAGGCATTATGCAGAGAAAGTATCGTTCCTCTTTCTTAACACTCTGTCAGAAGCAACACGCATGCTAGAAAAACTGGTTTAAGCAGAAATTTACTGCTCCTGTCAGTGTACACTGCAGAGAGTCATTCTAGCTCCTCTCCAGCCTTAGATGGGACTGACATATGGCCAGAGGGACTCTATTTCTTTGAGGTGCCACATCTTTCTCAGGCACCTTCTACAGAACTTCACAGAGGCCATCAGCTCAGCAAAGGCAGCTGGTGAGACTTTTTCCTATCTTTTCAGTAGAAAAGTCTTAAGGAAAACTCTGATTGGCCCAGCTGGGTCATGCGTTCATCCAAAAGCCAATCAGTGTGGCCAGGACTAGGTCACAGGACTGCCTCCTTCCTGTGGGATAGAAGCAGGAACCAAAAGCCAATGAGGTGCATCCTGCCCCACTGTGCAAAGGGAGTTTCAGGACGCTAAGAGGTGTGAATGTAGATTCTGGTGTACAGTAGAAACACAGTTTATCAGGGTTGTTTTTCATTGAAATTCTGGAGGTAAAACTCCTGAACCATCTTCCATCTGCATATTTGAAAGTTCTTAATTGCTGGGCACAGTGGCCCTTGTCTCTAGTCCCTGCTGCTTGGAAGGCCGAAGCAGGAGGATAGCTTGAGCTCTGGAGTAGGGTTCTTTGCAAATGTGGCCCTCACCCCAATAAGTCAGTTAGTTTCATCCCGTTTCCTCACCTCCTCCACACAGTCTTTCGCCAAGCTTGGGAGGTGGACATCAGCAGTCTTGAGGGGCTCAGACATTGTGCCACAGCATAATCAGGTCCTGAGCATCCCTGTCAAGACTCAGGGACTCCCTGTTTCCCTAGGGGAATTCCAGGACCTCTGGCATTCCTCTTCAGCCAGATTTAAGAGAACAGGTTCCACAGAGTTAGACAAAGACCTTTGTGGTTCATGACATCAGCCAGAAAATTCTGAAACCCACGGGTAAGCTGCATTGTGGATGCTCCTTTCTGCAGCCTGCTTCTGATTGGAGCAGCCCGAGAACTTCCTGCCAATCAGGGGCCACCCTGCTCAGCTTGGAACTTTATAGCTTAGCAACCGAGAAATCTGGAGGAACTCTGGAATTAATTTAAGGAAAGAGGAAAAAAACATCAAGAAGGGAATTAGAAGCCAAGTAATCAGGCTAGAGTTTTTATTATTACCTTTGCGGCCAAGACAAGTAATGAACATATTTAGCATTAATTATCAGCAGAGCGGAAACTAGTAAGCTATGTATACTCAAAACTCTAAGGCTGATGTTCTCTCTCTCTCTCCTCTTTCTCTCTCTCTCTCTCTCTCTCTCTCTCTCTCTCAAATCTTCTTTCCCTCCTAACCCATTGCTGGGACAGGGATGTGAACAGAGCTAAGAGGAGGCAGACAGAACATGTACAACAATAAAGGGAAAACCACCCAGATCCTGACCGCCACATTGTCCTCTCCCAGGACCTCCTGCCAGTCTTTTTTGGAATCACCCTCCTTCCTGGGCCTTGCCTGTCTGAAAAGGGTGCAGGGAGCAACAGGGACAGTGGAGGGTTTGTGATCTCAGATGGAGGCCTGGCTAGAGCTGACAGTGACAGTGGCATTTGTGGAATCATCCCATAACTGTTGAATATCCTTCATGTGTCACCAGAGTCTTGGGCTGTTAAGACAGAAGTGAGTCTCGCAGACCCACACTTGCCACGGGGGCTGACAATCTAGCCAGAGCTGAGGGAGCCTGGATATTAGGAATCAGTTCATTAAACCCATGGAGATGAGATGACAATTGTGCTGACACACTCAGAGAGGAGGGACTAGGGCAGGGGGAAATTGAAGAGAGTACATCTGAGTTTATTCTGGCTTGTTTGGAGTTGTTAGGAATAGGGTGAGTTTGCAAGTGAGACTGGGCCAGGGGTGAAGAACAAGCCCACTCAGCTCTCCTGGGCCTGCAAAGTTTGTCCTAAAGTGATGGGGAAGTGAGAGAACCATGGAGGTTGTAAAACAAAGCAGAGTGATTAGGTTTATGGTTTGGAAGAGTGGTTGGCTGTTGGGGCAGAACAGATGGGAGGGATGCTGGGCAATGAGCCAATTCCAAGGCCACTGAGATGCTATGTGGGCAGTGGCTCCAGGGACCACAGACATGAAGCCCCACAATTCTACAGGGGCTTGTGACTGCTTCTCAGCCAACTCTACCAGAGCCGTGTTTCTTGGAAAGCATCCATTTAGATGCCCCCAGTCTGTGGGATAGAATGGGAGTAAGCCCAGAATCTTCCTGGCTTAGCACCTCAAGTCCTCAATCCCCCAAAGTCCCTCAGTCCCAGGAAAGCTGGTGTGGTTGGCTCCTCTACTACTCTGGGACAGCACTGAATGGAGCAGTAAGAAACACTTTCCCTCCTGCAGGGGCACCCTTTACCTTCTTCTGAGGAGGTGCCGATTCACAGAGTTGCCTCTCAGGCCTCTCTGGCTACTTTCTTCATTTGCAAAGTAAAGTTGGACCTGGGGAAATTTTAACTTCCTGTGGCTGCATTTCAAAGCCGTGAACTAAGCCTGAGCACAGAAGGCAGGGCCTGGTGCAAGGTTCCTTTCTCTCCATGCCTAGCAGCTTCCTCCACAAATGAGAGTAACTGTCTTTGCCTCCAGGAACTGGAACTCGAAGTATTCTGCACATTTTCCATAGCTAGACATTTAGTAATTAAAAAGTATGGCAATTCTGGCTCATGAAAAATAGTACTGGGAGTTATGCTCTTTCCTATGTAGTTACTGCTAGTTTTTCCAAAAGTTGAGATATGATCAAGCACCCTTGTGTCTCCAATTTTACAATGAGTACGTTATCATAGCACATCTTCCTAAGATCATCCTTCACCACCAACAGTCTAGTTCCACGAAGTGGAGACTGGGTGTTTTTTGCCACTAGTCCCAGAACAAAGATTTGAGTTAGTTGAGGTCCAACTATACCCATTTTACAGGCAAGAAAACTGAGACTCGTGAAGGTTAAAGTTCTGCTATTAAGTGGTGGAGTCAGAATTTGAACCTAGATGATTCAGAGTCTGTTCTTTCCACCAATTAACCGCTAGCTATTTCCTTCTGGGCCACACAGGGAAGGCAATAATGAGGGGAACAGTGTATACAGGGGCTGCTCTGCTGGTGGTGGTGGTGGTGGGAGTCCCCTATGAAAATCCATCTAGGGAACTCCAAAAGGATCAGCTTTGTGCATCCTGGCACAACACTGGCAGCCTGGCTTGGCCTGACCGTTTCTCGTATGGCTGGAGACTTCTGGATGTTGGTTGCCATGGAGATGAGGTGGGATGCTTGAAGATAAAACCCTAGCCTGATACCCAGCCTGGTCCTAGAGATGCTAGCAGTGGGGTAAGCAGACCAACCTGATATTATCAAGAAAAGGACAGAGAAAGCCTGGTTTTTCCTTCTTTTATTATGAAAAGCTCCCAGCATGGATTGGAATATAGTGTGTGGTACAACAAAGCCAGCTACAGCCATCACCAACTCTTAGCCGATCTTGTCCCATGGTACTTCCTTCCCCTCCTCCCAGACTAAGCTAAAGCAAACCCAGATAGCAATCATTTCTTTTTCAAATATTTCCAAATATGACTCCCAGGAAAAAAAGTATGGTTTTTGTTTTGAGACAGGGTCTGCTAAATTGCCCAGGATGAGCTTAAACCTGAGACTCACATTTCTCAGCCTCCAGAGTTTAAGGATTACAGGTGTGAGCCATCATGCTCAGATGATAATTTTTGTTGCCTTTACCACTATTAAAATTAACAGTAAAACTTTTGATATCAGCAAGTACTGTATCTGATCAGCTATGTAGCTTTCCTGTAAATATTTTCTTGCAACTCAGTAAGACAAGAATGCAAATCAGGCTCATGTATTGTGACTGGTTGATGTGTCTCTTACATCTCTCTTTATCTATAGGTTCTTTCATCTTATTTTTCCCCTCTGCAATTTCCTGAGAAACTGGGTTGGATGCTCTGTGATGTGTCCTATAGTTTGGATTTTGCTTATTGCATCCCCATAAAGGAGTCATAATATTCCTCTTTTCTGTATTTTTTATAAATTACTAATTAGATCTGGAAGTTCACAATGATGCATTTATTTGCATGATGCTTTCTAGTGGCTGATCTGGAGGCATGGATAGTTTTCCTCTGTGATGGTAGCTCCTGCTGATCATTCTCCAGACTAGTGACTAAAAACTAGTGGCATACTAATTGCGTTCTGCCTTGGTTAATGGGAATCTTTCTTTAAAGAGCATCAATGTATTCATCATTTGGCTTCCATACAGTATGGGTCATACCAAAAAGGACAAATGCTACATTGTTTTCCTTTATTTGACAGTTTCTAAAATATAGACTTGATGATAAATAAATTTATGAGTTTTTCTTTTTCTTCAGCATCATGGTGAACTCATCCTTTGGGGTTTTATGGGTTTGTTGTTGTTGTTTGATTTGCGACAGAGTCTCACTATATAGCCAAACTGGCCTTAAACTCATGATGATCCTGCCTCAGCCTCTCGAGTGCTGGGATTATAGGAGTTTGCAACCACACCTGGCTGAACTCATCACTTGGACATGAAACTGAAATGTTTAATACATTGTAATTATTACTATTATTATTATTGGATTTGCAGTACTAGGCCTTTGCACTGAGCTACATGCAAAATTTTTGAGACAAAATTTTTTTTTTTGTACCGGGGATTGAACTCATGACCTTGCACTTGTCAGGTGCTTATGCCACTGAGCTAAATCCCTGCTGAGACAGAATCTTAAGAAGTTGTTGAATTGCCCAGGCTGAGTTCAAACTCACAGTCTTCCTGCCTCAGCCTGCCAGACTGCCACCATATCTGGCTGTAGTTATTACTCCTATTGATGCTCAAATTGTCATTTTTGGCCAATGGGAACCTCTTTGTGTTATCTCCTGTATCCTTTTGAATGTGATGCTGGTAGTTGTCAACAGCTTTCTTGCCTCCTGAGAACAAGATAGTCCAGGCTCAGCTGGGCATGGTGGTGCCTGCCCATAAATCCCAGCACTTAGGAGCCAGAGGCAAGAGGACTGCCATGAATTTGAGGTCATTCTGGGCATGGAGTCAGTTCAAAGCCAACTGAAACTACAAAGGGAAGAAGACCCTGACTCAAAAACAAACAAAAAGACACCCCAGGCTCATTTGAACATTTTGTGGCTCAGATATGGAATTGGCCATTTGCCCAGGGAGTCCTAAATGCGGACTAAAACTGGTGTTTAGAGACCATAACACAGCTGCCAGGCCCTCACAGCAACTGACTGGGTGGTGGTTTCTAACCTTTTCAGTGGACAGAACCAGTAACCCACTGTGTGGCGAATGGTATTCTATAAGCAAAGATGCCCCCTGATCCATCAAACTGGAAGCATGTGAGGAAGCACTGAAGTCCTCTTGGACATGAATCTGACTCTCATGAGGCCCCTCAGAAAGCCTCCTGGCTGTAATCCCTCATTCTAAGAGGCTGAGGCAGGATGATTGCAAATTTGAATTCAGTTTGGGCTCTTAGCAAGACTGTCAAAAAAAAAAAAAGCCTGGGGGGTTACTCAGTGTGAAGACCCTGGGTTTGACCTCCAGAACCACAAAAGAGAGAGAGAGAGAGAGAGAGAGAGAGAGAGAGAGAGAAGAGACCCTGGGAAAAGACCACTTCTGGGTCCCCAGGATTTTATTTTCATAGTAAATGATGGCAAATGGTCCAGCTCAGTGATGAAGAACTTTTTTAGAGCTTTCAATGATAACAAATAGCTGGCCGCAGCATATGTGCCATAGGTCAGCCATGAGTGGTCCAGCCCCTCCTGTCCTCTGGAGACGCGATCATCTAGTCAGTCTGCATCCGGGCTGCACACTGGAATCTCATGGAGAACTACAGAAATGTACTAGGGGTGTATTTCAGTGGCTGAGCGCTTGCCCAGCAGCCACAAAGTAATAGGTTCCACTTTAAACACAGTCAGCTACACCTAAAAGTCACGTGTCAGTAGCAACTGCTATCTCAGAGGGTATTACTCTAGAAATTTCCTCACATCTGATGGCTTCACATCTTTAAAACAGGGAATTATGAGGGTTATTTCACTGGGAAACTGAAGGAATTAGAGATAATGTACACAAAGAATCGACTATACCCAAGGCACTCAGTAAAAAGCTGCTTATTTAACATCAAAACCTGCCACCCTTTAATACAAGAGAAAGCTTCCCTGGAACAGGAGTACCCAGAAGCACCCCACCATGGAGGCTACAGATTCCAGGTGCTTTCAGAGAAACTCTTGGAAAATACCCCTTAATTGCAGAAGTCCGACTGCAGTAGGAGGTGATCAGTTCCTAGGGCTACATTTCATTACAGACCTCGCCGCAGCTCAATAAATCAAGCAATCATTCAAAATAACATGTTGCCTTAATCCCCTCTCCTGGAACAGTTTCAGGTTGTTTGATTCTGTTTGCGTTAGCGCAGCCCAGAAAGGCTACTGGCGTGGTCCTCAGCACTCCTCCCTCAATTCATCAGCCGCTCTCGGGAAACATCTTTGCAGTCCCCTGACTGGCAGGAGGGAGCGTGCCAAGCCAAACGGTTTTTTCAGTTTTATCAAAACTGGAGCCTTTTGCATCCTCTTGGCCTTGACACAGTTCATCCACATTTCATTCACCAAGATTTCTGGCAGATCTATCTGCAATCGAGACAGAAAGGGAACCTTCAGCCCCTGGTGCTGGGCACCGAAAGCTGATTCTGGGCGGCTTCACCATTCTCATTTTCTCTCTAGTAGTTTATAATCACACGGCAGAATTTTGTTTCCCCTAGAAACTTGGCATCAGAGGTGTCAGCCTGGGAACATATTTGTTTGTGTAAATTAAAGAGAAGAATATGTTTTGACCATATTTAAGTTCTTACTGCGCTAAAGAAATAAATACTGGCTTGCACAATGCCTCCCACTGCAGAGTTCTGGCTCACCTTCCTAACCCTGCCTTTGTTTATAAAACCCAAACTAGCAAGCCCTCTGATTGGCCCATCTCTTCAGACTGCTACAGGGACATCCTTGGAGGCCATGGCCACACCCACCCAGGCCCAAATAGAAAGTCACTCTCACTGGGAATTTGCTTCCGCTGCCACACTGTGTCCTTGCTGGGGAGAGAAAGAGTGTCAGAACCAGGCACCCTCACACACGTAGTGGAGGGGCTTGTGAATCATATGGTCCATTTGTAGGGCACTGGGCAATTGCTGTAGAAATTCAAAAAGCACCTATCCTCCTACAGAGAAATTCCACTTCTAGGAATTTATCCTACAAAATATACTTGACCATGTGCCAAAGAGCGAATATGCTATAAGGGCAAAATCCTGGAGTTAATGCAAATGTTGGCCAGTGGAGGCCAGGGTAAGTAAGTGTGATGGGATGCTGAGTGTCATTAAAAAGAATGAGGTGGGCTGGAGAGCTGTCCTGTCTTCAGGATATATTGTGACACCCTTGACCTTCTCAACAAACAGCACCCTGTGAGTCTGACCGTATTTACGAAATATGTGAAGCTGCACACAGTGGTTACTTCTTAGAAAGGTTAGAGTTTGAGAAAAATTGCAAAGGGACCTCTTTATTTCTTATTTTATTCTGTTACATTATTTTTCTTACCACAAGTATATTATTTTATAAATCTGGGTAAGAGCTGAGGATGTACTTCATAACAGAGCCATCTGAGCACATGTGAAGCTTTGGATTCAATCCCCAGCACTGCAAAAGGAAAAAAGAAAAATCATAAAATGTATGATTAAAAACCATTTCCATTGCTACACTCTGAATTGAGTAATATAATACAACAAGGCCCTTTTTATTACCTGCTTGTTGGGGCAGTGGAGTGGTGGAGGAGGTCTCTCCTGCTGGTTACTGTTCAACTCCTGCCCGGCCTGCCCGGCCCACAGGACCTTATGTGCAGTACGTAACAAACGGCTGAATGAACGCGTGAACACCCCTTAGAGAACAGGAGGGCTACACTTTCCTTCCTGTTCTCTCTTCTCTGAGACCCTCCCCAACCCCACCTTTTACTGTATACCCTTTCATGGCAAGCCCCTTAATAGAACACATTCTCAGGTGTCATCCTGACACATACAGGGGGCTCTGGACCAGTGGATGTTGGAGATTATGACTCTTTGGGCTGAGCTTAGGTAAACACAGAGCATAAAGCACCTGGGTTTGTGGGAGCTATGCCTGAGCGGGGAGGGACTGGTTGCCATCACTGGCTCTTATGTCTACCATGGCCATGTGCTTCTGTTGGGCAGCCCTGGACCCCTGCAGCTCTGAGCTGTTTGCTACCCAGAGGGTCTCTGTTTTTAAGACTGCAGCCCTGTCTTCTGCAGGGGATATCAGAGTACACTCAGAATCCAGGACCAAATGGAGTGGCCAAATAAAACAACTGTGAGCTCTCAGGGAAGAAGGCATGTAACAAACGATTCTTTTTTTAAGTTCTTATAACTCCCATGTCAGCTGGGGTCATCTAATTTTTGGTCAGATGAAATGGGTTTGAATCTTGCCCCATATGCTGTGGTGTGCCCAACTCTCCTTGGAATCTTCCCAGGGACTGGGGTTGAGGGGTATTTGTCTCTCCCAGCACCCAGGGTTCTAAATTCCTGCATCTGTCTGATCAGTTCTGCCTGGTCACCTTTTTGCTGGCCACAGGGCAGGGCTTGCCTGAAGCACAGGGAACTTATACAGTCACATAAGTTATATGCTTCATTTAACTGTCTACCATCTTGAACTTCTTAATTTTTTAACCAAGAATTCCACATATTCATTTCACCCAGATCCTGCAAATTATGTAGCTAGTCCTGCCTCATAATGACCCACTCTGGAATCTGCCTAATTTCTCCATTCTCCCCAAATTCCATTCACACAAGAATGTGTATAGAGGCTATTCCAACAGGAGGTTTGGGGTAAAAGAAAATGCTGACTCTCAGCTGAGACAACATGAAATGCGGTGCCTGAATTTGGTTTATGATACTCAGTGGAAGACAAAGGGAGGGGAGAGAAGGAAGAGGAAACAAGAGAGGCAAAAGACTGATCATTGTATGTGGACAATGGGCACCCGATACACATTACAAAAGTTTCTCTACTTTCAAGTATGGTGGGAAATTTCCCAAATACATAGTTGAAAAAGGTGGTTCCACCAAATGTTAGTCACGGAGTTGTTGCATGACTCAGCTTGTCCACCCTGAACTCTACGCCCAAGAGAAATGTATGTCCGTGCAAAAACATACATGAATATTCATAGCTGCACTGTTCACAACTGCCCCAGAATGGGAACAACTCATATATCTTTCAATTGGTAAATGGAAAACAAAATATAATTTGTCTATCCATATATTAGGCTGATAGCAAGAAAAGGAATGAAGTCCTTTGGCTGGACCTTGGGAATATCATGCCATAGGTAAGGAGCCTAACCTAAAGGAACCAAGCCTGTTCAACCACATTTATAGGAATTGTCCAGAAAAAGCAAATTTATAGAGATAGAAAGTAGATTAGTGATTGCTCAAGGTTGGGGCAATGCAGGATTGGGGTGGGCTGGATGGTTGCTAAAGGAAATGGGCTTCTTTTCAAGGCGATGAAAATATTCTAAAATGTATTGATGTTGGCTGCACAACTCTGTGATACACTCCAAGCCACTGAATTGTGCCTTTTAAAGGCGAATTGTACACACCTGTAATCCCAGCATCTGGAAGGCTTTTGCAGGAGGATCACAAGTTCAAGCCCACACTAAGCAACTTAGTAACTTAATAAGACCTTGTGTCAATAAACAAACAAACAAACAAATAATAAAATTAAAACGAGGGGAAGTAGCTCAGTCTGAGGCCCTGGGTTAAGTCCTCAGTACTGGAAAAAAATGAATTACATGTTAAGTAAATTAAATCTTAATAAAGCTGTTTTTAAAAATCTTGCCCTCTTTACCACTCTCTTGCTATGCTCCAGCCTTCTACCCTACATGGAAATTCTCCCTCCCTCTTTCACGTGCACACACACACACACACACAGAGCCATTACCTTCTTATACTTTAAATTTCTTTTTCTTTTTATCTTCTTTCTTTGTCTTCTTTGGTGGAGTCGGGGATGGAACAGGACACACACCACCACTAGGCACACAGAGTGCATACCTCCCCTCAGCACACACACCACCCACAGGCACACAAAGAGCAAACCACACTTCAGTATATACCATTTGAACCAGGGCTTGGCACACTGAGTGCATACCATCCCTAGGAACACAAAGTGCATACCACGCCTCAGCACTAAGAGTGCTTACCACACTTCAACACATACTGCCCCTAGGAACACAGATTGCATACCACCCCCGGTACACAGAGTGCGTACACTCTCTGCTCACACAGAGTGCATACAACTCTGCAGCACATAGTGGGCATAGCACCCCGCTGCACACAGGATACATAGCACCCCTCAGGACTTAGAGTGCATAGCATCCCTCAGCACAGAAACAAACCTTAGGTCCACAGAGTGCATACCACCCCTAGGCACACAGAGTACATGCCACACCTCAGAACACAGACTGTATACCACACAGAGTTCATACCTCCCCCAACACACTTAACGTATACTACCTCTCAGCGCATATAACACCACCAGTCACGCAGAGTTCATACCATGCCTCAGCACACACGACACTCCTAGACACAGAGTCATACCACCACCTAGCACACTCAGTGCATACCAATCCTCAGCACACAGAGTGCATAACACCTCTCAGCACACAAACCACCTGTGGTGAATTGACAACTGGTGGTCGACTTGTAATACCAGCTGAACTGAATCAGCGTGGTGCTCAGTGTGCAGGGAACATTTGAAGATCGTTGCTAACATAAAAAGAACTGGAGAGGAATAAGTGTTATTGGTTCTCTGTGGTGGTTGGTTCTCCTGTTGCCATTGGTTCTCCTGGAGGAACTTGTCAAGCTTCTTTACTGATGTGAATTTGGCTGTTCTCACTGTCAAATGAGCTAGGGACCTTGTTGTCTCTGAGAATGACTGTGGTTCACTTTGGGGGAGCTCTGTTCTTTACCGCTTTAGCTCCAGAGGGGAACATAGTGTGCTACTCAATCCCCAGGAGAAGTTTGTCATGCTGGCTTCCTGATATGTACTTGGCTGTTCTCATCATCACCAGAGCTTGGGAACTCATTGTCACTCAGGATGGCTGTGGTACTTTTGGGAGGAGCCCTGATTCTTACTTTGAGCATTGCTTCCTGGCTCCAGTGCAGAACACTCAACCTATTGGCTCAGATCCTTCGCCCCACTGACAGAGACTTTCTAGCTTCCATTGCAGACCTTTGGGCCTTCCCGATGCAGATCTATGAAAGAGACTTACATGAGACATCGTCATGGGCTCCAGGTCTTCAGCTGGACTCATGCAGGACACTGCTGCAGGATCTGGATCCTCAGTTGAATTTTTTGGGTCTTTAGTGTGTGGACAGATTTCCTGCACTTTTTGTGTTTGACTCTTTGGATGATTATTTTAAATAATTCTATAAATTATATGTCCTGTATTAAGTTGTTTTTCTTTCAAACCCTGACTAAACCACCACCCCTAGGCACATAGAATGCACACTACTCCTTAGCACAAACACCACCCCTAGACACACAGTGTGCATACCAACCAGCAGCAGAAACAGTGCATACCATCCCTTGGCACAGACTCTCCACATAAATAGTATACCACCACTCAGAAAAAATACTACTCCTAGGCACACAGAATGCATCCCATACTTAGGCAAACAAAGTGAGTATCACTTCTCAGTGCAAACACCATTCCTAGTCACACAGATGGCATACCAACCCTCAGCAAACAGAGTGCATACCACCAATCAGCACACACAGTGCATGGCACCATCAGAATACACTGTTCAAACCACTCCTCATGCACACACATCACCCCTATGCAGAGAGTGCATATCACACCTAGACACAAAGTATATAACCTCCCTCAGCACACACAGCACCCCTAGACAAACAAGGTGCATACAACCTCTCAGCACACAGAGTTCACACCACCCCTGAGTACACAGACTGCATGCTGCCCCCTCACCATACACACCACATCTAGCCACAGAAAGTGCATGCCACCCCTTAGCTCACAGAATGCCTATCACACCTGTGCTCACAGAGTGAGTAACACCTCTTAACACACACGCACCACCTCCCAGCACATATAGTGAATACCACCCCTCTGCACACACACTACACCTAGGCACAGAGAGTAAGTACATACCACCTCTCGGCACACAGACTGCGTGTCAAACTTCAGCACAGAGTACTTACCACCCCTAAGCACAGAGTGCTTCCATTCCTCAGAAAACAGTGTGCATATCACCCCTCAGCACACACACCACCCCAGCACACACAGTGCATACCACTCCTCAGCACACAGAGTAAAAACCACCCCTAGGAACACAGAGTGACTATTGTAGTCAGGGGTTACAAGGAGAACAATTATATATGGGGCACATAATTTATTGTATTATTTATACTGGTCACCCAAGGAGTCAAATACAAGAAGTGCAGGAAATCTGTATATGCACCAAACCTAGAGAATCCAGCCGAGGCCCTGGATCCCATGGCAATATCCTGCATGAGTTCAGCTGAGAACCTAGAGCCCATGACAATGCTTCCCATGAGTCCAACTGGAGGCCTAGAGCCCATTACAATGACTCATGCAAGTTTGTTTCACAGATCTGTGCTGGGAAGGCCCAAAGGTCAGTGGTGAAAGCTAGAAAGTTTATGCCAGTGGGATGAAGGACCTCTGCCATTAGGTTGAGGGTTCTGCACTGGAGCCAAGAAACAATGCTAAAAATAAGGACCAGGGCTCCCCCAAAAGTACCACAGCCATCCTCAGTGACAGTGAGGTCCCCAGCCCCAACAATGACGAGACCAGCCAAGTATATCAGGAAGCCAGTGTGACAAGCTTCTCCTGGAGATTAAACAGCACACATCTTCCCCTCTGGAACCAGGAAGCGATTCTCCAAGTAAGGACCAACGCACTCCCAAAGTGAACCACACCCATTCTCAGTGACAAGGTCTCAAACTCCTCTGATAACAGGTGAGTTCATATAAGGGAAGCCAACATGACAAGTTCCTCCAGGAGAACCAACAGCCCCAAACAACAACACTTAGGAGAACCCACAATGCTATTTTTCCTCTCCAGGTCTCCTTTTTTATGCTGGCAACAGTCTTCAGGTGGGCCATTCATGCTCAGCACCACACGGATTCAGTTCAGCTGGTGTTTCAGTCACCACCAGTTACCAATCCACTACAGTGACAGCCATCCCTAGCCACATAGAGTGCATACTTCCCCTCAGCACATACACACCACACTTTTTAGGCATACATTGTGCACACCACCACTAATCACATACACCACAGCTAGGCACACAGAGTGTCTACCACCCTGCAGCACATAGATGGATTGTGTGTTGATGGGTGGTATGCACTCCATATGTTGAGTGCATACCACTTTGTTTGATGGGCACTCTATGCCTAGGGATGGTGTGTGCGCTGAGGAGCAGTATGCAATCTGTGTGACAATGGGCAGTATTTACTGTGTGCGCCTAGTGATGATAAGTGAGGACTGGCATGCATTCTGTACTGAGGGATGGTATGCGCTCTGTACTAAGAGGTAGTATGCACTCTGTGTATGTAGGGGTGGTGTGTGCTGAGGGGCGCTATCCACACTGCATGCTGATGGGTGGTATGCACTCTGGGTGCTAAGGGTTGTTATGCACACTGTGCCTAAGTTTTTCATGTGCTGAGGGGTGGTACAAACTCTGTTTGCCTATAAGTAGTGTTTGCTGAGGAGTGTTATACACTCCGTGTGCCTAGCAGTTGTGTGTGGGCTAACATGTCGTACACACTCTGTGTGTGTAGAGTTGGTATGTGTGCTTAGGGATGCTATGTACTCTATGTGCTGAGTGTAGGAGTGCACTCTATGAACCTTGGGGTGGTAAGCACTGTGTACTGAGGGGTTGTATGTATTCTGTGTTGCTATGGGTGGTATGGTTTGTGATATGCACTTTGATTGCATATGGGTGGGTTGTACTCCGTGTCTAGGGGTGGATGGCATGCATGCCTTGTGCCTAGAAGTGGTGTAGGTTCTGAGGGTTGGTATGTGCTCTGTGTGTCTAGGGGTGGTGTGTGTTGTGAGGGGTGGTAGGCTCTGTGCATCTAAGGGTGATATGTGTTCTGTGTGCTGAGGGGTACTGAGAGGTGCTCTTTTCCCAGAGGGATGGTGTGTGTGCTGAGTGGTGATAAGCACTCTGGGCTGAAGGGTGGTGTGCACTCTGTGTCCCAAGGGTGGTGTGTTTGCTGAGTGTGTTATGTGCTCTGTGTGCCTAGGGATGGTGTGTGTGCTGAGGGGTGGTATGCACTCTGTACACCAGTGTAAAGCCATCAGACAGATGCGGAGGGAGGGGGTGAAGAGTGGAGGCAGCAGCACCTCAGATCTCTTCTATGTGGCTGTCCAGGTGGAAGCAACACTGGTTGGCAACACCTCAGTTTAATTAAACATACATAGCAGAGCTGGTGGTGGTGCATACCTAAAATCCCAGCACTCAGGTGGCTGAGGAAGTAAGATTCCCAAGAGTTCAAGGCCATCCCAAGCTATTTAGTGAGTTTAAGACCAGCTTGAACTACATAACAAGAACCTTCCAAAAAAAAGTAAAGGCAACATTCATTTTATCACCACTGTATTGAGGCTCTGGTAGGCACTATGGAGACCTGAACAATTTCTCTCCCCTGCAGGAGAGTTCATAATCTAGGAGGCAGCAGAAAGGAAAAGTCATTGCTTGGGAACTGTCCTTGACATGAGCCTGAGAGGGAAGCCAGAATACAGCACTGACCCGTAAAGACAGCTGGAGTAGAATCTACTTCCAGACAGAGCTTTGGAGTGAGAAGGATCCAATATCCTCCTGGCATTCCTGTGGGTAGGGGCAAGGAATCACCTGTCTCAGTCTTCCTGGTGCCTTCAGTGATAGATGCACAGTATTTTGGTGCCTGGGAGGTTGTCCCTAGCAGGGACTGAACCTGTGAAGTACCTCACACACAGGCTACCACACAGAGCACCAAGTGCTCTGGGAAGCTGAGGCAGGAGGATCACAAATTGAAGCCCAGTCTGGGCAATTTAGTGAGACTATGTCTCACTAAAAGACAGAGAAAGGGAAAAGGAGAGAGGGAAAAAGGGAGAGAGGGAGAAAAGAAGAGAGGGGAGAGAGAGGGAGAGAGAGAGAGAGAGAGAGAGAGAGAGAGAGAGAAAAGAAGAAAAGAAGAAGAAGAAGAAAAAGGAAAGGAGGGGCAGCCAGCATGAGCAGAGAGAGCCAGCAGATCTGCCTCTGCCTGCTGGCCACTGCCACCAGGAGGCTGCTTCCTGAGGGCAGCCAGTGGGAACAGGGACACACAGCCAGGTAAGCTCTGTGCACCCCACCATCAGACCACCAATGGAGGCCCTTGCTTCCTTCAGGCAGCCATCAGCCACCAGGAGAATCAGATAAACACATTCCTGTGTACTTGCCACATTGCGGGAGTCCCAGTGTAGAGACACAGGCTGGGAGAAGCAGTCCCATCTCCATGACCCCTGATGGTCGGGGAAGCCCCAGTATAGCTGCACAAGTCTGGAGAGGCCACTCCATGACCTACTACCTCCCTATAAACCTGGGGTCAGAGGAACACAGGTGCCTGTCCCATCCCCCTACATCACAGAGGGGCAGTCAACATGGGATGTGGTTGGGACTCCATAACCAGCTTGTGGGGAAGAACCCAGGAGAGTATCAAGACGAAGGAGCAAAGGGCAGTCTCAGACCTCCAGCCCACACAGAACAAGTCTGGGAGACACAGTCATGGAATAAAATGGAAGTCACACATCTGAAATCTGAGAGGATAGCAACTGAAGTAAAAAAACAACATCATGAGACTGTAAAATTAATCAAATCAGAAATAATGTCTCAGGAAAAAGAAGAAATGAAAAGCATAATGAAAGAACTAAAGAAGACATAGATTTAAAAAAAAAAGAGGAGCATAAGAAAATGATGGAAACCTTGAAAGAACAATATAGAAAGGAACTATAATGCATGAAACAGATTCTAAAAGATATCCAGGAAATTAAAAACTCAATCAAAAGCTGGAAAAACCACTTGAAAGATTCTGAAGACAGACTTTCAGACCTTGAAGACAGGATTGCAGCTCATGATCATGCAAGCAAAGATTTTTTTAAAAAATAATAAACCAGGAAATAATTCAATGGCTGCAAGACGATGTAAAGGGAAATAATCTAAGAGTGATAGGTATCAATTAAGAAGCAGGAGTCAACACAAATGAAATTGAAAGGCTATTTTCCTGTGTTTAGGAAGCAGCAAACTTCCCAAATACAGAAAAAGGAATTGGCATACAGATCAGCGAGGCACACAGAACTCCAACTAGCCATAAGCAAAGTAAATCTACACCCAGACATATAATAATCAAGATCCCAGAAATTCAGCACAAGAATAGAATATTAAAAGCTGTTAGAGAAAAGAAACAGATCACCTATAAAGGAAAACCAATCAGAATCACAGCAGACTTGCCAACACAAACCATCAAGTCAAGAAGAGTTTGGAGTGAAGTGTTTCAAATCCTGAAAGAAAACAACTTTCAACACAGATTGATGTACCCTGCAAAACTATCTTTCAAAATGGATGGAAAAATAAGATACTTCCATGATAAAGAATAACTGAAGCAATTCATGACCACCAAACCAACCTTACAGAGTGCTGAAGGATATTCTTGAGAAAGATAAAGATGAGCATGGTTCCAGGAACAGCAGCAGAGGAGGATCACCAAACAGGACAGGCAACTGAACGAAGGGGAATTGTGGAGGGTCAACAGCAGGAGGACAGCATGGCAGAGACAAACCAATATATGCTGGTTGTAACCAGTAACGTAGATGGCCTCAGGTCAGCAATAAAAAAGAAACACAGGGAGAATGGACCAAGAAAGAAGATCCATCAATATACTGTATATAAGAAACACATTTAACTTGAAAGGAAATTCATAGACTGAAAATCAAAGGGGAGAAAACAACTGATTCATGCAACAGGAGACCAGAAAAAAGCAAGGGTAACTTGTTCATCAACCACAGAATGGGTAAGAAAGATACAGTGTTTTCATACAATAGAAAGCTACCCAGCTATAAAATAGGATAATCTTGAGGCTATTGTAGGTAAATGGATACACCTGGAGGTCATGTTCATGAGTGGAACAGTTTGAACTCATACTGGTGAACACTAACAAAAGCAGGAGTTAGTAGGATCCAAAAACACAATAGATAGTATCAAAACGATCGGGAGGAAACACACAGGAGGGGAAGGTGGTAACCAGTGTTAATTTTTTATTGTCTTGTCTTGAACTCTTCTAATGTTTTCACAATTTTGTTAGGTTTGGCTTTGTTCTATCTTGTTTTGTTAGATTTTACTGTGTCTGATGGTATGGGCAGCTATTTTGAACATAATGGGATGTATTATGGTACTCATGATTGGTTTCCTGTTATCTTATTTTGAAGTCCTATAACACTTTAATTCTTTTGTTTAATTGGTTTTATTCTGCTTTGGGGTTGGGGATTTAACTCAGTGGAACAAATGCCTGCCTGGCATGAGTGAGGTCATGAGTTCAGTCCTTGGTACCAAAAAAAACCCCAAAACCAAAAACAAAAAACAAGGGTTTTATTCTGTTTTGTTTTATTATGTGTGATGGTATGAACAGCTATTTTGAAGAAAATAAGATATTACAGTAACCATTGTTCATTTCCTGTTATCTGGTTTTGAAGTCCTGTAATGCTTTCATTCTTTTAATTGGTTTTAGTCTGTTTTCTATTATTTGATTTCATTGTGTATGAGAGTATGGACAGTTATTTTGAAGAGAACAAGAAACATTATGGTAGCCATTGTTGATTTCCTATTGTCTTATTTTGAAGTCCCATAATGCTTTCATTCTTTTGCTCTGATTGGTTTCACACTATTTTGTTTTGTTTGATTGTATTGTGTGTGCAGGTATGGACAACTATTTCCAAGAAAACAAGAGACATTATGGTAGCCACTGTTGATTTCCTGTTGTCTTGTTGTGAAGTCCTGTGTTGCCTTCCTTGTTCTGTTGGGATTTGCTTTGCTTTGTTTTGTTCTCTTTACAATAAATAAATAAATAGAAAGGAGGCTTTGTGTGGTGGTGATGCACATCTCTAATTCCAGCCCTCAAGAAACTGAGATAAGAGGATCACTGAAAATTTGAGGCCAGCCTGGGCTACACAGTGAGTTCATGCCCAGCCTAAAGTAGGTAGTGAAACTCCTATCTTGATAAATGAATGAATGAATGAATGAGTGAATGAATAAATGATCTGGGATGCAGCTCAGTACAAAGGTTCTGAGTTCAGTCCCCATACTGTAAGAAAACAAACCAAACAAATGGAACAGCAACAACCAAAAGAGCATGATAAATGAATACCAGAGTCACTGCACTTGTTAAATCTGGCCACAGGACCTTTAGCTCAGTGGCAGAGCAATTGTCTAGCATGGGCCTTGGTTTTCATTCTCAGTATAGAGAAAAAAATATCTGGGTCACTGAATGGGACAAATTGGCATAAATATAGACTACAAGCTGCAGTCAGTTTGAAGTTTATTATAACAGTCCGCAAGAAAAAAAAGACCAAAAGGTTAAATCATAGACCTGTGAAATTATAAGGGAATGAAGAAATCTACTAATGTCTTTTTTGGTGGAAGGGGGAGAAATGGGGATTGAACCCAGGACCTTCATACTGAGCTACATTTTTGAAACAAGGTCTCATTTAGTCACTAAGTTTCTCAGTCTGGGCTCAAATTTGGTCATCTCCTGCCTCAGTCTCCCAGAGTGCTGGGATTACTGATGTGTGTCACCACAAGTGACAACCTTTCTTAATTTTTAATGAATTAATTTTTTAATTGCATGTTCATTTTATTTATTTACTTATTTATTTTTTTGAGAAAGGGTCTCTCTATGTAGTTTAGGTTGGCCTTGAGCTTGCAGTGAGAGATCCTCCTGCTTCAGCCTCCTCAGTGCTGGGGTTACAGGTATGCACCGCCCCACCCAGAATATCTGTGCATTTTAAAAAGTGTTTCCTCTGTATGGTTCTTCCGTCTTAAATGCTCATTTATAGCACACATTTTAATTAGTAGTAAATGAAGTCCCAGCAGCAAAGTAACTTCTTGAACACAGTGCTGCAATTCCTAAGCAGGTTGTGCTTTTTCCCTCCAGATAACACCTCAGGGTCCTCACCCTGTCACACTGGAAAAGTGTTCAAACAGCGAGAAAAGGACAACATAATGTAGATTTTGATGTTAAATTTATTTCATTCTTAAATTCTGAGTGGTTTTTTTCTTTTCTTTTCTTTTTGACCAGGTCTTGCTATGAGACTCAGATTCAGGCTGGCCTTGAACTCACTTTGTAGACCTCGCAGGGCTTGAACTCAAACTGATCCTCCTGCTTCAGCCTCCCCACCCGTCTAAATGTTACTTTTTGAGCAATTAAAATATTACATGAAATATCTTTTTTTAAATGAAAAAAATGAAAACGAGGATACAGAATTTCAAAACAAAATAACAGGGAGATTAAGAATGGTTAATATATGGGGTATTGTTATCTTCAAAGTAGTTGCTCAGATTAAAGCACAAATTGTTCTTTTTGATGAACAGATTGGTAGTATAATTATGTCATATATATATATATTTTCTTTTTCTTTTCTCCTTTCCCTCATGAAGCATCTTTTCTGCCTTCACGTTACTTATGAGAGAGAGGAAGTGGTTTGAGAAAAGCTTAGTTAGCAGAGGATGAATCCAAAGCATCTGCGGCAGAGCCCTGCAGCGCGCGGCCTTGCGGGGAGAACCCCTCCCTGCGGCCTTCAGGCCCAGGCGCTCTCAGGATTTCCAAGCGAACTGCACAGCCGGCGTGTTTTGTCCCCTTGCGCACCGCGCCGTTAAAACGGTCCCTCTCTCACTACTCACCTCACTTGATGACTGCCCGGCCTGCTGGGGAGGCGCCCGCGCACCCAGCTCTCCTCTTCTCGACCCAGGGCCGTGCACGCTTTGCAGAGCCGTGGAAGGAGGGGACCAGACCTTCTTCCCACGCCGCTTGGGTGCATTTTCCGAGCTCTGGAGGTGCTCCGGGGACCCTGCTAACTTCGCCCCAGTACCCAGGACCCTTTGTAAACTTCCTGGGTAAAGAGAAGCTCATCCGCGGCCGCTCTGCTGAGGCCCGGAGAGCCCACCATCCGCGGGGGGAACGCTGCCTAGCCGCGCTGCCGAGCGAGGGCTCTGAGCCGCGGGCCGGGCGCTACTCGCAGCTCCCCGGCTCCTCCCTCGTCTTCTCCTCGAGGCCGCGGCGCCTCCTCCACGCGCGCCGGGAGGCAGGCGGGGCGGGGAGCCCGGGAGGAGCTGGGGTCTGCAGCGGAGCCAGCCGGATCCAGCAGCGGCCTGACCCGAGCGTCCGCCGCTGCCCGAGCACCAGCGGTAGCAGCGCGGGGAGCCCAGGCGCCGGGGGGCGGCGCGCACAGGACGGGCCTCGTGGGGGCGCTGCAGCCGCGGGAGCCGGGAAGCCAGCTGGAGGCGCAGCCGCGGGCCCTCCGCCCGGGCGCGGGTGCTGAGGCAGGAGCGGGGCCGCAGTAACCTAGGCAGGGGCACAGGGGACACGCCTGTCCTCCCAGGCGATGGGACCCCATCCTGGCTGGGGAAGGGACCCCAGAAGTCGAGAGAGGTTCTCCTTGAGGAAGCCACCGACCTCTGGACACGCGCTGAGGACACTTGGGGACTTCAGAGGTAGAGAGGAGGGGTACTGCCCAAGTGGCAGGCGCCCTGCCCCAGCCCAGGCCATCACCAAGCTGGGCGTACTGAACTCCGTAGTCCAGGCCGGCCTCAAAGACATGGTGATACTCCTGCCTCAGTCTCCTGAGTGCTGGGATTACAGGCATGCACCACCAGGCCTGGCTAGGACAGACAGTTGAGATACTGGCATTCTTAAGAAATGGTGAATGTAGAGTTGGGTATAAAAAAAAATACCAGTCAGGCCTTCATAACTTTCTCTAATAGCCCACGCTGTTTCCCAGACACAGCCTGTACTTTCATCTTCGCTCTCACCCTCTTTTTTCTCTTTACGGCCCAAGCTTGCTCTGCAGGGCCACTTTCTCTATCATACTTCACTTTTACTGTTCTTTTTTTGTTTTTTGTGTCTTTTTGGACAGAGTTTCCTATACAGTTCAGATTGGTCTTGAACTCACTTTGAAGCCCAGGGTGGCCTTGAACTCCCAGTGTTCCTTCTGCCTGAGCTTCCTGAGTGCTGGGATTACAGGCATGCACCACCATGACTGGCACTTTTACTTTTTTGAATAAATTTTATCACTGCTTTTTGCTCATTTTGCCCAATTCTTTATTCAAGATGAGAACCTGGAATCCAATTCCAGGAAGAGAGGTGAGCAACTTGATTTTGGTAACATTTAGATGGCAAGTCACTTTTTACAAACAAGCTGCCCACCTCCTATAGGGCAGCCTGGCCAGAGGAACAATGAGTCCACACTCTGTGCCTCTCCGTTACATCCCAGAGGGCAGGCCTGCTGGAAGAGCGTAAGACTGGTGGGAACCACAAGCCCAGTGCACAGATGCACACACACCTCTGGAGGGCAAAGTAGTCAGTAAAACCAGTAACATGGAAGTGTCTGAAGCAGCAGCAAGGAGACAGCAGTTGCACCCTGGAGAACTCCACTGACAGAAGACCAGTCCCAGCCCCCACAGCCAGAGACCAAAATTGGCTCCACACCCAGTACGTCTCTGGGATGCAACAAGATGTGAACACAGAACTATAAACACAAGAAGAAGGTAGGTTCTTGGGATAGCTATCTGGAAGACATCCCTGAGGAACAGACATCTCCTTTCCTCCTTGAGAGAGCCCTCAGTGCTAGTGGTAGAGTTATATATCATGGGAGGTTGGCCAGCATCAATATAGAGGACAAAATAAAAGGAAAAAGAGAAGGTGGAAAATGGCAAGACACAGAGGTAAGATGTGACTCCAGACCCCCCAGCCCACTCAGGACAGGCCTGGAACTCAAGGAGATGGATGAAGTTAGAAGTCAAACACTGGAACTTTCTGAAATGATAACAACAGAAGAGAAAAAACAAGTGGAAAAGGCTATAGAGGGAAAATGATCTCTCATGTTACAAAAAGAAATGATGCTTAAAATTAAAGATATTAGCAAAGACACAAATAAAAGAATAGATGAGCTTAGAAAAAGATGGAGACAAAAATGGCCAACATAAGAGAGAAATAGAATCTGTGAAACAGATACAAAAAGATCCAGGAGATTAAAACCTCCAGTGAAAGAATATGCAACAGATTGAATGAAAGAAAGGATAGACTTTCAGATCTTGAAGACAGAATTGCAGCTAGTGATCATGAAAAGAAAGATACCTTAAAAATAGCAAGAGACTGAGAAATCAATCCAACAGCTATAAAACAAAGCAAAGAAGAAAAACACAAGACTGATTGAGGTCAATGAGAAAGCTGGAGACAGCATAAATGCCTTGACAACCATAAATATATATGCACCTAATATGGGCACACCCAACAATAAAAGAGTTATTGGCAGACATGGAAAATCAAATGAGCAACAACAAAGTTGTAAAAGGAGACCTCAATCTCCCATTGTCACAGAGAGATAGATCAACTAAACAGAAAATCAGCAAAGAAGTAGAGCTGAACCAAACCTGTGAACAAATGGACTTAATAGAAAGAAGCTGTGCCCCAGTGCCCTACTGCCATTGAGGAATATCTGTGAACCACCACTCCATGCCTCTCCACCACTCCAGGAACCCTTAATTGGAGGAACCCAACTGCCTGGTCCAGTCCACTGCACTGAGGGACTGGCAGCAAATGCAGAAAGTACCTGGGATTCTGCAATGGGCTGATTCAGAGAAACACAGGAATGACAAAGAAGCAAAATACAACCTCAGACCTTAGCACACACAGAACAAGTTCAGGAAACACAGGCATAGTAGAAACTAGAGATCACACATCTGAAATTTCTAAAAAGATAACTGAAGTGAAGAAGCAACTTAGTTCTTATACTGATTGGTTAACTTTACATGCCTATGTCTGATGGTCTGGACAGCTATTTTGAAGATAACAACAGGCATTATGGGAGTTGTTAATTTCCTATTATTTTGTCTGGAAATCCTATATTGTTTTCACTGTTTTTTTTTGGTTTGGTTTTATTCCATTTTGTTTTAATTTTATTATATATGAAGGTATGGGCAACTATTTTGAAGATAACAAGATATATTATGATAGCCATTGTCAATTTCCTATAATCTTGTTTTGAAGTCCTGTATTGCTTTCATTGTTTTGTTTTGATGGGCTTTATTCTATTTGATTTTGTTTGTTTTTAGACTCTTTAAAATAAAATTTAAAAAAAATTTTAAAAATAGAAAAAAGCTACCCAATAACAATAAGAAAGAAAAGTCGTGGGTTGGTTAGAAGAGCGTGTTCAGTTTGTGAAATGTGAACTAAAAAGGAAAAAATAGAGCACTTGACATTGTGCTACCAGGTGTTTTTGTCTCTCTCTGGAAAATATATTTGTTGTTAAAACTGTTCAATGAGAAAATAAAAAATGTTAAAAACAAGAAGAATATGAGACTTAAAAAAGAATAGAAAAAGAGTGACCTAACTGGAATGTAAGTAGCTTCTGGGTGTCACCGGAAAATGGAAGCCACACACTGACTCCAAGTTTAATGCAAAGAATATCAGCCAACCTAGTCCAACCTGTAATCCCAGTGCTTGACAGCTCAATGGAGGAGGATCACAAGTCTTGCCTGGGAAATCTGGTGAGACTTTGTCTCAAAATAAAAAGTAAAAAAGGAGTCAGGAAAAGATGACAGAGTGGTAAGCAGCAACAAAGCAACCTTTGGAGATTCAGAATTCAGACACTGGAAAACAATGGGGGAAGAGAGAAAAAGGAAAGTAGATCCCTGGGGATCAGGAAGGATCTGAAGGGAAAAATTGGAGCCACAGAAAATGTGAAGTGATGCATTTCAATGAAGACAAAGGAGAGGACAGTGTGCACTTTCTCCCCAGCTCCCAGCTCAGGCAGGAGAAAGGAAGATGCAATCCAGGGACAGCACAGAGATTCCAGACAGATAGACTAGGGGTGCAAGCATTGGCTGCTGGGCTGTGTCTGAGCCAGCAGGAAAGTTATCCCACAGGGACTGCCAACAACGGTGCAGATGGGAGCTCTGATTATAGGCTATTCCAGATCAACAGCCACTACTGGTCCAGTGACCCAAAGCCATTAACAGTTGTGGCATATCCTGCAGTGCTTGGTTTAAGATGGCATTGCTCAGCCTGCAGGTATTATGGTTTGCATATAGATGTCCCCCAAAACCTCATGCAGTCCTAGGTGGGGCTTTTCTAGAGGTGTTTGGATCTAGAGTTTGTGTTGCTAGGATTGATTCATGGTGCAATGTTAGGCACTAGGGTTAGGGATATGAGTGCTACCGCCGTGAGTAGGTTGGATAAGATATAAGGGATAGAATGAGCTGTGGTCGCCCCTTGGTTTTCCACCTCTTTCCCACCATGAACTGTTTCTCATTTATGATGATGGCCCTCTGCCTTTAAGCCAACTGACCATGGACTAAAACTGAGCTTAATAAATCTTTCCCACTTTAACTCTGGAGGTCCAGTCTGTTGTCTCAGCAATGAGAAAATAACTAAGACAGAGGCCTTTTCATTGAATTTGCATAATAAGCTAGTATTGCTATTTTTACGTATATGAGTCTCTATAATACTTGCTCAGGTACTGAGCAGCTCAGCCAGGATTAAAGCTGATTATGTCGTTACAGGAAGAACAAAAATAATGAGCCTGTGATGTGTACATTTAGGACTTTCATTTCATTGCAAAACAAAGAACCACAGTAACATTAATAGTACAAAATCCATGTGGAAATATTTATAACCTGACCACAGAGAAATGGGAACAACTCTATCCTGCATTACTGCCAAATGACAGCAGAGACAGAAGAGGTGCAGTACAAGGAAAGTCGCCTTTTGCAACAAAGCCCAGCTCCTTAGCTACAGTGTTTATACAAAGGCTCGCTGACTGGCAGGAACTATGGGAACCAAGGGCTGGGACACTGTTCTCTGCCCAAGGATCTGAAATGTGCCAGCACCAAGGGATAAAAGAGAGACAGAGTAACCTGTGAGCAGGAGAGGGAGAGGGGTAAGAAGGCTGGGGGATGAGATGACTGCAGCGATGCTGTAGCAGTCAGCCCTGCTGTCCCCCGAATGCCTGAACCCCTCCAATTAGAAACAAGTCTTCATTTGCTTCTTGTTCCCCTGAAAGTTTACCACCTCCTCTCCCTGCAGCCACCCGGCTGACCTCATGCTTTCTCCCCTTTCCTACTCCACCTGGGCCTGGGAGTGCAGGGAGGTGGCTCTCTTCCTGCTTCCTCCATAGGGAAGGAGAGCAGATGAGTCTGAATCAGAAGTTCTGGGTGCAAATGCCACCCAGCAGAGGCAGTGTTGCTTCTACACACAGGGATGGGTTGAATACATTCTATCCAAAAGGAGGTGACAACAACACAGGGAGTGGGCTGTGAACTACTTCCACCTGAGCAAAGTGACAGTGCACACACACCCTGCTCTCCAGTGTGACTTACTCCTACTGCCTCCAATATTTCTATTGCAGGAATCGGGGCCCTGAGGGCACCTAATGGGTGTCCCAAAAACATGGTACCACCATGCCCTGACATGGTAGCAGATGTAGACCAGCTACAGTGACAGCACACTTACATCACAGAGTGATTGCTCAGGAAAAATAATTTCCCAGGGCTGAGGTTACAAATTCCAGATCACCCATGAGGATTCTCAGTAGAGCTTGGGTGTTTCTCTACTTTGTTAAGATGACTCTAACTTGTGGCTTTAAAGGGGTTCAGAGGAGAATCCTCTCACCGGAGGGCCGCCCCAAGAGTGTGGGTGGTGTGGGGTCTATAGGACAAGTGAGGCTAGTAGGAGGGAAGGGAAGTTCAGTCTATGGAGGGAAGGGAGGAGATGGCTTTTACAAACAACCTCCCTTCTCTGGACTCCATCTGAAATCAAAACCCATCAACCCAAAGTATCACAGTAACATTAATAGTAGGAAATCGATGTGGAAATGAACCACCTTTAACCTTTAATTACAAGGCCCACCTTAGTAACAACTCCAGACTTCAAACAATACCACATAAAATCTTAAAACAATCTTCCAAGGAAATGGGTAGTTTGTCTACACAGGTGCATGACTTTCCGCAAGTGAAGTAGAGGAGTCAGCAGATCTCTCTCCCCTGCACCAGAGCAGAACTAGTGCTCAGGGCAGAAGAGGGGCTGCGCAGCCCGGAGTGAGGTGTGGGGCTCACAGTGCCCAGGCGCTGGCAGAGCCCAGGGCTTGCTGAGGGTGAGACAGGCAGGGGCACAGGGCTGGAGCAGTCGGCCCTAGGGGCCTAGGGGGAGGGCTCGCCCAGGGGTGACCTCGCTGTCTGCTGTCCTGACAGAGTTGGCCTAGGCCCCCGCAGCCTTCTTCTCATTCCTGGACTGCAGGCTGTTCAGCTCCAGGGCTGGGCTCTGCCTGAGTGCTGGGGTGACTTGAATGTGCCTTTTGAAGGCCCATGTGATTTCCCCAAACATCCTGCCTCAGGTTTCAGGGACTTCGGATTGGGTGAACTCCAGGAAAACATTAAGGATAAAGCAGAAGATGAGAAAAACGTAGGCTCTTAAAGAGGCCTAGTGAAACATAAAGGGAAGGTTGACATTAATTACGAGACTCCAGCCCTTGGCAAGTCCAACCTCCTTCACATCTGTGTCTCCAGAACACCTCAAGCTATAGCCACCCCCTACCCTGAGCAGGAAGGTATGGCTTCTCTGAGACACCTCTGATGCCATTGCGTAGCTACTGGATTCCTCTCAAATTGGCGTTGTGCCTTTCCTGTTTACTAAAAGCAGCAACACACCTAGCATTCTGGTCTATAGTTAAAATCTGATTTCTGAAAAAAATCTCATGGAAGCAGGAAGGGATTGTAGAAGTCCCTTGTTAAATTCTAACACATCAGCTCTTGGTCGTTTTTGTTTGTTTGTTTATCTTTTTGAGACAGGGTCTCGCTATGTAGTTCAGGCTGGCCTTGAACTCACTAGGTAGTCCAGGCTGGCCTTGAACTCGCAGTGATCCTCCTGCCTCAGCCTCCTAAGTGCTGGCATACAGACATGCACCGCCATGCCCAGTATCTCTGGGACATCTTATAGTGGGATCTGGCTGATTTTGTTAGACCCTAAGCTGAGTAAGCCTTTAGGATCAAAATCACTGCTAATTCAGGCAGGGATGAAGCATTGGTTTGGAGAGGTTAAGAGTCATCACTACCATTCTTTTCTAGGCAAAACTGCCTCATCTCAGAGTGGTCTTTTTGAGACGGAGTCTGTGCTGCTAGGGTGGCCTGAGGTTTATAATCATCCTGTCTCAGCCTTCTGAATGCTAGGATAACAGATGTGCATCAACACTCTCCACCCAGACTCACGGTTCCAAGTTTTGCTCTTCTGTTTTACTCTGCTTTCTTTTTTCTATATTTCATTGAAATTGAGAAAGAAGGTCTGGCTGAAGGCTCCTGAAAGCTAACTTTCCATACAGTCAATAAAGATTATCATGGTGTATCTTAAACATGTTGGCTTTGGTGGGATTTTCATTTATTTACTGCAGCCAAAGGGAAGAGCAGTGCAACCAAACAGCTGGAGGTCCAGTTAGTAAAGCTAGCCATGGCCACAGTGGACATGTGGGGTCCCTGGCTGAAGACATTCGCTATAATAAACCAGGGGATGGGGCCCTGTCTGATCTCAAAGAAGGCCACATAGATAAAGATCACTGCGAAGCCCATGTATGTGTCCTGAAACAGGAAGGAAGAGAGGGAGGTGGCGGTGTTAGAGACAGCCTGAGAGCACCGACAGTGTGGCAGCTCCCTCAGCCTCATGCAAGTGCAGCTTGGGGACCCAGACAAGAACCTGGGCTTCTGCAGTCCTAGCTGTGTTGTTTCACATATGTCACTTTCCACTGAGACCCCTTCATCACCTATAAAATGGGACTACCCTCAAGACCATTGGTTTGGTTTTTTGGTTCTATTTTTTAGACAAGGTCTTGCTATGTTCTTCAAGGAGGCCTTGAACTCATGGTGATCCTCCTGCCTCAGCCTCCCAAGAGCTGAAATTACAGTCATGTGCCACAATGCCTGGATCAAATAACTATCAATGATCTCGAATGTCAGCAACCTGTGCCCTGCCACCCAAGACCTCCTCACACCACCCGGCCAGCCTCCCGTCTCTCTTGGGTACTTACCTTCCTCAACAGACAGACCATGATGAAGAAGGAACAGAAAACCACGCTGCCGAGGCCGATCCCTGCTTCCCATCCTATCCACCAGAAACACCTAGGAGAACAGCGCGACACTGCTGTTTCCTGCTCATGAGGACCCTGTGTGTGTGACTTGGATCCTGCCTTACCTAAAGCTGGGTGTCTGTTCTAGCCACATCGCCTCTCTGCAGTTCCACCTCTCACCTTGCTGTAGCCCATCCCATATTTGCTAGGAAGGTGAGGACTACTTGTAACCATCATGCAATATTGTTTTGTCCAAAGATCAAATAAACAGAGTTTTAACTGCTTAAAAGATGGTCCAGAGGCTGAAAGCTGAGCAATAGACCTTTGACATCTATAGTGAGAACCCTTTCTTCCCCTAAATGACCTTGCCCTGCAACTTACAGAAACCACAGTGATGATGCTAACCATGCCCACTCTGATGGGAGCATAGATCTGCTCCTGGAAGCCTGCATCCCTGAAGATTTCCATTGAATAATAGAACACCTAACAAGTGTTGCACCTTTGCTGATGGTGCATAGCAATTACATTCAATGCTCAAAAAAGAAACTCAAGAAAGTCTCAGGAGGTGCATTCTTTTCTGCAGTTTCTTCAAACGAATTTTCTTGTGCAACTAATCTCCACCTGCTTCATTCTCCATTCAAGCCACTCATTTCTACTTTCCTTCTAATGCATATCCTCACAGCTCTACTTATTCTTTCTTATGTCCACTTCGTTAATTTATAGAAAGGTTTAAATTCATAATGGGCTTTATCCTAAACCTTTAAAACTGTCGTGCATGCTGATGTCCCAATTTGATAGGGCAGAAACAGAATAAGGAACCTTAGCACCTCTTTTTTTTTTTTTGTATTAAAAAGGGTCTTGCTATATAGTTTAGGCTGGCTTTGCTATGTAAGCCCAGTGTGGCCTTGAAATTGAGGCAATCCTCCTGCCTCAGCCTCAAAGTGTTGGAATCACAGACACGTGCCACCACGTCCCTCTAAGCCCACTCATTTAAGACATGGAGTTGGATATTCTGGTCATATGTTCTTTCCAAGGGATTTAGGACATAATACAAGTTACTAATTTTATTTAATATATACTATAGAAAAAAGTATTCTTCAAGATATGACTTTTTGGTTTTGTTTTGTCTTTTTGTGGTACAAGGGATGGAACCCAGTGTTGTGCTGGAGTACTCTTACCAGAGCTATAAGCCAACCCTTATTGCATTATTTGTTGAATTGCTATACTTACTATATAAGTATTCATTGGAGTAAGAATTTATGATGACAATGGAACTCTATCACCTAGAGTATTTGCTGCTATAGCAACATTCTTTGGTCTTCTTAATGAATACAGTGAATGCAATATTCTACACTGGGATTTACATTCTCAGGAAACAACTCTCCCAATTCCTTATTTTGTTTTATTTTGTTTTGTCTTGTTTTGGTACCAAGGATCAAACTCACGACCTTGCGCTTGCTTGCCAGGCAGGCACTTATGCTGCTGAGCTAAATCCCTGGCCCACTCTCCCAGTTCCTAGTAGTTAAAATGGGAATTATGCATATTTATCCTGGTTTCGTGGCACCCACCTATAATGCCAGCATTCTGGAAGGCTGAAGCAGGAGGATTACAAGGTTAAACTCAGCCTGGGGAGTTTAGTAACTTAGTGAAACTTTGTATCAAAATTAAAAAAGAGCTCAGAAGTAGCTCAGTGTAAAGGCCCTGAGTTCAATCCCAGGTACAAAAGCGAGGTAATGGTAAGGTCGGGGAGACTTGTTGGTTAAGAGATTAAGTACACTGAGCTACATTGTCAGCTTTTGTATATTGAGACACAGTATTGCTAATTTGCTCAGGCTGGGCTGGAATTTGTGATCTTCTTGCCTCAGCCTCCCAGAGCTGGGACTACAGGCCACCACACCTACTTTATGGTGGTTTTCTGTTGGAAGTTTGCAGGGTGGGGCTGGGGTGAGGCAACCCAGGAAGGATTATGGGTACATTTTAATAAGCACTTCCTCCTTCCCAGGCTGTGCCTGCATACAGGCACCTCGCTGTAGTTCCAGGCCTGTTGCCCTCCAATTCTCCAGCACATGCTTTAGTTCAGTGACATAGGGATACATATTGTGTTTTTCAAATGAGCAAATTCCCGATTGGGGTCCATTCAAATCACCTGAGCTGCTTTTGCAAACTTTTTTTTTTTTGTCTTCCCAGACTCTGACAGAACAGCTTCTGCTCCCTTAAAGTAGGGCTGTGACTTTATTGGTCTAGGTAGGCTCTTGCTGTGTAGCCAGGCCAACCTTGAATTCCTAGACTGGTGATCCACTTGCCTCAGCCTCCCACAGAGCTGGGACACAGACACAGATGCCACATGGGGCTGACCAGTGCTGTAGGTGAACCCCTGCGGGTGCCTGACCCACACATGGACACTCTGGCGTTGCTCCCTGAGAGCTGCTGGGAGAGCTGCAGCCCCATGCGGCCGATGATGGGCTGCTGGTACCTGCGGGCTCTGAAGAGCTCTTCCAGGTGATTCTCTTCTTCGCGCTCAACCGCACAGGCTTGTCCTTCATCTCCTGGATGTTTTGAGACACATCCTGGGGGCCCCCAGGTGCTGGAGAATTGGTGAGAAGAACCAAGGGGAGAGAACAAAGAGAGCACGCCGCCCATGTCACTCTGCCCATGGGACAGTGGGGAAGGAGCCTCACAGAGTGAGGGACCAGGGCACCCGCGTCCCAGCTCCCCTCCACGCCATCCTGCAGGGGCTCAGGTTTGGCACCAGAAGAGCTGGGGACCCCTATACCCTGTCCCATGGGGCGGGGTATGTGAGCAGGAAGCAGACAGAGATGGTGAGTCCCTCTCCCTAACAATGGAACCCCCATTCCTAGAGTGCAGTGTGAAAGGGGCTCACTCTGCGTGGCATGTTCTTCTTTCTTTCTATTGATGAGCAGGAATTTAGGGCTTTCAGGGCAGGAAGGAAGCGCTGCAGTTTGTAAGACACCTGGGAAGATGGTGAAGGCCAGCAGCAGAGGCGCCGCTCCTCAGTTCCCAAAATGAACTTCAGGCCAAAGATCCAGAAGCCAGGTAAAGACTGTCTCACAAAGCTGGTATTTCCTAAGCCACAAGTTCATGTTTGAAACAAGTCATCCAAGACAAAGGACTACCATCTAGAATCAACAGACTCCCCCAAATTTAAGCCCAACCCAAAAATGGGCATGTGAAATGAATAGACACCTCTCAGATGAAGAAGTACAAACAGCAAATAAATGTATGAAACAATGTGCTACGTCACTGGTCATTCAAGAGATGCCAATTAAAACAATGCTGAGATTCCATCTCACCCCAGAAAGAAGGTCTATCCTCAAGAAATCAACCCATTAACCAGTAACAAATGCAGTCAGGGCTGTGGGGAAAAAAGGAACCCTTCGCCACTGTTGGTGGGAAAGTGAATTGGTACAATCAGTATGAAAATTGGTTGTATGGAGATTACTCAAAAAACAAACTAGAGGTTCCCTTTAATCCAGCTATTCCCCTTCTTGGTAACTTCCTGAAAGAGTTTAAAAAAAACCCAGCAATATATGCACCCCTATGTTTATAGCAGCACAGTTTGTAACAGCTAAATCTTGGAAACAGATCAAATGCTCATCAACTGATGAATGGATAAAGATGTGGGATATATAATGGAGTACTATTTAGCCATAAAGGATAAACTTGAGACATTTCTAGGTAAATGAGTATACCTTGAGACCATACAAGTGAAATAAAAGTCAGATGCACATGTGTAAATATTGCATGGTTTCTCTGGTATAAGAGCTAAAAGTATAAATAAGGACCAAACGGTATAATAGATATTGCAAAAGTGGAGGAAAACATATGAATGAGAAGGAGAACAGAGAGGGAGAAGGGAAGGGGAAAGGAAGAAATAGAAGAAAAGAGAGAAAATAAGGAAAAAATGGAAACAATGCTTTTACAAATCAGGATTTGTTGGGAGGGAAGGGAAATGGGGAAAAAAAGAAAAAAAGATATAGCATGTACCAGTAGGAAATTCCTATAATGCATTTCATCACTATGTATATCTAAAATGTACCAATAATCTTAATTTGAAAAACGAAGCTATCCATTGTTTTTTGTCGTTTTTAGTTTTTATTGAGACAGGGTCTCACTGTAGTTCAGTCTGACTTTCACTCCTGCCTCAGCCTCCTGAGTACTGGGATTACAGATATGGGACACCAGGCCTAGTCCATTCTTTTACCATAGAAAAAGATGAAATTTTATTTCTTTTCCTCTTCCTACCCTATCGGCTTTGGTGGGCACAATCGATGAGTTATAGTCACCATAATGTCTGAAATACACATCGCTGAAAATGTCCTATCTAATCCTGAGTGTGCTTCTCTGTGAATTCACTCAGTGGGCATGAAGTGAACACTCCCTCAGTGTGAGAAAACCCCGGGTACCTGAGCCACCAGAACCCCGACCATGCTGCCCCGCTGGGAGAGGGTGCCGAGGGAGCCCCTCAGAATGGTGGGAGCCACCCCGATGATGTACCAGGACACAAACCCCGGGCAGAGCCTGCAGAAGGTGCCCGTGATAAAGCGGCCTATGATCAGCATCACCGGACTCGGCCAGCTTGCAGAAACCCTTGAGGCAGCCGCTGGCCGCGGCCAGGAGGTTCATCGCGGGCATGGAGCTGCGCCTGCAGATTCAGCAGAGGCAGACTGAGGCCCCTTGGCTGCTTCCTCCTGCGCGCTCCTGCCCGAGCTTCCTTTCTTTTGGTTTCAATTTTCTTTCCCAGTTTCTATTATCAGAACGTTACAAATTGAAGTAACCTGAATCAAGGTGTTTGTTTTTTTTTAAAATCAAGTTGTTTATACCTCTTTATTTATCAAACTCACCTAGAAAACTCAAGATCTGGGCAACCCATTCAGGGCCCCTCCAGTCTCCCATGAGCTTCTCTTATTCTCTAATAAATTTTTCTACTCTTAAACTAAAGCTTAACTTTTTTTTTCTTTTTTTGGTGGTGCTGGGGCTCAAATCCCAGGCTTTACATGCTAGGCAGGCATCTTACCAACTGACTTCCATCCCCCACTCTTGTTTGAGATTCTTTCTGTGACACCCAGCTGTAGCCTGGGATTTTTTTTTTTTTTTTTTTTCAAACAAGACCTCAAGCAGCCTTGAACTCTCTACATAGCCCAGGTAGACTCACCTTCTGGAGTGCTCTGGTGACAGGCATGAACCACCATGCCCAACTAGCCTGGGATTTTAGCAAGCACTTCAGGCCAGTGGTCCGCACAGTAGTCCACAAGCTCACAACAGTTCGGAATTAAAATTCTCACCTCCCTTAGATTCATCATCCAAAGGCCCAAGAATCTGTGTTCTAAAAAGTCCTCTGAGGGAAAGTCAAAAGAATTAAGATGTGTTATGTACAACTCCCACAATGAACGTAATCATTGTACATTGCCAACATACACTCATAAAAATTTATAAAAGAAAAAGTCCTTAAAACACTCCAAATGGTGTAATACAAGCTCACATCTGAGAACAACTGTCCTTGGCAGCACTTTGGGAAAACGTGTGACCTCCTTCCACCCCCAGGAGAAATTTTTGGAGGTCAGACATGGAGGCACAGGCCTATAATACCAACTACACTGGAGGGTAAGGCAGGAAGGAAGATTTAAAGTTTGAGGTCAACTTGTAAAACTTAGTGACCCAGTCTCAAAAATGAAAAAAAAAAAAAAAAATGAAATGGAGATATGCTAAATCCAAAGCCTCTTTTTATGCATTTTCATTTTACTTCATTTCAAGTACTATAATTTCTTAGAGATCATGAATATTATACTGATTTTAAAATATTTCATATAAAATGCTTCTGTCGCAGAGAATTATACATACTCAAGAGGCAATCATTGTTAGCTTTCTTCTAGGCTACAGTGACATCACTCACGATTAGTGTTGACAATAGGTATAAAATAATAAGCTGCTGCATTTGTGTGCTAAGCCCCAGAGGCAAAGTCCTATGACACAATAAACCAGAAATACAACATTAGCACTGAAGCTGGCTGTGTGGCCTGTACCTAAAATCCTGGCACTCAGGAAGCTGAGGCAGAAAGATTGCTCTGAGTTCAAGGCCAGCCTGGGTTACATCTTTAGACTCTTTCTCAAAAAACCAAACCAAACCAAACTAAACCAAAACCAAACCCCAAAACAGAAAAGGATTAGTACCATAAACTTACAGCACATGTTGGCGAAGAAGCAGTGTCACATCTCTCCTGTGAGTCTCACTAGCACAGCCCATGAGGATGAGTGGGAGCTTTGGCAAAACCTGATGCATGTGTGAGTCTTACCCCAGAGGTGGAGGCTTAACTGACCCAGGAACAACCTGGCACTGGGACTTGAAAGCTCTCCAGGGGATCCTAAATGTGTAGCAACAGTGGAGAATCACGGTGAAGAGAATGACTCCCCTTCCCCATTTTCACCTTTCTCTACATTCCTTTCTTGGGGACCCCTCCTATATCAGCTTCTTTTGCTATAAAACCAAAGAAAGCCATGTTAAGTTATTTTTGTTTGTATTCAGGGCAGGGTCTCACTATGTAGTACAGGATGCCCTCAAACTCATGGCAATCTTCCTATCTCAGCCTCCCCAGTGCTGGGATTATAGGCATGTGCGCAGAACTACTGGATGTTTGTTTGTTTGTTTTTTGCTTTTTTGAGGCAGTAACTCACTAAGTAAGGTTAGCCTCGAGCTCACTATGTAACTCAGGCTAGCTGTGAACTCATAATCCTCCTGCCTCAGCCTCCCAAGTTACTTATAAATAAAGGAGCCCATTTAGAATTCTAATGACTTCAGAGGCTGGAAGTGGAAGTCAGTGGTACAGCACTTGCCTAGCAATCCTGAGGACTGAGTTTGATCATGAGGAGAAAACAAAACAGGTCTGGCAAGTGCAAGGTCCTGAGTTTGACTCCCAGTACAAAAAAAGAACTAAAAATTAAACATTACAATGCGAAAAACAGCCTGCTTTATTAATGTTAAACTTAAATGCATTTGCATATGGAAAATATCTGGCAAGCTAAATGGTTCCTTCAGTCATTACTGAAAGTATTCCAGTCTCTAATTTTATTAAGCAAGTGTTGAGTGAGATTATGTGTCGTCTGAGGGGAAAAGTCAGCTCTTTGGCTGCTGTCCACGTTTACCCCAAATCGACATTTACAAAAATATATTCTGTGTCAAACAGTGAAAAGACTTTCACAACCCCTTCCCCCTTTTCAGGAAAACCAAATAAATTCTGCCTTCTAAGTAAAATGTGTTTCTGGGAAACCACTGCACCAGCCTGAGCTGCACCATCAACTGTCCCTTGAGGGCTGAGGGGGAGCCAAGTTTGATGGTGGACTCAAGGACAGTCCCACCCAGGGCCAGCTGGGCCAGGTCCCCACTGCTCACTCAGTTGCCCCCACCATTGTGACCTAATTTTCTGTGTTTGTCCTCAGTACCCTCAGTGTAGTCCACTTCCTTGGCCAGTTTGTGATCAACACCTGCCAAAGATGTCAGCAATGGGTCCGGTGAAAAAGGAGCCAAGCAACCTGCCCTTGGAGAAGGACCGGAGGAAATGGAGTGGCGCCTTGCTGGGAGGATCATCTAATTTCTGTGGAAAGGTGCTGTTGGTAAACTCTGTCATGATCTGCAAAACAAAACGGTTGGTGAAAGGACAGACAGTTACAGGCTGGACAGGAATGAGAGACCAGGGATCATTTCCTCCTGTCATGGCTAGATGAGGATGGAAGAGATGGCAGAGACTGGAAGAGCTGAGAGAGCGGTTTGGAAGGTTTGTCCTAGAAAGCCCAGAAGGTGGCAGCACTGGCGCACCTGGTCCGCCCAACCCTCTGTCTCCCTCATATTTAGGGACACTGGAAAGTCCAGCCGCTCTGAGAGAGGTTCAGAAAAGTCAACAGAGCTGAGGTGAGGGGAAATGAGTTTTCCACCTTAAGTGACTCAACATGTTTACCATCTTCTGCCTCAGCCCAGACAGGCTAGGTACAAAGTTTTAAATGTTGATTTTTTTTTTTTTTGGAGATTAGGTTTCAGTATGTGATTCAGCCCAGGACTTGAACTCATTTTGTAGCCCAGGCTGGCCTCAAACTCACAGTGATCCTTCTGCCTCAGCCTCTTGAGTGCTGGGGGTCACAGGCTTGCACCACACGCCCAACCTTAAATTGTGTGTGTGTGTGTGTGTGTTTTTCAAATCCATTTTATTTCAAAGAGAAAAATTTCAAAACACAACAATCAGGGGACAACAATGGTGCATACATTGCACATTGCCATCCCCAGATTAGTCACCCAGAGCACAAGACATCTGCATTCAATTGAACAGTACCAGTACACAACTTTCTCTTCAGTGAACTCAAAGAAAACAGTAGTATAATTATCTTAACTATATTATGTATGTATATATAGTTTCTTTCAACTTCTCACACTAGTGAGGCAATACAATGTTTACAGATGCATGCGTGATTTATTTCACTTTGAGTATAGACTCAAGCTGCATTGATATACCTATAAAAATCTCAAGTTTGTCCTTCTTTATGTCCATTGTATAAAAGTAACACATGTTTTTTAATCCATTCTTCAGTTGATGGGCAATCAGGTTGTTTTCAAGGTTTAGCTATTTCAAATTGTGCTGCTATAAACATGGCTGCACATATATCACTGTGGTATGATGTTTTTAATTCTTTTGGGAAGACACCCAGAAGGAGAATAGCTGGGTCAGATGAGACCTCCAATCCTAGTTTTTTGAGGGATCTCCACACTGATTTCCACAGTGGTTGCACCAGTCTGCCCTCCCACCAACAGTAGAGAAGCATTCATCCCCCCACCCCCGCCGCAGCCTCGCCAACATTTGTTATCAGTTGATTTCTTGACGGCAGCTATTTTTTCCAGAGTGAGATGAAATCGCAGTTCTGTTTTAATTTACATTTCTAGAATGACCAGTGATGGTGAACATTTCTTTATGTATTTATTTGCCATTGTATGTCTTCATCTGAGAACTGTGTGTTCATCTCAGATGCCCGTTTTTGGAGAGGGGCTTTGAATTTGAGGGCTTGATGTTTTTCAATTCTTTATATGTTCTGGATATAAGTCCTTTGTCTGAGAGGTTGCTGGCTAAAATTCTTTCCCATTCTGTGGATTTTCTTTTTCACTCTGTTGGTGATATTGCTTGATTTCTTGATAATAGCCATTCTTTCTTGCTATTATCCCACTGCGGTGGGATCTCAGTGTTGTTTTAATTTGCATCTCTTAAATGACCAGTGATGTTGAATATTTCTTCATGTATTTATTTACTGTTTGTATTTCTTCATCTGAGAAGTGTGTATTCATCTCAGATGGCCTTTTTTGGATTGGATTTTTAAATCTGGGAGGATTGATTTTTTTGAGTTCTTATATGCTCTTAAATAGTAATCTGTTGTCTGAGGAACAGCTGGCAAATATTTACTCTTACCTTATGAGTTGTTTTTTCAACTCTGATGGTGGCTTCTTTTGCTGTGCAAAAGCTTTTTAATAAGATGAGATCTGTGACAGTTCCTGTACAATTGGAGTTTTGCTCATAAAGTCTTTGCCTATACCAATGTCTTCAAGAGTTTTACCTACTCTTTTTTCCAGCAGATTTAATTTTTCTGTTTTTATATTTAGATCTTTGATCCATTTTGAATTTAGTTTAGTGCATGGTGAAAGATATGGATCCAGTTTTAACATTTGTCATGTACAGAGCCAGTTTTTCCAATGCCATTTACTAAAGAGGCTACATTTCTTCTAGTGAATGTGTTAGGCACCTTCATCAAAGATAAGATAGCTTAGTGTGTCTGGAGTTTTTTCTATATCTTCTCTTCTGTTCCACTGATCTTTGGGTCTGTTTTTTTTGTTTTTTTTTTCTTTTTGCCAGTACCATGCTGTTTTTATCACAATAGCTTTATGGTATAATTTCAAGTCAGAGATTGTGATTCCCCTTGCCTTGCCTTTGTTGCCCAGGATTGTGTTTGCTACTCTAGTTCTCTTCTGATAAATTTTAGGATTGTTTTCTCCAATTCTGTGAGATATGCTATTGGAATTTTAATTGGGATTGCACTGAATCTGTATAATAGTTTTGGAAGTATGACCATTTTCACTCTTTGATTCTTCCTACCCAAGAGCATGGGATATCTCTCCATTTTCTAATAGCCTCTTCAATTTCCTTTTTCAGAGTACTGTCGTTTTCAATGTAGAAATCTTTTACATTCTTTGGTAGATTGATTCCTAGATATTTCATTTTTTTGGACGCTATTGTGAAAGGTGTTGTTTCCCTGATTTCTCTCTCAGTATTTGTTATTTGTATACAGGAAGACTATTGATTTTTGAGTGTTGACTTTTATCCAGCTATGCTACTTAATTTGCTTATTAAATCTACCAGTTTTTTAGTGGTGTTTTTGGGGCCTTCTATATAGATTATCATGTCATCTGAAAATAATGATAGTTTAACTTCTTCCTTTCCTATTTTATTCCCTTTATTCCTTTCTCTCGTTTAATTGCTCTGGCTAAAGTTTCCAGGACTATGTTAAGTAAGAATGGAGACAGTGGACATCCTTGCCTTGATCCTGATTTTAAAGAGATAATTTTCACTTTTTGTCCATTTAGTAAGATGTTGGCTGTTGGTTTGCATAAATGGCTTTTATCAGATTGAGATAAAGACCATCTATTCCAATTTTCTGTAGGGCTTTTATCATGAATAGGTGCTGGACTTTGTCAAAAGCATTTTCTGTATCTACTGAAATGATCATATGATTTTTGTCTTTGACTCTGTTAATATGGTGTATTACTTGTATTGATTTACATATGTTGAAACATCTCTGCATTCCTGGGATGAATCTCACTTGATCATGGTATATAATCTTCTGGATAGTTTGCTGCATTCTGTTTGCCAGTATCATATTGAAGATTTTTGCATCTCTGTTCATTAGTGAAATTGGCCTGTAATTCTCTTTCTTAATTGGGTCCTTCTCCACTTTTAGTGTCAGAGTAATGCTTGATTCCAGGAATGACTTTGAAGTATTGTTTTCCTTTCAATTTCATTAAAGATTTTGAGAAGTAGTGGTGTTAGGTCCTCTCTAAATTTCTTGTAGAATTCAACAGTGAATCCATCAGCGGCTGAGCTTTTCTTTGTTGATAGGATTTTAATTACATCTTTGATTTCATTAATTTATTTAAATTTTTATATCTTTTTGATTCAGCTTTGATAATCCACATGTATCTAGGAATATGTCCATTTCTTTTGTATTTTCCATCTTATTAAACTACAAGTTTTCAAAGTAGGTGCAGATGATCTTCTGAATTTCTGCAGAGTCTGTTGTGATTTCACCTTTTTCATTCCTAATAATGTGGATTTGAGTCTTTTTTCTCTCTCTTTTTTTTTTTTTGATAAGTTTGGCTAAGAGTTTGTCAATTTTATTTACCTTTAAGAACCAACTTTTTGATACATTGACTCTTTGTATTTTTTTTAGTCTCCAATGTGTTAATTTCTGCTCTGATCTTTAGTTTCCTCACTTGTATGAGTTTTTGGCTTAGCCTGTTATTTTTGTGGAAGTTTGAGATTCATCATTAAATTTTTTATATATGCTTGCTGTTTTCCTGATACGAGTATTTACTGCTATAAATACTAAGACTGCTTTCAATGTGCCCCATAAGTTATAGTATGTTGTATTGCTATCATTCGACTGTAAAATTGTCTAATTTCTTTTTTAACTTCATCTGTCACTCATTGGTTGTTCAGCAGGGTGCTATCTAATTTCCATGATTTTATGAAGTTCTTGAGGTTCCTTTTGCAGTGAATTTCCAATTTCATTGCACTGTGGTCTGATAGTATGCGTGGGATAATTTGAATTCCTTTGCATTCACTTAAGCATGTTCTATGTGCCAGTATGTGGGCTAATTTGGAGAACGTCCTGTGTGCAGCTGAGAAGAATGTGTATTCTGATGTCATGGGGTAGAACACTCTATAGACATCTACTAAGTCCATTTATTCAAAAGTTTCATTCAAGCCTAATATTTCATTATTAATTTTTTGTCTAGTTGATCTATCTTTTTGTGACAGTGGGATATTGAGATCTCCCAATACAATTTTATTAGGGCTTATGTGATTTTTCATCTCCATTAGTATTTGTTTTATATAGTTAGGTGCACTGGTATTTGTTGCACATATGTATTTGTGATTGTTATCTCTTCCTTTTGGATTGTTCCCTTTATGAGGATGTAGTGACTTTTTAAAAATCTCTCTTAATCAGTCTTGTCTTGAAATTCACTTTGTCTGTAAATAATAGCTACCCTTATTTTTTCTGGGTCCTTGTTGCATACAGTATGGTTTTCCATCCTTTGATTTTCAGTCTACAAATTTCTTTTTGAATTAAATGTGTCTCTTGTAAGCAGCATATTGTTGGATCTTGCTTCTTGATTCAGTATGCTAGTCTTTGTCTTTTAATTAGTGAATTGAAAAAATTAACATTGATATGTATTGACTTATCCTTGTCATGTTATTTTCCTGTTATTGGCTCCCCCTTTTATTCCCTCCCCAAGTGTTTCTTTGCCTAATGAATTTCTTCTGTTGAAGTTTATGGAGCTGTAGACCTTATTATCTCTTCTCTAGAATGTCCTTCAGAATATTTTGAAGTTCTGGTTTGGTGGTTATAAATTTCCTCAGATGTTCATTGTCATGAAAATATCTCATCTCCCCACCAGTTTTGAAAGATAGCTTTGCAGGGTACATCAATCTGGGTGGAAAGTTGTTTTCCTTTAGAACTTATTCACACCAAGCTCTCCTTGATTTGAGTTTGTGCTGAGAAATCAATTGTGATTCTGATGGGCTTTCTTTTATAGGTGATTCATTTTTTCCCCCTAACAGCTTTTAAGATTCTATTTTTATGTTGAATTTCTGGAATCTTGACTATGATATCCCTGACTAGAGAATCTTTTTGATCATGGCTAATTGGATCTTTATATGTCCCACTTATCTGTATGTAAAATTCTTTTTCTCTACCAGGAAAGTTTTCTGCCATGACATCTGTGAACATTTTAAAATGTCATTTGTGATATCTCCTTTTTCATTGACTCCATTCTTAAGTTATTCTTCTTTGCCTCATTCAGTAGCTGCTAGGTTGATTTCTCATGGTCTTTTGCTATTTTTGAGAAATCTTTCTTTTCCTGGTTGCTAACTGCAAGCCTGTCTTCAGTTTCTGAGATCCTATCCTCACATTGGCCTAATCTGCTTTGAATACTTTCAATGGATTTTTTTTTTGTACTGGGGATCAAATTTACAAGTTCACACTTTCCAGGCAAACACTTTTTTTTTTAATGAGGTAAATCCCTGGCCCCTTTTCAATGGAATTTTTATTCTCCTGGATATCTGTTTAAATCTGCTTTATGGATTCCAGTTCTTTCCTATGCTTAGCTTCTATAATTTTCTTAAGCTCATCTATTTTTTTTGTCTGTATCTGCTGTAATGTCACTAAACATGGTGTGTAGTTTGGATATTTCTATAGTTATCCAAGAGATTATTTCTGATTTCATTTTTTCCAGAGCCTCATTCAATTGTTTTATTGTTACTACTTTAGAGAGGCCAGATAGGAAGTTTCAAATTGTCCCACCTCATTGCCCTCTGGATTTGCCTTTGATAAACTTGATGTCTGGGGTTGTACTTTGTTTAAGTGTCTTTTCATTTTTCTTTCTTTTTTCAGTTTAATTCCTGATGCTTGTAAATTGCCTACTGTGAGTTGCTTTATTGTTAGTATTTAGGATGCCTAACTGATGACTACTTCTCTGAGGTATCTTCCAAGTGTAGCTAGTTTTTGGGTTTGAGTCTGATGGAAGATCTTACCTTCAGTTTGTTGGAGATGAGAAGTTTCTACATGTTTGGCCTAGTCCATAATTCTTTGGCACTGTGCCATGGTACTTTCTGTGACCTTTAGTCAGTCTCAGTCATGGACTACCAGGACCAATAGTGGTTTAGAATAATTATGTCAATTTTGGCTATGGTGGTACCAATAGCACCAAATGCATCCTAGCGAATGACAAACTGAGGTAACCCTTAATTTGCCACTTTTAACTATGTGAACTAGATTTGTGGTTATATAACACAATCTAATACGAACCAGAAAATTGTATGTAGTATACAAGTTAGTTTTGCCATCAGGGATTAAAATTTAAAATGGATTAAGGAGAAAATAGAAAAACATAAGAAGAGGAAGAGATTAGAAGTAAGGTCAGAGGATAAAGGGGGATTGCACCAACTTTGGGAAACTGATGCAGAAGATAAGTAAAAGAGAGATAGGCTGCAGTATAGACAGAGAAGGGGCAGGGAGATGGCCAGGAAAGTGCCAACAATAATTCAAGTTTTGGAAATGGTGTCTTGCAATACCTACAAATCTGAGGGAGGAGCTAAAGATGGTGGATCAGTGAGCAACAAAATATAGAGCCTCCCAGGGAGAAACAACTCATATGCCAGAATAAAGCATCCTGGAGAGATCCAGACAGAGGGAGATGGATCCTCTCAACACAGGAAGAAACTAAAAGGAGAAAAGATGGTCAAACATGCAGTCTCAGAGCTACTATTGGAAGAGCTAAAATTAGCAGCCACAGCGCTTTTGCCACGACCTGCTAAGCCGCCTGAATTTGCCCCCACTGCAACCTGCCATGATCCACAGAACTGCTGGAACTCGCTCCTGCCGTGACCCACAGAGGCGCCCAAACTCCCTCCTGCTGCGACTCACAGGAGCCACAGTTGTGCTGAAGTTGGGGGTTGGTGAGCCCAACAGAGAACGGAGCTGGCAAAGGAGTCTCCATTAATTCGTGGTGAGTGTGGGAATAAGAGCACCAAATGGGCAACATGTTGGAATCTGACAGGAGGAGCCTGAACTAGGAATAACAGTAACCTCAGTTGGTTGCTTCCTCCCCCAGAGCAGATTGGTGGGATCTGCTTGGCCTGGGTCACACCCCTGGCCGGGACCCAATAAGCCATCCCAAACTGATTTGCTACACCTAGCACACACTAACCTGGTGAAGGCCCCTGAAGGTTGACTGGCCTGGTGAGGAGGGGCCAGCATACCCAGCCCCTGCTTACACCTCAGTGACAAGAGCAAACAGGAGAGGGCAGAAATCCTTCACCAGCATGCTTCAGAAGAACCATAACCAACAAGGAAAGGGGCTGGGACCTCCACTATACACCTGTATGGAAGAAATTAAAAACATGACAAGAGAGAGAAACAAAAAAATCCCCCAGCCCCAAACCCTGAGAACAGTGATCCAGGAGAGGGAAATACAAAAGAGACTGAGGGCAGCAAACATGCAACATCAGATACAGCTTCAACGGACATTAAGAGATATCTTTGGGACCTTTTAGATGAGCTCAAAACTGAAATATGAAATCAGGTAAAGCAAGATATAAGAAGATTAATAAAAGAAATGCTAAGCACTTCTCAAGAAGACACAGATGGCAGAAGGGAGGAACACAAAAAAAGGAGAGAAACATTTGATAAAGAATATAAAGAAAATATAGACTACATGAAGCAGATTCAAAGAGATTACCAGGAAATTAAAAACTCCATTAAGAGAAGACAAGATGGCCAATCAGTGAGCAGCAAAATTCAAAGCCTCCAGGGAGAAACAACTCATACGCCAGAATAAAACACCCTGGAGAGACCCAGACAGAGGGAGATGGATCCTCTTGACACAGGAAGAAATTAAAACATAAAAAAGCTCGTCAAATACTTTGGGACTACAACTGAAACAGCTAAAAATTATGGGACACAGCATTCTCACAGTGACCCACCAAGTTTGCACCAGCTTGAATCCGTGCCAGCTGGCAGAGCAGCCCAAACTCATTCCTGCCACCACTCACAGGAAGCACAGCAGCACTGAAGTCAGGAGTTGGTGAGCCCAACTGAAAGTGGAGCCAGTGAAGGGATCTTCATTAATCCATGGTCAGTGCTGGGATTGGGACCCCCCCCACCATGGGAAGGGTGCGACCAAATGGGTGACATGTTGGAATCGGGGAGGAGGAGCCTGAACTGGGAGTGACAGTGATTTCAGTGGTTCCTCCCTCCCCAGAGCAGATTCATGTGATTTGCTTGGACTGGGCTGTGCCCCTGGCCAGGACCCAATGAGCTGTCCCAAATTGATTTCCTGTGCCTAGCAAGCACTAACTGGGTGAAGGCACCTGAAGTTTGGCTGGCCTGGTGGGGAGGGGCAGGCATATGCAGCCTCTACTTATACCTCAGTGACAAGAGCAGGCAGGAGAGGCCGGAGGTCCCTTGCCAGAGTGCTTTGGAGGAAACGTGGCCAACAGGGAAGGGGACTGAGACCTGCACTGTAACCCATGTGGAGGAAGCCAGGGCCATGACAGGAGAGGCAGGAGGAGGTCTCCAGCCCAGAAGCCTGAGAGCACTGATCCAGGAGAAGGAAACACAAGGGAGACTGAGGGTGGCAAACACACAACATCAGACGTGGCTTCAATGGACATTAAGAGATATCTTTGGGACCTTGTAGACTAGCTCAAAACTGAAATATTAAATCAGGTAAAGCAAGATATGAGTAGAGTAATAAAAGAAATGCTCTCAGGAAGCATCTCTCAGGATGATACAGATGGAAGAAGGGAGGAACACAAAAAAAGGAGAGAAACATTCAATAAAGAATATAAAGAAAATATAGAATACATGAAGCAGATTCAAAGAGACTACCAGGAAATTAA
>PVLA01002460.1:0-202500 GCA_004027455.1 Hydrochoerus hydrochaeris
AATTAAGGTAAAAATTAAAGTTTGAGAAATGTCATTGATAATAACACAGAGGGCAAAATATTGTGGCCAAAAATGTCAAGATTCCAAAATACTATGGTCAAAAATATCCAGATGACAAAATCTACAAAATATTGCTGAGGAAAAGGACATTGAAGTAAATACAGTTTTACTATGCCTATGCTTGGGAAACTCACATTGATTACTATAGCTTTAATGTAATTCCAATAAAAAGCAAATCTGATTTTAAAAATAGAAATGGATAAGTTCCAGCTAAAATTCACATACATGTGCAAATAAACTAAAAGGCCAGAATGATACTGAAAAAGAACAAAGTTGGAAGATTTACCTGATTTTAAGATTTACTGTAAAGTTATAGTAATCTTGAATTCTGTATAGCAGTAATTAATGTAAAGATAGACAAATAGATCAATGGAACAAAAAGAAAAGCCCAGGAAGAGATCCACATACATACACATTCAATTGACATTTTTAAAATTTTAAAGTGAAAATATCAATTGACTTTTGAAGAAAACACCAATGCATTTCAAATAGGAAAATCTTTTCAATGCTGGATAACTGAGCCCCTGTAAAGGTTAAAAAAGAAAAAAAAAATTAAGCTCCATCCCATGCTTTACACCAAAGAGAAATTAATTGGAAGTAAATTATGGATAAATATTTAAAAACCAAAACTGCAAAGATCCTAGATGAAAGTATATTCAACAATGTTTTTAATGTCTTTGTGACCTTTCTGGGGTAGGGAAAGACTTTTTTAGAACACAAACTGCAAAATCACAAAATGAAAAATAAACTTGATTTCATCAAAATTAAAAATTTCTGTAATGAGTAGCTTATATTATAGAAATGAGAAACTAAATCATATGATGGGGGAAAACTTTGAGAATACTTTTTACAAAGCACATCTCATATATCCATAGAAACTCATGAGGAATATAGAAAGAGCACCTATAAATAAATAATAAAAGAAAAACAACTCAGTGTGTATTAGGAAAAAAAGATTAGAAATTTCCCCAAAGAAGTATATTAATGACATCTAAATGCATGAATAGATGCTCAAATTATATGTCTGCTAGGAAATTTATATTAAAACCATAATAAAAAACTATATAGATTGTTAAAAATCTATAAAATTTAGCAAGACTCAATGTTAGCATGTAGAACAACTAGACTGCTTATGTACCATTGGTGAATTATCAAATTATACAGTCACTTTGGGAAACTGGCAGTTCCTTATGAAATTAAACATACACCAGGTCAGATATAATCCCTGTAATCTCTAGCTACTCAGAAGATTCAGGCAGGGCATGACAAATTTGACATCAGCCTGAGCAACTTAGCAAGATCTCAAAACAAAATAAAAGGGTGTAGCACATAGCTCAGTGCTAGAATGCTTGCCTAGCATGCACAAAGCTGTGTGTTCAGACTCCAGTACTGAAAATAAAACAGACTAAAACAAACTTAAACTCCACACTGAATCCTGTGATCCAGCAGTTCAATTTCCATTCATTTATCCAAAAGAAACCAAAGCATATTTTTGCACAATGACTTAAGCAATAATGTTCATATGTAACTTTATTCATAATAAAATAAAAAGTAACCTGAATGTATGTTAAAGAGAAAATGAGCACACAAATTGAGGTGACTCCAAGTAGCAGAATAATATGCAAAAAAGAAACAAATTATTCATTCACACAACAATATGGATAAATTTCATTACTATTATGATAAATGAATCAATCAAGATATAAAATGTCTCACACCATATGAACTCATTTATGTGACATTAATGGACAGGCAGAACTAATGTGTGAGATTAGAAACCAAACCAGCAGCTGCCTCTGATGGGAAAGGGGTAAAATAGGATAAAAACAAAACTTTCAGGGTGACATTTTCTTATACTTTGATTGAAGTATTTCTTAAATGATGATACATATTTAGCAATATACAGTTAAGAATGGAGCATTTTATGGTATGCAAGAGAGAATGTAAGAAGCATTGTATATGGACAATATGAAGAAAAAATACAGTATAGTATAAATAGTATGTAAGAAAGTGTGTAAGAACCAGATGTGGCCCTGAGAACCCAAGTGCCTGTAATCCCAGCATTCAGGGTGGGGAGAGTGGGGGTGTTGAGGCAGAAGGATCACCACAAGTTCAAGGCCAACCTCAAATAAGTAGTGAGACTCTGTCTCTAAATGAAAAAATAAATAAATAATAAAAATAAAGTATGTGGAACATGAGCATGTGTTAGGCATTGTGCTAGATGGTGGCAAACACAGACATGGCTTTACGGAGCTGTGAGATGAAAGGTGGACTCCATCAGTGAAAAAACATCATGCACTGGATATTTTTGAAACATTCAGTAAGTATAAAGTTTGAGTAGAAAGATAAGACAGTAAACATGAAAAATGATCTATGTATAAAAAGTAACACCTTTTATACAGAGTGTTCTGGCACAATAGAGAAGCAAAAGTACAAAATGAACAGGTTTATTGAGTTGAGGACGTGGAGAGGAGCACACAACCTATGGCGGTTGGGTTGTCTCCTTCGACCGAATACAGAGAGGCAGAGGGTTATATGACCTCTGATTGAAGTGGCACATGGGGCAGATATTGATGATGTGTGCGGAACTGATTGGAATTCTCTCTGCGTGCAAACAGGAAGGGGAGTTGCCATTAGGGCTGAGGAGGAAGCAGGAAGTGGTAGGCGTTCCCTCTTTGGTCTTCCACCACGTTAGTGGACGCCATAACTGTACAGTAACTTATACCAGGCCGAGAACCTTTCACTTTTCATTTCAATCTTCTTAGCTCTCCTGTGTCTGTAGAGGTAGGAAATTCCATTTCACCGCATGCAGGATAGTTTCCCTCTTCCCAGTCTCTCCAAGTGCTGGCTACTCCTGTGGCACTCGGATGGTGGGATGAGAGACTCAGGTCCCTGGGCTGGAATTTTAATCATTGATTTTGGTCTTTTGTTTTCTTAATGTGAAAGTTCCCTTGAAGGCCAGAGAGGTACTTGCTGTGTCCACATAAGGGATTTTCTAGGACACTGCAGTCATCCCATGGAGGTCTTTGCTATCTCTTCAGGGTACCATGAAGGAGCAGAGTTCACCACATGTAGAATTTCTTGTTCTCTTGCTCTGTCTTCCTCCCTCCATTGCTTCTTGGATATGTAGAATTTCTTTATTATGGACTTAAAGTCTGCAAAGCCAGGCTGCTTTTGTATTCTGTTCTGCAAAGCTTGGTAAGGCAGGGAACAAGGCTCATGGGCTAAAAGTGAGAATAGACAAGCATGTATGTGTAACAAAAACATTCCTTTACATGAACCTACCCAAGATTATCGAAGGCAAATTGTTTGGTTCTCTGAGGAACTGATGATTGAGTAGATTTTTGGAAGAGAAGGTGGAATTAGACAGGTTGATGGGAGGTGAGGAAGGAGAGCTTCAGAAAGTAGGACTCAGCATATGTAAAGGCCCTGGGTGAAAGGAAGCCTGTTTTATGCAAGAAGCTGACAAGAGGACAGTGAGCTGCTGCCACTGAGTGAAAGTGGGAGCTACATGTGTGGTAAGAATAGATAGGAAGGAACCAGACTCAGGATGGTTAAGATTTCCATCGTTATCTTAGGATAAGTAGGAAGTCACTGAAGGATTCCAAACTCCTTCCTTTTCTCCTTCCCCTTTTAAATACATGTGGCTAGAGAGAGTATTTATGAAAGACAAGGCAGGGCCTCAGTTCTACTCACTGCAGGGGCTGCTTCTAAACAGAAGCAGAAAGTCTCCATGCCACATGACTGTGCAAGTTATGCATTCAGAAGAGCCACCGTCCTAGGGATGGAAGTGCCCAGGTGAGTGGGTAATGCACTCCCGCCAACCCTTCCCACTGCATATTTCAATAACGTAGGATATGTGATCATTTTCCTGTTTGATTCAAAGTAGTTAGGGGAAATGGCTGGAGAAATAAAAGTAATTTAAGTTATAAATGAGAATGCTAACCATATGATAGGTTGCTCTAAAGGAAGACCAACATTAATGTGCAATTTGAACTTACAGAGGAATGAATTATGTACTGCAATAATGAGGAGGCAAAAAAGTTGTATGAGTACTTACTGTGGGGATAGCTATTTGTACAGTGAGATTTTCACATTCCTGGTGCATGTCTGTGCATAATTTCCATAGGTTTCTCAGGTATCCTGTGTCATATCTAAAGATAGAAAGGAGTTAGTGTCCAAAGGAATAAAAAAAAAAACCCTGCTATCAAACTCATTAATTTCTGAGTTGTGGTTGTAGAACAATAGTGAAACAATAGTTTCTTGGCTAGAATATGGTCTTGTGCTATTATTCTCAATGTGAACTTGTGAAGATACGGAGTGTATCTTTTCAGAGAAACAAAATATGGAATGAAAGCTTTTGTATTTGGCCTTGACTTGTGAGTAGTAAGAATGGGAACTCTGAAGAAAGGAAATCTTAGGAGAGAAGCCAGAAGTGGGAATACAGTGGAGTGATGAGCTTAAAAATCTGAAAAGAGTTTGTTTGAATTTCTGTTCTTTAGCACCTTCAAGTACTTCTTTAGCACCTGCAAGTACTTCTTTAGAAGCACAAATTCACGTGTCAGTTATAAATTAGGTACCTATTTCCAAAATATTTTGACTAGGTAAGAGTTTGAACCTGTTGTGATAGTTTGAATGACTGCGTCCATGAAACATAGAGCAACATTTCTTTTAACCCATTCCAGATGTTTGCTAACCCAAGATAAATGTCTGGTTTTCTGATGAACAGACTTCGGTTGAAGTGGGAGAATTCCAACCTAGCATAACTGCCTGGGTCATGCTAATGACCACTGGAGGCCTGGCCCCTGGAAGAGAGGAAGAGCATTATGCCATATGCGTGAACATTGTGTTCTGATTTTCCTGGTGACCCTGGAAGGCGAGTAACTGGGTTTTGAAGTGTCACGTAAAGTTTCAGTGTCTTCCCTTTCTTGAGTTTCAAATGTCTGAAATCTGAAATTTCACCTGTCTCTCATAAACTCCATTTCTTCATCAATAAATTGACTGATTGTTCCAAACTTCTATGTTTTGATTTTGCGTAGCTCCAGCTATTCATCAAACTTCAGAGGATAGGTGTGGGGTCAGGGGAAAGCTACTTTGTGGACACTGCCCTTTAAGGCTTTGGGAAGTGATATTCTGCCTCTCCTTCCTTCCCTCTCAGGCCAGCCGACCTTCCCCCTTGCCCAGCTTCTTCATTCTCATGTGTTCTTTATGTCTTCATCAGCTTCCCTGCCATTTGCAGTTTTGCTTAGTTTCTCTCTGACTGCAGAAATCACAGCGTCACCTTCTGACTGTTGTCATCACCCTCCTGTCGCACATTTGCTTCTTGTGCTGTGTATCACAGCAGGCAGGGGAGGTAGGTACCCCTAGCTGGGACCAGAACGTTTCAGACACCTTGGCTGTGTTCCTTGTTGCTCTCTATTAATTGCTTCCCTTCCCCTTTCTTTTCATTTTTCTTTTTTACTTTTTCCTTATTACTGTTAAAGGACATTTCATTTCTTTTAATATACACTAACTTCAAAATTTCTGGGTCCCATATGGTGATGATTGAAAAATATAGATTCTTACTGGCAAAAGGTAAAAACAAAGCAAAGCAAAACAGAACAAGAACTTTCCCCTTGTCCTTCTAGATTTTGTGCACATAAACACACATCTGCAGTGTAATGTAACAGTTAAGTACATGAGTTTTGAGCCAGGCTGTGGACTTGAAAGTCTAGTTCTGCCACTTCTGACTGTGTGACCTCAGGCACATTAGTAACCTCTTTTTATTCCATTGGTTTCATACTTTAAAACTAAGTAACAATAGCAATATTTCTAGGATGAATGAGTTAATATTTGCAAAGTGTTTAGAACTATCCCTGCAGAGAAGGCAACCCTTGATAAATGTGCTGTTACATCATTTATAAAGATCATGTTACATGTGTAATTTTATAACTTCCTTTTTCACTGAAAATATACTTAGAACATTTTTCATGCCACTCATTTCATGCCAATAAATGATTACTTTCCTAGTCATATTGTATTTAAGCGTAATGTTTTAAAAGACTATAAAAAGTTCCATTGTGTAGCTAAACTTACATTTACTAATGCTTATTAGATGAATTGTTTGCAGTTTTGTATCAACAACAATAAAACAATATCTACTGTAATCCATGATTCCATCTTTCTACTTACCTTTGGTCTCTAGGAATAGACCTTAAGGTCAAAGGATGTGCACTTTTTAAGAATCTTAAACTGCTATATTGACATCTATGTTATGTTTCCATTAGTAGTGTGAGAGCTTTATTTTTAAATTTTGCTTTCCTGTGTTTTACATGCATTCCTTCAGAAACTCATGTGTGGTTTTCTTAAAGATAACATGCCAACAACTGACTTTTCAGATTGTTCTAGCAAAGCATAAGGACTTAACTAACAACCTCAAGAAAGGCACTAACTAACAACTTCCAGAAGTCCTTGAGAATATATCTAAACTCTGAAGATTCTCCTGATGGAGAGACTCTTTGGTTTGTCTGTATATTATAATCTTTAGAGAGTGCTTGACAATAATACCAACAAATAAGTTCTGACTCAGTGGGTCCAGTGTATATTTAAAATTCTCTCCAAATGATTCTAATGTGCAGTATGAGTTGAAGACAATGGGCTGAATTCTTTTAATTACCTGTGAAACAACCTGAATTTATCACATCTCTTTCCTCATACCTGCTGTATGTATCATGTCAGTACTACCATTCAGTCATTCCCTTCTTTATGTGTGTAAAAAGAACTACAGTATTTCAAAAATTGGCAGTGTCTGGAATTGCAGGTAAAAGATATTCTTGGCATCCACTTTTCTCTTTCAAGTATGCCGTAGGCAGCATCCTAGCATTAATCTTCCTGAGAAGCCAGAAATCATTTCTCTTTGATCAGACCTTTCCTTCAAGTGTCCCTCATGACAGTAAATATCTGGTTTCATATGGTTCCACCTACTGTTGTGTTCCGTAGGTAAGGGTGATGTAAATGTCATTGGTTCTATTTTGTTGCATTTATAAGATAACCTCAGCCCTAGTCATATTTGTTAGAAATGGGAATTCTTGATGGAGCTCAGTGAACCAGAGACTTGACTTAGAATTTCACAAGCTGTGGGAAATCTCCTCAGTAATGATTCTCAATGTAAAACTTGGGAAGTCATTTGGTAAAAATGCTTTGGGCCAGCAATGTTTTTGAGTTTTTGTAAGTTTTTTCAAAAGGAAATACAAAGAGCTGATCTTTCCATGCTCAGCTTCCCAGACACCATGAACTGAATGGCTTCGTATCATCGTTCTTGTCCACCATGATGCTCCAGTTTGGGGGCCAGCCTACTCTGGACTCAAATTCCTGAAACCATGAGCCAAATTTCTACCTTTAAATTGTGGGTGTCAGGTATTGTGCCTCAGTGATCAGAATGCTAACAGAACTATCTTTGAAATGTGGAGGGTTGGGGAAAGCTATGTACATTTAATTTTATACCTTTAAATACTTTTTTATATTTCAAATCACATTTATGTATTATTTGCCTAAAAAAGTAAAAAAAAATTGTGGCAGTTCTGGGTTCTGAAAGATTATTGTTTTAAAAAGTAAAACAGTAACAAAATACGTTTCAAGTATTTTTGAAAGGCTGATGGAAAAATGCTACAGTTGATATAAAGTGATCTAGCATATCAATGAATTAATTGTTCTTCAAAGTATGTGTTTTAAAGTCATCCACTGGTTCATATCTAAATGGATTATACTGTCCCCCAATTTTTTCTTAGTATCTGAAACATTTATTTACAAATGTTACCTCTATTGAGTCAGATCATTAAGTGGTTTTAGGAAATAAAAGTTGGGATTGGTGAGCAGATTTTTTCTCTCCTATCTTTATTCTTCTGTTCTCCATATATTCTAACCTTGAGGGATATACCACATAGATTGGTCTTAGCATCCATATCTTTTACATAGTTTTAATTGCAATATGCATAGCAAGTATCTGGACATCTGTAGGAAAACAACAACAACAACAACAACATGACCAGATCTTTACTTGTATGTGCTGTTGGTTTTTGAAACTTAATGGGTCAAAGAAATACATTAACCTGGCTATTATCTCTAATGCCAACCATATCTTCTTCCTGCCCCTCCACCTTAACATTCCTCACATCTACCCATGTCTTATTTCCAGCCTCACCATCATTATCTTGGACTTTTATTAATTTATGCTTGAATGATAGAATAAGAAGTTTTAATGTTCCTTAAGAAGCCTACTAGAATCACTTTCAGGAAATGAAATTTTATCCTGGTCCCACCATTCCTGTACCAAATGCAGCTGCTCATGAGGTTGAGCTCAACTTTTAATGCCTGTATTCGTTCAAACTCATCCTAAGCTAAAGGAATCTTGTAAATTGAACCCCTTTGTAATGGTTAATGCACTATGTCAAACTGAGAAGTCTAGGAGCTTACCTAGTAACTCAGCAGTTATACATCCTAGGATGTAAAGACCTGCCCTTACCACTCTAGGATATAGTCTGTTGTGTCAACTTGAAAAGTTTAGAAATTTAATTAAGTAACTTAGTAGGGGCCAGAGTGCTCATTCTGTAAACATCCTGAGCCTGTCCAAAAGGAGGGGATGGAGAGGATGTGAGCACTATACATGCCCTAAAGAGGGTAGCCTGCATACAGTGTAAAGAGATTTGTTCTTCCCTGTTGTTTTGTCCTTCCTGCTTTTGCTGTCTTCTGCTATCTTGAAGCATTGCCTCTGTGCCATGCCACCCTGCCTTGAAGCTTAGTTGATTACGAACTGAAATCTCCACAAACTGTGAGATAAATAAGCCTTTCTTCTTTAGCCTTGGGTGTCCAGTTTTTTGGCCAGCAATGAGAGAAAAGTATCTAGGACACTCTTGCATCCACACACAAAAACATGTGCAAACATGCACACACACACACACACACACAAACACAAGTATGTGCACTTATAGTTTGTTCTTATTAGTTTGAGTCTTCACTAATAAACTGGATTTTATGGTCTCTCAAACGTGGCAATAAGTCTCTCAATGACTACCTAAATGATGCAATGTAAATTTACACAAACACACACATAGAGTCTAGAAAGATGCTGCCAATATCTGCTTACCAGAAAGAGATCCAGTTACTTAAAAGGCACCATTTTAATCAGAGAAACTGACATATCAAGCAATGGCATATTTAAATCTTTCCTTCCTCTTTTGTCCTAAAATGAAATGTCATCAAGACCATGAGGTCAGTTACAGAAACTAGGGGAGTTGCAATTTTGTTCACTGCCTGCTCATTGTGTTCCTGTGTCCTCTCTTGTTATATAGACATGGTAGATTTCCTGAGTGGGTAGTGGTACCTTATTTTTTGGAGACCCTAGTAGGATATGTATTTCTAAGAGCATTCACCAGCATATCATCAGCCCAGGTGTCGTCATGCAGTTCCTGATATATGGTAATTTAGCTTTCCTTGAAGAAGATGTGCAAATTTCAGGATCTTGGGTCAGGTAGCAGAGGTACAGGTAGCTTATGAGTCCATTGTGCTTTTCCCATAGAGAGTGCAAACTTGGTGAGCAGCCTTTAATAACCAAAGCAATGATCTTTGCTTTCCAGTTGGGACAACCTTCTTTGGAGTCAGTCTTAGTGGTCATTAGACTTAGGGAAAGCAGTATTTTCTCAGCCATAGAACAAAAGATTAGATACGGTCTGAACAACAGCCACAGTCTAGAAGTTACATCAAGTAATAAAAAAGCATAGCAAAAACTATATACAGAGAAATGGCTCTATATTGGCTGATGCTGAGTAAATTCAGTGTGTTGGACATTTTCCAAACATAGAGTTTTTGGTAGGAAACTTATAAAAAGTGAAGCCTAGTTTGTCTCCTGTGTCCATTCTAAGTTCCCTTGATACTCTTTTGTTCAGCTCAGCTGGTCCACAAATTTGACAGTCTAGGTAAGATATTCTTATTCTACCTTTTTTTTTTTGTCTCCTAAGAGCTTACATTTATTCTTATTCTTTGGATGGTGCCTCTGTATTGGGCAAGTATCTTGACCTCAGTTTAACAGCACCATCTCCTCTAAAACCTTCAGGCCCTTGTGTCTAAACCTGGAAGAATGGAGAATGCTATTTTTAAAATCTTGACTCTGTCAGCAGTATTTTCTTCCTAGGTTTTTTTATTCCTAGGTGTTTTCTCTTTGTCTGTGTATGCATTTTCTGGGATCATTCCATGAAGCTATGCCTGTTTTGCTTTCTCCTATTTTCCACCTTCAACTTACAGAGATGGTAACCACAAAACCTACCTGTGTTCTCCTTTTAGGATGTTGATAATTATCTGACTAAGAAGTATCAACAAAGCCCTGGTCACTAGAATGACTCCATTAGGCTGTGCTTCTTGCCTTCCATACGAGTGTTTACAAAAATTTGATAAAGGTTCACTGGAAGATAAAGTACAATTAACACTTACTAATCAAAAGTGTACTGTAAAGAGTCAGTTGTACTTCCTTCACCATAATGATAAGCAAAACCTTTTATGTTGTGGTATCTTAACAGTTAGCTGCATGAGTGTTAAATGTTGCTTTTAATTAAACAATAAAGAATGTGATACCCTTTATAGTATCATTATAAATTTTGATGTGGTACAACAATTTGATTCTTTAAAAATTAATTGCCTAGGAGTATGTTTAAGTAGTATTGATTATGTTAGTACCTTTTGTTGATCTGTGATACTTAACCCAACATTTAAAATATCTTTTTTCCATTATATGTTGTGATGCAAGAATAAAAGCAAAGCAAAAAACAAATAGGCACTTGAATTCTAATAGCAATAAGCAATAAATGTCAGGCATCTGGAAATTATGGTTGCAATTTCATCAGAGTACACTTTGTTCTTCTATTATGCCTGCATGAATTTTGCTACAGGCAAAATCTATTACAGATAACAGTTAAGAACCTTTCTAATCTACACAGATAGTCATGGAAAAATGCTAGAAAACTAAATGTTGGAAAATGTAATATTGCAGAGGAAAATTGTAGGAAATAATGTAGTCCTTTTCAGAAACACAAATGGTAATAATTTCTATAAGATCATGGTGTGGTAAATGTTTCTGTGATGGGTGACCCTGATGAAGGACGCAGCACTGGCAATGAATCCTGTTGTGCTAGGTGGTGTGTGTGTGTGTGTGTGTGTGTGTGTGTGAGTGTGTGTGTGTGTGTGTGTGTGCAGAGGTAAATGCTTATCTGTAAATTGAGGGGTGGGGGTGTGTGCTTAATGATTGCCAGCTGAAATTGTAATCACAAAGTCACATCACCTGTGAGAGCCCTGAGTTTTTCCATTGCCTTTGGGTATATGGGAGAAGAATATTTCTGTTCTATTCTAGAGCCACTTGGCTCCCCTCAGGAGAAAGATTAGTTAGTATTTACCACTCTTGGTAGCACATAGTGACCTGGATAGTTGCTTGGCAATTTTACTACCTGAGATTTTTTTGCAAATTGGTTCCTGAGTATTAACTTGGAGCAACTGTTTTTCTGCACATAACTCTAGCTTCATCTGCAATTTCTAAGTCTGAGAAGTGTTTGAAAATGTGTAATCTACCATTTCCCTTATTCTTCCAAACCTTTTTGCTTATCCCATCCATTAAATATATATATATATATATATATATATATATATATACTAGAATTACCACATAAATTATTCATTGCTCTATAACCAATTACCACCAAATTTGCCAGTTTAAAGCAACAAATGCTTATCTTACGATTTCTGTGGACTGAAGTTTGGATGTAGCTTAGATTCATAGTTCCACTGTGAAGTCACTCATGAGTCACAGTCAAGACAGTAGCCAGAACTGTAGTCACCTGAAGACTTTGTGCCAAGCCAAGGGTAATTATTGGCAAGAGGCTTCTGTTCCTGGAAAGCCATTGTCAGGAAGCCTCTGCTCATCACTGCATAGGTCTCTCCACAAAGCTGCTTGAGTGGCCCCCAACATGGCAGCTGGCTTCTTCTGGGGTGATTTATACAGGTGAGCACAAGGCAGCCAGAGCACCTTTTATGACTTAGTCTGAGAAGTCATAAGCTCTAGTTGTTAGAGCTGAATTATTGAGTCCTACTCCTACAGAAAAGGAGAACTAAACTCCAGCTGTTGAAAGAAGGTCTATCAAAGAATTTGTGGCCGTATTTTAAAACCAATATGTTCCTGAGTCAGGGAGCACTAGTGTCGTCTCCAGGGGACAGACCTATTTGCCAGAGTTGCTCAGGTGGCAGTTTATCTGAAAGGACGTCTTCACTTCTCAGACCCACAATTTTTTTCTCTCAACTCTAGTTAACTTAGCATCTCCCCACTGTTGTCTTTGATGGTTAGGAAGTGTTCTTTCATACACTTATTTCTTTTGTTCCTGATAAAACATTAGGTATCCAAAACTTTATTTTCTTTAAAGGCTCTTATGTGAGACACAAAGCTAATTTTTAAATAATTGCAAGAAGCTAGCTTGGTGGGTCACATGCTGATTCCACCATTATAAAAACTTAGGGAAGCACTATTGTGAAGATTATGGGTTAGTGAATATTGAGAATGTAGGGTGGGATGCAAAAGTGTCACGGTTGTTATTTATCATTATGTGGGGTGTCCTCAGATTATCCCTTATGTTGACTAGACTGATTGGGAAAATGTTGAATAGACTGATTTCATACGTTTCTGTGGCACATAGAGCATATTCCTTTCTTACTGAGCTTCAAGTTTTCAATACTCTAAAGTGAAAAGAGTACACCAGATAGTTTCTAGACCTTTCTGCTATAAGACCCTCTACCTCTGTTTCCTTTTACACAGCTTTAAGTAAAAAGAGAAGAGGTGGTCTTTTTAATCAGGGCCTTTTCTGCAGGACGTTCCACATTGAATATTACAGAGAAGTACGTGGGTTGGAAGCGAATACACCTGTATCAGGCTGACTGGTGAAGGAAGATGGAGACTGATGTTTGTCGAGTACTTGTGTGCTGGGGTCTCTATACCATTTGCCTCCTCTTTACTCATCTTACCCCCATTCCTCTCTGAAGATGAAGGCCTAAGGTCCCTTGACTAGTGCAGAGTAGGGTCTTGACATACAGTTCCCTCTGCTTCCAGTCTCAAGTCCCTTCTATCACCTCTGGCTGCCCCATTTTTGAGTAAATGACTTGACCTCAGTTTACCCTTACGTATGTGGCAGCAGTAACACTCTGGTGAGCCAGGAGGTACCACAGCAGGGTCATTTTTGAGGCTGAAGAGCTCCAACCGGGTCAAATTCAAGGAAATTATCTGAAGTCCCTTTATAAACTTAATAGGCAATTACTGCAGATTTGCCTCTGAGACAGTGTCAGTGGCTCTAAGAGGGTGCAATTCTTTCAAGTGAAAATTATAGGCTTCTGCTGGGATTTTTGAGAATCTGTAAGATTTTCCTCTGTGTTTTGGTTGCCATTATTTTTGTTGTTGTTGTGTTTCTCTCTCTCTCTCTCTCTCTCTCTCTCTCTCTCTCTCTCTCTCTTCCTTCATCCTGGTCTTTTTGAGTCTGAGAAGTATGGCTTCATGTAGCAAAGCAGGGAGGGGGGTGCGCCTCATCAGTTTTATTTACCTCCATACAATTGTCTCCATTTCATGCATGCTTGGTACCCACTCCTTCCCACAGTGTGGTCAGACAGCGAGCCCGGGACCACCAGTGTTCGTCACAACCTCCTCTCTTCAGGAAAATACAGAAGGCTAAGCCACATGAGTCCTATTCATTCCTGCTTAAAGCAAAACTTTGTCAAGGATGCCTGGCTACCTGAAATAGGTAATGGGAGGGAGGCAGTACCCAGTGTCTCTCTGGGCAGGTGCCAGCATGTGGCCACAGAGAGCACGGTTCGGCTATCAGAACTTGTTCCTGAAAAGATGAACGTGACCGTGGGGCAGAAGTGATGTGGCACAAGAGTGGAAGAGATAGCAGAGAGTAGTGGGGTTGGCTGTCGTGCTCATGAAGGGTCCAGCTGCAAACGATGTCTAGTATGAAACAAGCATTGGAGAGCCAAATATTTATGTCAACCCTTGTCCTCATTGACTAGAGATCCCTTAGTGGTAAGAGTTTGGGATTGAGAGACAATGGTCTTATACCATGTTGTCCCTATAGAGCAGTGATGGCGAACCTTTTAGGGACGAGTACCCAAACTGCAACCCTAAACCCATTTATTGATTGAAAATTAGCAATACGACAATTAAACCTGAGTATGGAAGTTTCAGTTTAGACATAATGACTCCTACATTAACATTTTTTGTCTTAAAAGAAAAACAAATAACATGCACACAATAGGTTCACCACCACTGCTACAGACCATTCACCACAAACAACCAGTGATCTCTCCCCACTGCTTAAAACCCTCCTATCAAGTTCTTAATCGCTCTGCAAAGAAAAACTAAATATTTGTTTACTAGAAAAATTCAAGGAGTCTTAATTGGATGTGTGGTTTCTTACTGTAACACTAGCCTCCTCAGAAGCAATTAAGGTGCATCCTTGTTGTAGGTTAAAGGGGTGAGAAGTATTTTCCTTTCACTAAAATGCCTCATTCCAAGGCAAGTCTAAACTAAATTAGCTTAATTGGAGTTTGTAACATCTTGGTCTCTAAGAAATTTGTTTCTTCTATTCCAGTTTTTGAATTCTGCTTCTGTGGTAGCAAGATTTAGATACTTTGTTTATTGAAAAGGAAACAAATGGGACAAAGGTGGTTTTAAAGCAATCGTGTGTACATTAAGTGGAAACATGCAATGATTTCCTACCACACTTAGAGTAAAATTCAAATTTATTACAGTGGTGGTGTGTTTTCCTCAGGATTTGCTCACAACCCATTGTTCTGACCCCTTCTCCTCAGTCTTCCCTCCTTCTCTCCTCTCTAGATTGACTGGTTTACTCTCTGTCCCTTTGATATACTAAATATATTCCGTTTAGGGTCTTTGCACTTGCAGTCTCTGCTGCCTGGAAAGTTCTGCCCTATCTTGGCGAGGCTGCCTCCTCATCATTCCACCCTGGGTCTTGTGATCATGAAGAGAAGTGTCCCTGACTATGTTATTTCGCATGTTTGTATAGCAGTAATGGCAATTACCTTGTTAATTTAACAGTTTACTGGTTTGTTATCAGTTGTCTTCTTTGAAATGTGAGCTTGAAGAGAGCAGGGATCAGCACCTGGTTCATTGTTTGTTGGTAGTTGGATCCCAAGGGTTGGGCCAGGACCTGACATGATCAAACATTCACTGAAGAAATGAAGCAATCTTGGCTTTGCCAGACACCACCTGTGTGACCTTGGGCAAGCTACTCTATTTTACGTTCAATTAGGTTACAAAATTTACTTGTTATGAAGATGAATAATGTGTATGTAAAGTGCTTAGCACAGTGCCAGGTTCATAGATCATGTTTAATAATTAGACTATTTTTTCCTAAAGAGCTTAAACCAGTGTGTGTAGGTTTGTGCACGTGTTTATGGGTACAGGCGGGAGACACTGAATGCAGTGACTGAACAAAACAGTTCCCAGAATGACTGCACTGTGGAGGGAGCTGCCTGACTTTGGGGAAGTCTCTTATTCAATGTCTACAATTATATGCTCATATCTATGCACTCACATATACATTTACGTATACATCTCTATCTGTATTTGTATGTATTTGTGTGTGTGTGTATTCACTCTTCAGTCACCGTATTATTCATTCTAAGGTCATTATAAAGTTCAGTAGACATCCACACACACCCCTACTAACTCCAAGTTAACCATGAATAAGGCACTCCTTTGCCAACTAGTGGCCCACTCCAAGGTAAGACAAGACCTTAAAAGTAGGTCAAGGACAAGTAAGCAGACAGAAAGAAGATGCACATAGATCATCCAAAGAGATGAACTTAGGCAGAAATGCCTGGAAACCAGTCTAATTACGTCAAGTTCATGGTAGGGGGTATCTCTGACTCCCAACAAAGCAGCCACAAGGACAGTGGCCCATGGGTCTTCCATCTTTCCAGAGAACCCGACCTGGATTCTTCCTTGTCAGGGTGGCTATCTTCTCCTTTCCTCCCTTTTTTTTTCTCTTTACAAATAAAGTGTCTTCCTTTCATTAAACTTTATCCCTTTATTTTTGTTTTTAATTAAGGCTGAGTTTATAATCCTGGCAAGCTGCTTGAACAGCCAAACAATGGTGATGTCTCCCAGATACATCACTGGTTCCCTGACCAGGAACCAGACATGACAATGGGAGGTAGAGTGCATATGTTCTGGTTGGGGACATGCACTGTAGACCTTGTTACTAAGATTTGCACAAGATTCCATTAATAAAGGTGAAGTCAGAATGGAGGAATCTGGAGTTAAAAGTTGGATAGTCAGGGTCACTGGGGACTGTGATGGCCTTGAGCAGACATGTCTAAACCATGATTCGTTCTAAACAGCTAGTAATGTGGTCCCATAAACTTATAAACTCTTAATGTTGTTTTGTGATTTTTAGCAATATTTCAGGACTTGATTGCATGGTGCTGGAGGACAGGCTGCCTCGGCAGCAACAGGACTGTGTAGAGGGCAACAAAACCTTCCCGCATCTACCACACAGCCAGCTTGAAACCTGCAACTGTCCTGGGCTGCCCGCAATCATATGACTTGGCAAACTCGCTTGTGACAAATAATTTTATTTATTTCCATATGTTGGCTAAATACAGTCTTGTAAACAATGAAAAACGCAGAGCCTTGCTTTCTACTTTGATACAAGAATATGAGAATAGGTTTTTAAGATTTCAAAAAAACCATTAATTTTTGGTATATTTGCAACTCCATTTTTAGTGAACATAAATGTATTACTTGTGAATTTGTTTTTTAACCAGGAATCAAATTCGGGACCTTGCACCTTGCACTTGCCAGGCAGGCTCTGTGCCCATTTGTGAATTTTCAAGTGGGATATATTGAGCTGCAATCAAACATTCAACTTGAAGAAAAACTTAATCATGACTCCTTCCTAATCTTTTATAAGATCTATTTTCCCAAGGAAAAATATCCTATACTTCACAATCGCAATGGCCACTTTTTGGCAGTACACACGTTTGCTAGCAACTTGTAAAGCACAAGAAGAGTAAAATTAGGTAAGAAAAAATTTCTGACACGTACCTTGAGAAAGCAGTAGGAATTTCAACCATTCCTATTGAAGGTTACAAAAATTAGTGTTACAAAAATAGGTTCAAATATCCTACTACATTTTATGTTGCCCTTAAAACAGTTTTAATAAAAATATAAAAAATAAAGAAGTTTATATTAACTATATATTAAATATTAACTATATTAAATATTTTACGTTACCCAAGATAATTTCTTTTCATTCAAGGCAGCCCAGGGAAGATGAATGTTTGGACTTCCGTGGTCTAGAATTTTCCAGAAGAGAGACAAGGACTCTCATAGAATTGAGCTAAAAGAATGTTAGACTCAGTGTAAATTGTATAAAGTCTTTACAACGGTATAATGGACTTCATTTCTTTCAGAAGCAACTACGACTCACCCTAGATAACAAGCGTATTAGTATCATGCTTCACTTCTTTTGAAAAACGTAAGGGATGAACTCTCCTTTCCTCTAGCTTGTTAAATACAATGCGGAAAGTGAAAAAGCATCATAATTTAGATTAGAAAATTTGAATTTATGTCTGGACTGCTTCTGAGTACCATCCGTGGTGATGTAGTCTTAGATGAATAGCACATCCCTGAAAGACCATTATTTTCCCAGTAAGGTGGGGATATACTGGTACTGAGAAGCCCTGCAGTGAGTCTGCAGTTTCCTGCACTTATGGCATATGGCAAAAAGAAACAGCAAGAGACAAACAGTACTGCAACAGGGATCTGGGATAGATAATGTTTATGGGGAGCAAAATTCCACAAGGCGGCAAGAACCTCGGTGTTTATTGATCACATTTACATGGAGGAAAGTGGCGAAGGGGTGATAGCTTAATGTGCTTGGTAAGTGGCTAGGTGGCCAAGACCTGTAAAAGAGGGCAGCATTCTCCTGAGAGTAACAGAACAACCAGATTCAGGTTGTAGTGAGCTAATGCGTACTGCTTACTAATAAGCAAAATCACATTTGGATCTGGGAGAGAGTGACACCGCAGTCCTTCAAATACAACCAACCTCATAGGGCTGTGGTGAAAGCTACATATATATAAAGTTGTGTAGAAACAATTTGAATAGTCTATTTGGTGTAGAAATGTCCCAAGCAATAAACGAATGCCACCTAATGCATGGAGAATATCCTAGTGGCAAATGCTACAAAATTTAATTTTTCTGGTTTACCTTTCATCTTCCATATGGTACCTGGTTACATGACTTAGTGAGCATAATTATTGATTAATTCTCAGTTTGTCTCCAAATGAATATTTTCCACATTTCTGCCAAAGCCTAAATTCAAAGTTTTGTTTGTTTATTTGCTAAGAGCATCTGGTTTGTATATAAAGGTAGGGATCAGTGGATTCTGGGCATTTTTTCAACATTGAATCTTGAGAGAAACACTAATTTCCAGAATTGGCCATGACAAATAGGTGCTTATTAGATGAGAAAGCTGAGGATTTGCAGTATTTTCTAAGAGAGATTTTTTATCTGAAGATTCTCTTTCTCAGGCATCTTTACAATATCATCGTGTTCATTTCTTCTGTAGTGTTTATAGCTATTAAAAGTTTAGTTATTTGCTTACTTTAATTTTTTTCTATTTTTCTTTCCCTCTACTGGAATGTAAGGTTGATGGGAGTAGTACCTTCTTCATTTTGTATCTCTGAAATCTAGAATAACTCCTGGCAAGAAGCCTTTTTAATTAATTAATGAGTGGCTATGGCTACTGTTGCAGTCAGGTTTTGCAAGGGAATAGATTTAACACAGGACACATAATTTATAGGATTATTTTATAACATTCACCCAAAAAGTCAAATGCAAATAAGTGCAAAGATCTGTCCACAAACTAGAGACCCAAAGAATCCATATGAGGGTGTGTGTCCCATGAAAATGTCCTACACGAGTCTAGCTGAAGATCTAGAGCCCATAGCAATGTCCTCTATGAGTCCAACTGAAGTTGTAGAGCTCATGACAATGTCTCCTGCAAGTCTGTACCAGGGATCTGCCCTGGGAAGGCCCAAAGGCCAGTGGTGGAAGCTAGAAAGTCTGAACTAGCGGGACGAGGGATCTGTGGTAGCAGGCTGAGGGATCGGCACTGGAGCCAGGAAGTGATGCTCAAGGTAAAGCTCAGAGCAGCTCCTAAAAAGAACCACAGCCAATCCCAGGGGCAGTGAGAACCCGAATCCCTCCAACAGTGAGAACAGATGAGTCCATATCAGGAAGCCAGCATGACAAGCTTCTCCAGCAGGATCAATGGCACATCATCTCCCCTCCACTACTTTTTTCATGCCATTGGCAACAACCCTCAGGTGAGCCTTCCGCACCCAGAACCATGCTGATTCCGTTCAGCTGGGTATTACAAGCTGACCATTAGTTAATTTACCATAACTACTGAACAAGAAAATTTTAAAAATCCTACTGTTCAGCTCTTCATTTATTCCAAGTATGACTTTCCCTAGATGTAAGATGTGATGCGCTTGAACATTCATGTTTATTTTTCAAAAGTTGGTCAAACAGCACAGTGGTGTTATAACACCAATGAGTTTTGCTCACATGAAAAGGAAACCAGCCCAGAAGACCAATCCTAGTGACCTCCAAGAAAGTCCCAAACCTTAAGATGTGAAAATGGATGTAGCCTGCCTCCTCATTCGGAATGTGGTCTGTCATAGCAATCTTAATTTGGGGATTTTCTTATTGCTGTCATATGGGTCTCTGTAGTGTAATGGCTTGTGAAAGAATGAAGTGTTCCCCATTGAGGACAAATTGCACAAAGCAGTATAAGCATGCCACCAGGCCTGGAAGAGCTGCTAGCTGGAATGTTAGTGATTTAGGGCTACAGAGATGGGACCTCTCAGGTAAGAATCCTCACCTTCACTCCCACACAGGCTGCACGTTATACAACCCGTGGGACCAATGAAGTCTTTCTTAAAGATTTGTGTTTAGTACTATTAAGTTAATTTTCAGCCTTGCAGTTAGTTATGGTGGTAATGTCTATATTCATGTAGAATTCATCCTTGACGAGAAGAATTCAAGGTAACATCAAAGACTTTCTGAATCTTTATTGTGATATCATCTTCGAGAATGGCTAATCTGAATAGCTTTGTTCAGAGGTGTTGATTATGGATGGAAGTTTTGTATTTTTATGTAAATTCTACACTGGCCTTTTCTCTAATATATTTGACACTAATTAACATATGTGGGTAATTTTAAGATTCTTGTGATGTATTTTTAAATACATAAAGCAAAGTTCCAATGCACATAAGTATTTTCCACTATCTGAAAGACTAAAGTGTGCTGTAAATATTATAGAAAGGGCAACATTCTAGTCCTGATACAGATTTCTTTTCTCTGAAACCTAGATCTAAGCCTTGTAACAGTGCTGTCACAATGTCTACTGGTCTGTCACCCCAGGCTATATTCAATATTTTCTCACATAAGATCCACAAGGTTTTGAATGATTACATCTCTGCACACTGTGGTCCTTTGGGTATCCCTTTGATTCTTCTGAATTAAGAGCTGTTCAAAATGGAAAAGGACAGAGATGTGTATAATCCAGTACTGGCTAAAATCTTTTGTTGACTGGCCATGTACAAGTCAAACAGCTAAGGAGCTTTAAGCATAAAGAGGTCCTACAACTTCTACTTTCCACAGTTCTTATTTAGAAAGGAAGAGTTTGGTCTTCAAATTTGTATTTTAAAAAACCTAGTGTACACCTGGATTTGGGAACAGATTGCCTCTAGCTCAACACTCTGAATTTATAGGCAGTGAGATCCACAAAGACCAGATGTACAGCTAGCTGGTGACAGAGCTCACACCTTCCCATCTCTTTAATCCTGACTTCCTCAGCATTCTTTAATTATGATAACAAACTAACCAATAGTGACCTTATTGGCAATCACTGCTCCACGGGCATGCCTAGTGTGTACTTCTTTTGTATGAAGTTGGCTCAAAAGCATCATCTTCTTTCATCCTCCTAAGAACACAGATGAGATAAGTCTTCTCGGCTTCCCAGAATAATCAGTCCTTGCAGTACCTTCTTATATAACCAAGTGCCTTTAATGACATTTCTGCACCATTCCTGATGACAGTGTGAGTGACTGAGCCAGGAGGTGCTTAATCTTTCCCACTCAGAGACTGACTGGAAGGGTTGCAACATCCATAATTTGGAGCAAGAAGACAACAGGGGAAGATGGGAGGGGGAAAGGCATTTTAAAACGAGCTTAAACTAATAGTTGCTTTTAAATCTCTCTTATCTGGGGGCTCCAAGATTGGATCATCACTATTTTGCTTTTAAACAAGAGTTGAAACTTTCTTGGTTATTCCCGAGAAGATGAATTTACAGTGGTAAAATGATTCCCAGATCTAATCCAAACAACCAACTACCTCAAAAGTTTCAAGGCTTAATAGGGGAAGGAATTGTGGATTTATAACAATGGAGTCTAAATCCCCCCCCCCAAATTTTCCTGATCTGCATTCTGGGAGACACAGGATTTCCCGAGCTGAATTTTCTAGTGGGGCACCTGGAGCAGGGTTTGGGGGGTAGGTTTCTTTGTGAGTGTAAGCAAGGAGGCATGTGGGAGGGGTGAGAGCACGGGTTTCTAAGTGTGTGCGCGCAACTGAAGGTGCTCCAAAGTCCTCCCCCTGTCGCAGGAAGACAGGAAACAAGTGGGCAGTTCTTTCAGGATGACAAGTCCTGGGAGTCAGGCTGACTTTTGGCTGCTTGGCTGATTCTCTAATGTCCCCAAGCAGGTCATCCTAACTTCCCTTGATCTTCAATTCTTAAAACATTTTCTCACTTTAAAATTAGTTTATGTTTTCATTTTAATAATGAAAACATATACTTTTTAAAATGTACAGTTCTCTTTGTAGAGTAGTTTTACATGTGTGGAGAAATTGAGCAGAGTACACAAAGAGTCCCTGCAGCCTTCTCCTCCCCACACCCACACAGCTTCCTAGCCATGGGCCACACCACGCTGGTCCACATGTGATTACCGATGCGCCTCTGTTACTACAGTGTTTTCACCCACAGTCCATAGGTTATTCTGAAAATATGCAGAAAAGTGAAAGCATCTGTACTCCCACACCAAAATGTAAGGACTGGTAACCTTTTGGTTAGATGCAGCTCTCAGCTGTGCGTATGTGTGTGCGCGCCTGTGGATGTGTGTGCTTCCCCCTTACCAAAATAAGACCAAATTGAATCTACTGCTTTACTGCTCTTTTCAATAAATAGGAGATCTTGATTATATTCTAACATTCTTAAATAAACCAACAAGTTATTTTTCATAATTACACAGCTCTATTGACTATTAGATCATGTTATTTATACTCATAAATTATTACAAATATTACATCAGCATCTCTCCTGTGCACTTTTTCCTCCTTTGGACTATTTCCTACAGGAGGAATTGTGATGTCCAGGAATACCATCTTGTCAAGCCACCTCTAGCAAGGTTCCACTGTTGGGTCAAGTGCAAAAGTGTACCATTTGCCTCCAAACTTAATCAAAATAGATCTTTTTGTTTAAAACAATATCGATTATAAAAGCAACTTGAAATGTGCAGTCTCAATTATAATACACTAAGGGGACAAATTATGTCTGTTTTCCCACATGGCTCCAAATATCTAATTCTTTAAATAGACCCACTTTTTATGTTTATCAGTAATGTTTGCTGCACACAGTGATGGCATTCATTATGGGGGCTTGGTAAATGTACATGACACCTCTTAATTCTGTTTACTTCCTCTCCTCCCTCAATCTCTAGGGCCCCTTCCTTAAATGAACTCACTTGATAAATACTTCCCAACACTATCCTAATTGTTGGGGCCATGAAACTATCAGTAAGTCAGCCTGCTCATAGAGAAGAAAGAAAATAAGTGACACTGTGAGGTACATTCTGTATGGTTGGGACTTTCTACTACTCATTGTGCCTGGAGGAGGAGGAGGAGGAGGAGGAGGAGGAGGAGGAAGGGGAGGAGGAAGGGGCAGTAGGATTGCCAAGGAGAAAGTAATTACTCACCCTGAGAGTGGTCTTGAGAGGTTTTCTGGTGGAGAAAGCTTTCCCATATTCATTCTTCAGCTGTCTCTCAGCACCAGACACTCTTTCTTCTATGCCCCAATGTATGTTAATGGTCAAGGGCAATAACCTTGGAGCTCATGGAGCATCCATTCTAGAGGAAGAAGGCAGATGGCTGGCAAGGCAATGAAAAAAACAGCATGGGGCTGGGGATTTAGCTCAAGGGCATAAGTGTCTGCCTGGCAAGCACGAGGTCATGAGTTCGATCCCTGGTATCACACACACACATAAACAAAACAAAACACTAAAAACAAACAAACAAAAAACCCCAGCATGCAATGTCAGGTGGTATAATGATTGAAGAAAATAAGGACAATAAAGGAGCTAGCAAGGCTGTGTTAGGCAAGGTGCTCTTCAACAGAGTTCTAAGATGAGCAGGGTTTGATCAGGCTGAGAGAGGAGAAGCCTTTGGAAGTAGGCTGATGAGATCCAGGAAACCATGGAAGATCTGCAGGGCTGGGGACAGGGTGCATTCAGGGAAGGAGGCAGCAGTGGGATTCTGGAATGAACCAGAGGGTGACGGACTAGAGAAGATGCAACCCCACCACCCTCACCTGTTTCCTGCAGAGCAAGTGGAGGACAAAGGGAAATGTTGTCCAAGGTACCTCCTAGAGTCCTGTATAAGACTTGCATGAAGAATAGTTTGTATTGCTCTTCTGTACAGGCCTACAGTAGCTTCTTTCTCTTGACTTCAGTCGATGATCCTGAAAACCAATTGATCATTGACACCAGACCTTTGGAAAGCAAAGCAGAAATGAGTTCATGGCAGGTCATTAAATAAAATGGGATGTTCAGTTACATTTGACTTTTAGATAAGCATGCAATAATTTCTACAATGTAAACAAACATTAAATATTGTAAGTTAATCTGACAGTCAGATTCAACCAGGTGCCCCATATTTTCACATGCCAAATCTGCTAACTCCTATTTGGGAGACTGAAATATTGGACCTGGATGGAGACTTGTGTCATCTTGCAAGGTTGTGAGTTTAACTGAGAGAATATTAGAGAAGAACACTAGTCCTATTTTGATTTTATTTTTCCCAGGACTGAGTAATTAATTTGGTAATCAGCTTTTCCTTCTGAGGATCTAGGAAGATGATTTTTAATGAACACTGAACAAGAAAAATGAGGAACCATTATATTTCAGGTAACTTCTGGAAGGGAAGGTGTCTCTTCAGTGTCATAATGGATTGGGGTACAAATGTTACATGTGGGTTCCTTTGGAACTGAGTGTGGTAGATATGAGATGGTGCACAGACAATGCACCAGGAATAGTGATCCAAGCAGCCCTGATTCACACCTCTTGTCCAGAGTAATTATAAAAACGATCACCTTTCACTTTCAAATGTGTCCTGCTCTCAGATGATAAATGACATGTGTATCAGTCAGTATTTACTAGAGAAACAGATGTAACACAAAATATTCAAATATACAAGAACCTACAAGATTGGCTTATGGTGGCCACCCACAGAGTCAGCTGTGGGAGAGCCCAGAGGGTCTGTGTGAAAACTGGAGACTAAAGCAGTCAGTCAAAGGTCTGGAGGTCACTGCAGTATGCGAGTCCATTTCAGGAAGCTGATTGATCTGAGACAGAAGGCTGAAGAGTCTGTGCTGGAAGCCAGATGACATGCAAGTGAAAGTGAAGACTGGAACCCCTCTGAAGGAACAGATGCAGATCCATCCTTCCGCATTTCCCCTTATACCATCCAGGCCACAGGCTGCCTAGGGTGTGGAATTGCTGAGCCAATTTAGTTGAGTTTCTCTTATTCAAACTGGCACAATCAACAAACTACCACAATATGGTTGCTCCATACTGTGACCAGGGAACCTGTACTTCTTGTGGACTCCAGATGTCACAAGACCTCACTAGGCCTCTCCTGTGAATGGAGGGGCATTGAGCAAGCTCAAAGCTCTCTTCCTAGCTCCAAGAGTCATCCTTGTTTTCAAGCAAAGACAACAGCAAGAAGGCATTTGTTCAAGTTCAGTTTAGTGTGACAATGCAGATTCAGTTTTTCTCCATGTGTTGTGTGCTTTTTGTTATCAAAGTTATGTTAGTTTCTGAAAATATTTGTAGAGTGAAAATTTAAAATTATTCTTTTGACCTTAGGATACAAAGACTGAATACCAGATAGCATTTGAATTAGTTTTAGTGAATAACACATTATGAGTGAACAAGTATGATACTGGCTAAATTATATAAGCAACTTTATAGACTTCTAAAAACAGATAATTGCACAACATAATACCAGAACATTGTAAAATTTCCACCTTTTACTTCTACTCTCAGATCTAGTTTTCTGTGAATCCTTTATATCTTGTAAATACAACTCTGTATTTGCATTCATTTACTTACAGCAGAGTTTTCAAAAATACATATATCTACTTTAAAATTGTAGTATATTCTCTATCTCCAGTCATCATCTTTGTTAACTATAGATCTCAGTTTTTCTTTATTTTAGCTGTGCAGTATTACACAATATGGAAGTGTTAATGAATACAGAAACATCCCTCAGTGATGAATACTTAGGTTATTTCCAATTACCTGTTATAGTACATAATGCTAATATGAATATTCTTCTGTGATCATGTGTATATATTTACGCATCCAGATTTTTAGAAATGGAACACTTCACTTTGATAGTTAGTGCAAAATTGTTCTTTTTCTAAGATTCTTCCAGTTTACATGTAAAATTGAAGACTTTGAACTTGAAGAATAATTTTGCATAAAGGCAAGAATTTGGGTGTTGCTTCATCCTCAAATTTAGCTCTAAGTAGCTCTTTTTTTAAACCAGTGATTCCTTGACCTGTGCAATTGGATCAAACCAAGACCAAATTAAATCTTACTTATGTAGAAACTTGGTGTCCATGACCTTGTGTTTATCTGGAGAGTGATTTCCTGGAGTAGGCCGTACGCTGGCTGTGAGTGACCCTGATGGGAGAACACTTTTATCCCTCAATCTATAGCAGCTGAATTAGGCTTACTGGGATTAATTGGAACTGAAGGACTTGTTCATCTACTGTAATTATTCTCCCAATGAGAGCTTTTTCCCACATTGGATTTTGAATCAGAAGAAGAATGGAGGCTGGGGGTAGTGATAGAAGAGATAAGTTAAAGATCTTACAGAAAAGGCTCTTAGAAAGGAGAGCTCTAGACTAATGTAGGTAGGTAAGATTCCATTATTTTTTCTTTTCTAAATAAGAAGCTATATAGATTGTATATGAAATATGTATAATATATAATTGAAACATTTGCATTTTTGTAAACTTGGAGTGATTTAGTGCATTGATGAAATTATTTTTCTGACAAGTCACATTAAAAGATGGAAAGCAAATGGGAATTGATTTCCTTGTTCTAAACCAAACCAGGCTCCCTTGTACTATAACTTGCCCCTGTAAAGCCAAGATTAACAAAAGGATGAAAGCTGGGAAAATTGAGGGAATCCAAGACAAAGGCTGGACAAAATGGCCATCATGTCATCACTCTGTTCTCTGCTGCCCTCTAGTGGTTTCATCAGGAGATTGGGTGTAAACCTGTCTCAAGGTCATCTTTTTTATTATTATTATTATTATTTACTAGGAATTTATTTATTTATTTTAAAGAGAAAAAGTAATAATACAACAGTTTAAAAACAGGTTAGTAGGACAGTTCCAATAATTAATACATTGTGTTTTGCTGTCTGTGAAGCAGTTATTCAGAGTATGAGAGGCATGATATCTTGTCCCCAAGGTCATTTTTATAGTGTTAAATTGCAGAGAAAAAGATGCCATTAGGTACCCATGAAGGCTTCCTAGTGATGACGAAATAAATATTTTCTCATGGCAACCATAGGATAGCCCAGAATACGCTGCAATGGGCTACCTATTTAGTAAAAAAGAAAAAAAAAATGGAAACTGGATCCTTTGCCCCTTAGTTCTATATGACGCATGTGTGTTTGGCACCAACGGTGCTGGATTATGTGCCCAGCATTAGAGATACAGAGAGGAGTTTACCTGACTCCTGCCCTTGAGGAGAGCCCATTGCAGAAGGCAGGGCACAAATAAACAAGTCAGATTGCCAACAGCCATCTAAGAGGCATCTGACAAGGCGTTTGCTTTTGGAGGGAATTATCAAGTCAGAATGAGATTACTTGCTGAGCATTTTCATTTGTTTCCAAATTGGAAAACATTTTCTTGTTCTGGGTAGAGATGATGGTACAGGGAAGGGATGAGGTTTTCTTTCTTCTTTCTCTTTTGTAAAACACTGAATTTGGGCTGCTGAGATGGTGCAGCTATGACAGCTCAAAGTTTCAGTCTTGGTTTGAAGATGAAAGTCAAACTGTGTACATCAGTTCTTTATTCCTCTGCAAAATAAATTCCTCCATGAACAACGAGGAAACAAAAGGCTCTGTAGAGGGAGAGCGTGTGCTGAATGGCAGCACGATCCAAGATGGCCACCTGTCCTCCATCTGCAGAAGGCTGCTGACACTTGTGGGGAAGGAAATCTCCTGCAGGGACCTCGCCGTCATCAGTCTTTCAGGGCCTTCTTTATTTAGGGATGCCTTACTGAGGAATGTACTTTTTCAGTTTGCTTTCTAGCAGCCTTCAGATTGCATTTATAAATATGAACCTTTTACTCTTCGCATTAACCAAGTAGCCAGAGAGAAAGGGTGGCAATAGAGGTGTAGGGTTCCCTTTTCCAGTGTGTAGAGTTACATTAGTGTGTGTGTGTGTGTGTGTGTGTGTAGTTTTAGGTACGCTACTGGTACTTTAATCCTGAATTACTGGAAGACTACAGCTGTACTTCTTAGGAATATTTTGTCTACTCCTGGCTTACATGTATTTTTCTGTTTTTCTGCATCCACACAGAATTTTCTAGGGACATCAAACTCGTCTCACTTCTTCCTTGTGGAAATATTCCTGACATGTAAGCCAACATGGGCCGTTTAGAGTTTGACATCCTCAAGATAAGGTGAGAGATTCAGGGAAGGGCACTAAGCTGGGCTGGACCAAACAGGGTGAATGGGGGTCCATCCTGGGACTCATGTTGAAGCTCTCAAAGGATGAGAACTCTCTTTTTTTCTGGGTAACCAGGAAGAGGGGCTGCAAGCCTGGAGCTGTTGAAATGCTGCCATTGTGAGCAGAGAAGTTACTTGCATGCAGTCGCTCTACAGGAAAGAAGGAAAATTGAGTCTAGTGCCACAATGATGTTGTGTAGACTCCTAGATATGACTCTACTTGAAGTGTCTCATGACCTTTTTAGTTATGTGAACGGATTTATTTCTTCCTGCCCTTTGCTCAAGTCAATTGACCTCAAAATTTGGTAGACATTAAATCATCCCAAGGGCTTGTTGAAATGCAGATTTCTATGTCCTTCCTCCAAGTAGGTCTGGGGTTGGACCCGAAAACTTTCATTTTGAACAATTTTCAAGGGATACTGCTGCTGTTAGTCTTGGAACCATATTTTGAGATCATTAGTTTGGAAGTTTTTTGTTGTTTTCTGCTACTTATAACCAAAACTAACCTGAGTGATACCAGAAGAGCTTTTCTAAATGAGCAAGAAAGTTATTCTTAAAATAGTGGAATAAGATCAAAGAATATTTTTGAAGTGAAACCTGGTCGATAGCACTTGAAATAATAGTCCAGCCATACCCCATGACTCACGGGACCAATCTGACACTTCAGGAGGTTTTCTACTCCATTTATACTCATGCCTGAGCCTTTTTTTATGGCTAAAGGAAAGTCAATGGAGTATATGACAAATGAGCAAAAACAGCAGGACTAATACGTGTTTTGTCAGAGACTTAAAAACTCATGCATTGAGAAAATGCACATTTTTTCACTCAGATCTAGTCTGTCAACAAAATGCTTTTCATGAGAAACATCAAAGCCATTTCATCTGCAAATTTCATTTTTTTTGAATCCCTTAATCTACACTGTTGACAAAAATTCCTGTCAAGTGCCTCAAACCATTGTATTAACAAATTTCGCTTTGTCAATCATGATTTAGCCTGCTTGCAAATGCATTTTGTAATATTCTGCTCTATCCTGCAGGAAGAATACCTAACCATCAGTGCCTCAATCTTAATATTGAAAGCGAGTGAAGAGCGAGAAAGTAAAAGTGGAGAGGAGCCCGCTCACCTACAACAGGCATAGCAGGTCCCTACGCATTTTAAATAAACCCAGCTCTTCTGAAGTTTTCCCTGGATAATAGAAGTCACAGTGAAGGTAAGAATATTGCGGTTGGTGAATCACACAGTGCTGGTCATGCCTTTCCTGCTTGGTGTCTTACCTGCTACTAATCACACAGCACTTTTTGTCTTTTCCTTTTGGACTATTCTCTGTGGCTGATCCCGGTGGCCTGCAGTGCCAGTCACAATTCTCCCTAATTGCAAATTCAAGAAGTTGGCAATTGGATTCCAGTGTCTTCAGATTGCAGCGTGTCTTTGCTCCAGCTACACCGTTTCAGTGGAGGACGGCCACTGCTGCCTTCCCAGATGCTGGGAAAACAATGTTCACATGCTTCCAGTCGAGAGGAGACTGTGGTGTGTGATCTCAAGCTTGAGAAGTCTGTTTCCTGCCTGGCTTATTCCTGAGTGCTTAGTGGTGGGATGCTAAGGAGAGGAGAAGATGTTGTTGAATATCCTAATAGTCACTGGCATACTGAATCACTATGTTTAGGTATGAAAAAAATAAATCTATAAAAAAAAGTGCTAGGTTGAGGCTACCAATTTAAGTGATGGTGGATTCCCTACCAATGAAGCAAAAATAAAGTGGAGATGCCACTGTATCCTATGTGGGATTGGATGCCTTCTCAAACTGAGGACCATGAATAGGGATACATGTTGGGCTCTCTGAACTTGAGTTCTACCTCCACCTTGTAAGTAGGTTTCTGACCTTCAGAAGTCACTGGACGTATTTGTCCCTCGTCATCGCCTTGCCTACACAATGGTGCCCACAGAGCTACTCACCCAGCAGACTTTCTCAATTCCTGGGAAAACCAAACAAAAGTGGTTCATGAACCAAACTTTAAGACAATTTTCAAATGCTGGATACACAAAAGGCAATGTGGATACAGTGCCAGAAATGCTTTTATTTTAGCCCTCTTGGAGGAGGCTCTAGATTCTTCTTTGTGGTGTAAGCCTATGGCCACGGTGACCTCTTGCTGGAATGGTGCACTTGTGATTCTCTCCAGCACTGACCAGATAGTCTAAAACCCCCTCCCAGGTGAACTTTGGAGCCTGGCATGTGAAGGTGATGAGATCACACATAGGTGTGTTGACTATGTGGATGTTTGTGTGCATATCATGTTGAATTCATGTGTGATCATTTTTAGGAACTGAGGTGGATTTGTCTGATTTAGGAATAGTTGAGACGTGGAACCTAGGACCCTGAGCTTGAAGAGCAGAAAGGACAGAGGAATGTCCTGTGTGTCTGAGGGATGTAGGAGGCCACATCAAGGCCTGGTATTGTCCCTTCCACACTTTTTATGGCATACTGTCCTCCAGAAAGGAAGAAACCTCTAATATCTGAGACATTTGGGTCCCATACTGTGCCTGGAGATAGTGGTAACTGTGAAAGTACCATGGTTGACTAACTTTCACCAGAGAGTCCCTATGTCCAGCACTTTGAGCCACGGTGTTCTACATGTTAAGCCCTTTAAAACCTCTCAAAAGTTCTGTTCTGCAGGTGAAACTACCCCTGTTCCTGTTTTCTCTTTTTTTCAGACCCTTTATCATCTCTCTGTCCTCCCAAAGTCATGCTCCTCCACATGATAAGTAATGTGCTGCTAATAATAGACTTCCTGGAGCTCTCGGCCCTGGATTTGCTGCCTAAAGCCAAGGGAATCGAGATTGAGTACACAGTTAGGGAGAAACAAATCAATTATAATAAGTGACAAACAAACAAACTCTCCTTTTTCTCAGAAGCCCAAGCTAATGGAGTGAATTCAGAGACAAGGGCTTTCTGGGCTGGTGGCTTCAAGGGAATCATCCTTCAGAGAAATGTACACAGACATTAGGAGGAAAGAGGCCCCGGGCAGCCCAAGGCTGGAGAGCAAAGCAAAGCAGTAGCCTCTGGCTGCAGGTTCTTCCCATTGTATTGCACCTAATTGGTTCTTTCTCAGGAAACATTTGCACTAACCTCTGGCTTCTGGAAACAGAGGAAGGTCCACAAAATAAATGACTATCTTGGGTGGTATGACAAGAAGCACTCTTTAATTGCAAATGATGGATCATTCAACCCCAACTAAATGTTTACAGAGAAATAGAAACATAGGAGAGCCTCCAGGCTTCCATGCTATAACCACCGAAAGGTAAATAGTACTTGAGATGCAGCTGGATGTAAGAACACGAGATGTAATTTCTTGTTCTCCATTCCTGGCTTAGAGAACTCACTTTCAGATGAGTTTCTTCTAGAGGATGCATAGTGATGCATCTGGTTCCCAAAGTCACATCTTACTAGCTTCCATTCTGAGAAAAAAAAAAAATTAGAGGAGCCATGTGAAACTTTTAGAGACTGAATGTCCAAACTGCAGCCCCAAACCTACTTGTTTATCTTAAAAATGCCAACACGGCAATTAAACCTGAATAATAAGGTTTTAGTTTAGAAAAAAACAACTCATGCTTGACTGGCAAGCAAACTGAGAGGACCCTTTGTCCACAGAAGTGTGATGTAGATTTGCCACCACTGTCTTTATTTATGCCTTACTTTTATAGCTAAGGGTTTTTTTGGCTTAGTGACCCAAATCTGAGGTTATCGCAATGTATATTTGATGATTCCTCATTTAGACAATGCTGGTGATAGTGTGATAATTTTTGAATGCATACTTAGTGACTTCCTTTTTGCTGGGACAAAATACTCAACACCCACAAGCGTTTTTTTTCTTTTTTTGAGACAGAGTTTTGCTATGTGGTTCATACTGGCCTTGAACTCACTACATAGCCAAAGCTGGCCTCAAACTCACAGCAAACTTCCTGTCTCAGCCTCCTGAGTGCTGGCATCATTGGCTTGCACCACCATGCTCAGCTCACCCACTGGTTTTGATTCACAGTTTGTAGAGGTTTGTGCCCCTAGTGAACTGGCTTCAAGACAGGGCAGCGTGGCAAAGGGGCCTTGCCGAGGAGAAACAGTCTATGGCAGAGCAGACAAAAAAAGCCGCAAGCCTGCCTTTCCCCTCTCCCTGTATCTCCCACCCTGGCTAGAAACCCAGTGGTCGGGGCCACCCACACCCACCCCTTTTCAGTAAATCCATTCAGCCACACTCAGAACTATGCCAGTCCGATCAGTGGGCTAATCCAGGTATCATACATTATTCAGCATCACACACTCGAGATCCAGTCACTTCCCCGAAGCTCCACCTATGAGTGCGTGAGGTTTTAGAGGGGGGGATCTAGATAGGAGCCAAATACATAACACAGACCACACAATATTGTATGTTCTTCATGGACATGATTCCATTTAAGCCGTATATGAAATCCAGTTAGTAGGAACCAGTATTCATTCATTCAACAAACACTTATTGAATACCCACTATCTAGTAGAATATACTAGGTGCTGGTAATACAGACATAAACAAAGCATCTAAGGATCCCTATGGATCCCTAAGGATCATTGTGTTTCTCACCTCATATTGGCAACTACGATTATCTCCACTTGACCCAGGAGTAGGACTTAAGGCAGGGAAAATTTGAGTCATGCAAGGCCACTTGGGCAGCAATGATGTGGCCTGTGCGTGGCTGGGCTTTGGACACTGTGCTTTCCTACATTTCCTACTTGTCCACTCCTTAAGAACCGGACTGTCTGTCTTATTCACCCATGGGTAAACTGAGGCCTAGAGGCTATTCGTTGATGTGGTCAGGCTCGCTGTCGTAACAGGAGCAAAGCTGGACTCTCTAAGGTTTAGGGTCAGGGTCTTGGTGATGTCTCCTCAAGGCAACGTTCTGCCTCTGGGTCTTGGTGCCTCGCTCCCTCCCTTCCTGGTGCTATCAGGTTGGATGGCGAGGGTGTTCCGAGAGCTCTAGCTGAAGGGTTCACTGTGCACCAACTGCGCTAGTTGCTTCATGCAGTTGTCTCATTTATCTTCCCTATTCTGTGACACTGGTGCAATTATTATACCCATTTTACGGGTGGGGAAGGTGACTCAAAGAGTAATCTTAAAGTCACACAGCTAGAAAATGGTGAGGTCAAACGTTAAACCAGCCTCCTCAATCCAAGGCTACCCAAAATTGCTGTTAACCACAGTGAAGCTCTGTCCTTAATACTCATTGGGGGAGTTTTGGGGTTTGGAAAAGAAAAACTCTTCTTAATGCAAGAAGCATTTTAGTTTTTATCTGTGATGTCCCAAAATAGCTTCAGAATTATGGTTGAGACAAACCATGTCCTCAAAGCCACAATGGATAAGTGTTCCTTCCCTCAGGTGAGCTAAGACCAGGTAATTAAGAACTATCGCCTGCTTGTCCCCACCCCCCATACTGCCCTGTGCTATTCTGGTGGAAGCTGAATTTTGGCTGGGCTCCTGCCTCTGCTTATTTGCAGTCATATATCCAAAGGATGTATTTTTATTACAGCAATAATTTCCATCATAAGTTAAAGAATTTGGCACTCTGCCTTTTACATTAAAGGAATAAAACCCTGTACTATTTAAATTTAATAGTTTTATGTCCGCCTCAGGGACTGCTCTAGTGAGGCAACCACTGGAGGCCACACCTTCAGCCATAGGTCTGTGGAAATTTATCACATTAGAGCAATCGGGGCTTCTCAATAGGGGCTCTACTGGCATTTGGGGTAGATACATTTTAGTTGTAAGAATTGTTTTGTGCATTGTAAGATACACAACATCATTGTTGGCCTTTTTCCACTAAATGCTTGTCCTGGCCCCTTAGTTTTGACAAGCAAAAATGTCTAAAGTCATTGTCAAAATTCTCAGGCAGGAGTGGGGTGAGCAGGGTGAGAAATACCACCCCTCCTTGCAAAGTACTGGTTGGGAGGATCAGGAGGCAGAGACTTACACTCCGACAACAGCGCAGCCTGGTGAACTCCAGTGAACAACGGGAATGATGAAGGTGTCCACCTTTTGCAGTTGTTGGAAGGATCAGTTGAAGTCATGTGAGATGTGTACAGTAGTGACAATTGCTATCTGCTCCTTAAAACCTCATCCATCTTTTTTCTGGACACAAAGCCAGTCTACATTTTTCAGGACTCTTGGAGTAAGATGGAGTTTGTGTGTCTGGGGTCTAGTCAGTAGACTATAGGTAAGCCAGATCTGTAAGTCTTTCTTGGATCAACCTCTGTGTTCCCTCCCTGCCTGCCAGCTCTTGCTAAGAATCCCAGTAGTCTAGGAGATGGAAGAGTCGCAAGATGGAAGCAACCTGTGTCTATTTGTCTGCATGGAGCATAGCCACACTCCCAAGCCTGCCACTGCCTGCTGCACTTTTGGTGAGTAAGAAAAGCTTTCACTGTGCTAAGCTGCTGAAATGCTGAAGTTTAATCTGTTACAGCAGGTAACAAGACTCATTATTATATGCGCATAACAATACATTTGGCCCATAGTAAGTGTCAATAGATGTTAGATAGCACTATTAATAGTGGTAACTGGTTTTTCTGAAACTGACAGATAATTAGAGATCAGCTAGGGGAAAAAATGGGTGCTGAAATGATTGACATATATTACAGTGTGTTTCTCACCAACTAATGAAATTTGGTGGATGAATCAGCACCCACTCATATCAAACATTCAAGAGCAACTTGTGAGGTCTTTAGAACATCTCAAGAACTAGCAGCCTTGATGCCTCTTAGAGATGAATCTTGCCCACTCGTAAGTAGAATGTGTGATGTTCTTCTCCTGTAAGCCCAGTAATAAGAGCCAACTACGGATATGATATGATGTAAGGGGCTCTCGAGAGACCTTGGGTCCCACAATTCAAAAAATTACCAAATTTTAAATTCATAATTGTGAGCTTGTGTAATGGTCCCTGAACTAAGATAATGCTTCCCTCAGCCCTGACTGGTAGAATGCTAATGGCTAGCCCAAGTCTATTCTTTCTTTCTGCTGTAGTTGTGTCTTCCCTAATTCTGAAGATGCTTACAATATCGGGCTTTGGACCTACTACAAGCACTTCACATCCTTTCTGTAACTATTTACTGCATACCAGCTATGATAGATTGAGTAATGATCCCTCAAAAATGCATATATCCTGACTTTTGGAACTTGTGAATATGCCACCTTCCATGGAAGATGAACTTTGCAGATGATATTAAATAAAATACCTGAGATGGGAAAATTATCCTGGACTATTTAGAAAAGTTCACTGTAACTGTCAGGGCCTATATATGCAGGTGCTTGAAGATCACCAGCTTGATATGACAACAGAAGCAAAAGGTTGGGATGACATGAGAAAGGGATATCAGCCAAGAAATGCCAGAGGCATCCAACGGCTGAAAAAGGCCTGGGAACAGCAGCCCTGGGAGCCCCAGAAGGGGCTGTTGGAAGTGTCCTGCCAACGCTTTGCCTCTAGCACATCGAGACTTGTTCTGAATTTCTGATTCATAGAACTTCAGTATAATAATATTTTTATAAGCCAAATACACTAATCCATTTTTTGTAGATGGGTGGAAGGTGCCATGATTCTTCTGGTTGTGACAGAAAACTCAGCACAAACTACACACAGCTCCAGTAAGAATATGAATTCAATGACTTTGGGAATACCTATATAGAAGTGTTCAAATAATGCCATCAAGTAAGTCTAGCTCATCCAGTGGCAAACATAGTTTCTTCTTACAGAATTTGCAGGTCAACTGTAAAAAGTTTTCTGATAGCCTGGCTTGGATCATGTGCTTATCCCTGGACTGACCAGTGGATGAAGGGAACCATGTAGTTAATTTGTTAACAGGGATATGGCAGTATCAACACTAGATCAGGGTGCAAGCCAAGGTGATTGGCTGCCTCATAAAAACAACAATGGGTCCAAGGTGAAAAATTATTCACATAAAGAGGAGGCTTTCTTTCCAGAAGAATGAAGAAAAGCAAGTGGGACAGATCAACTCCTGGCATGACTATCAGTATCACAGAAGGATTTGCCACTGATTGTAATGAAAGTTTTAGGTGACTAGGCTAAGAAGCACATCGTGTCACCTCTTCCCTGCCCCTCCTCTCTGTCTCCATCTCCACATCTGAAAAAAGAAATGCCACTGCTGAAAGGGTCAGAGTATCTTGCCTCCTTATTTTGCCATTCATTCTATTGTATTTTGGGCTAAGAACTTCCAAGAATCAACCCCTGTGCACAACTTTGAGGGCACACTTTGCAAAGACTAACTCAAGTGGGATGTAATTAATCACTGTAGCTATTTAATTTTCTCATAAAAAATGTCAGACTTTACTAAGAAACAGAGCTCCTGAGTTCTGATAGCATTTCATACCTAGAATTAGCTCTCTGACTCTTTCACCCTGGTCCTGGTCTCTTCTGCACATTAATATAGTCTATTGGGCTCCTGTGGTGTTGACCACAAGAGCTATCAAGCAAATTATCTTCCACTGTGGTGCTGGATTAGGATAATATTGGGGAAAACCTGCTGATTTTCTAAAAATATTCAGAGTGTGCATCTGATTCTGTTAATCTTTGCTAATTTGTACTAGCCTGTTACATTCAGATCTGAGACTTTTCTCCTTGCCCTGGTATTTAAATGCTGTCTGGTTAAGATCACTCCCCACTGTGTGTGTTTGGGCTGCTATGGAGGTCTGAATGCATGGCTAGATTTCCTAATGCCTACTAGGTGAAGAAGCTGTAACCCTTGCTCCTGGGCCTTTGGAGAACAGACACCCCACGATAGAAAGGAAATGGGAAAGCATGGCAGAGACTGCTGGGAAGCAGTGGACTTCCCTGGAGTTTTCCAGGTGTGCCGAGCCTGGGCTGTGGTGAGGTCTACAGTCCCCCAGCTGCGGTCCACACACCAGGCCCGTGGTGAGGGAAAAGCCAATCATTGCCATGCAGCAGAACCTATTGCCTGCTGAGAGAATTCCTGGGGAGCAGGGTTGCCCTTAAACAAGGAATGCATGTTCCTGCTTGCAGAATGTCTCAGTGACCTTCCTTTTGCCATCTATATAAGAATTTCTAAGCGGACGAATCACATGATATTTCTCAGATGTGAAAACCCCCAGCTCTGCATGGCAGCTGCATTTGTTCATTTCACGGCCATTTATTTGGAGCTTACCACGTATTAGGCTTTCTGCTGGATGCAGGGTTTACCACTTGGAGCACGAACTCAGCCAGGACTGCTGTTTCAGGGATCCCTCTCTGGAAAATGTGACCATTACCCATTGTATGTGTCTTGAAATAATAGGTTTCTATGGGATTATACTCTAATCTTCTTGCTTTCAAAATCTAATGCAGGAACAAAATGAAGCAATTGAAGGAGAATAACAGATACTGTTTCATACTACAGAACACAGCCATTAGGCAGAAAAGCCTTCTGTCCTGTGGCCTTTGGTATCCTTGCGGGATATTTTAAGTGTACATTAGTGTTGCTTAAGAGTTCAAAATAGCTATGCTCGTCTTTATAACTAGCTTTTAAGCTTCTTGAATGTTGGGGTCATGGTCTATTTTATTTTATGTTTTTATTTTCTTTACTTTATTAGGAACTCAAATCTAATTAAATAATTCCTGGATTTGATAACAAGAAAAGGACAAGAATGAGGCTGACTTGAGATACTGAAGATACCTAACACCCTGAAGTCACTCTCTCCTCATGTATGTCACTGTCTCACACACTCTTGTGTGTATTCTCTCTCTCTCTCTCTCTCTCTCTCTCTCTCTCTCTCTCTCTCTATCTATCTTTCTCTCTCCTGGCACTTCATGAACTCCTGTCATCATTCTCCTCTGTGTACTGGGTGACAGCTGTGGCCCTGTACAGGCAAAGGGCCACAGTCCTCCAGCTATCTGATCATAAAATAAGGACCATAGAATAAGGTCAAGGATAAACTCAATAAATGGCTGCTGAATAAATCAAAAGATGTATGGTCCCAAGATATGGGATTATTTGTAATTGAGCAATATGTCACATTACAGTGTTGGAACATGATAAATGTTCAGCAACAGTTTGCATGGGATGGCAGCGCTTTGTTTTGGTTTCATGTTATACAAAATTTTGCTGGATTTATCTCATTTTCTTTGGAACACTCTGATCTTAAAATCTTTCTAAATGTGTGTACTTTAGAACTTTGTAAATTGAATTTTGGAGAGTTGGTGACAAGTTTCTGTCCCATTAAGATTCTTCCTTTTTAATCCTTTGCTGTTGAAAGTACATTCTGTGTTCCCTTAGCCTCCTGGATTTCTGGGTATTTGGAGAGATACAGGTCTCTCCTAATTGTGGTGCAAGAAAGTTCCTGTCATTTTATAGGCTGATGCAACACAGATGAGGAAGGCCAAGTGGTGGCTGAATAGTGACCTTGGGGTAGAGAATTTCTCCTTGGGGTTTGCAAACCCCTCTGATATCTCTTCAGCTCCTGAAATGCAACTCAATCCAATCTCAATTCTCTTGTCTGTCTTATTAGGAAAAACCGAACTCAACACCTGCATGCAGGGGATTGTCTCAATCTAGGGCTTCTGTATTCAGCACAGGAGCCATCCTGCCTGTCCTCTGCTACTTTTCTGACCTAAAGAAAGGATTTGACCAAATTAGAGCAGAGGACAAGAATTGTGTAGTCATCTTTATAGTAAATACTAGGTGGAGCATTTGTTACACATCAGGTCTTATGTCAGGTCCTTTACAGTTAATACCTCATGAATTTTCAAGTCATCCTCTTGGGATTTATTGTTTCTGTCTTAGAGTTCAAGAAATGGAAGTACCTGCGTAAGGTCATGCAGTAAACATGACAGGTAGCTTGATTTCAGAGCCTTCTCTCTTACTTGCTTCACCCACTCAAGTAAATATACATTCTATTTAGCTGCAAATTGAAAAAAAGAGTGGAGGCATCCAAGTCATGCCAATTAGTGTTGAGTACCCTCCCAAAGGAGGTCAAGTTGTGGAGCTCTGGAAATGAGGGCTGGGAGACTCAGGGCAAGCTGGGCTCAATTCGCATAAGAATAAATCAAAGCTGAGAAAGGAAAGTAGAAGACTCAGGCTCTTGACTGCCAGACTCCCGTGCTTCCTTTCTGTTCCAAGATTTGGTGAGCTGAGGTCTTCAAAGTGTGGCCCTTAAGCCACAGGCTGAAAGTCACTCCCCAGGAGATATCACACATTGTGTGCCACCGGTCCCCAGAGTCAGGGAGCACACACCTTTCACTCCCTATGGATTTTCGCATGCTCGAAAGTTGGGGAGAGTAGAGTCATTGTTGAGTTCTGTGGTTGGCATTCTGAGATGTTCAGAGTGTGATCCATCTGGAAGGAACCGAAGTTTGGTGGAAACAGGGCTGGATTGGAAGGCTGATGTGTATAGTCTGATTCACCTCCTTCTATGAGCCTCAGTTTCTTCATCAACAAATGAACATCATATGCCACTTAGCTTGTGGATGTCATGAGGTTTAGTTTGTGAATTGGAGAACATTTTCATCCACAAATTAGTAGTGAGTGTTGGCAGCAAGCAGGATCCTGTTTGGAATGTTTGTGTGGGAGACCAGGTATGGGAATGAATCTCATACTGCATGTGTTTCATTGCCATTCAGTTTTCTGGGATGAAAGAAATCTCAGAGCAGATGGTGGTCGATAGCTGCTTGATGGAATCTGTAGCGGTCATGTTACCACCCAGACTTTCTTTATGTCCCCAGTCTCTCCACTGGGGACAACCAATTCTCTTCTTCACTTTATTTGGCTGTCCCTCTGTCCCTGTCCATCCTGATGAAGTATCTCCTTTATAATCCTATAGTAGAAGTTTTGGTCACAGAAGTGCAGTTTGAAGAGTTTCTGGAAATAATCCAAAGCATGTCCCAAAGCTTGACACATTTTTTTATTTTGTGGGTGATGGATGTAGTTGCACAAATACATATTAGAAGAGAACTTTGATTTTCTTATTTAGAGTAATTGTATAACATTTCATTTTAAACATGTTTGCTAAAAATCCATAAATATAAGGGTTACACAGTGACAGACAGTTTAACACTGGGTTATATGTGATACGGCTTGACTTTATTTTACCAAGAAAGTAATTCAGGCTCAAGGGGAAGTGACTTGACCAGGTGCACACAGGCCATGTCCAGAGCCGTAGTTCATGCTGAGCCTGGCTTTGTGCTCTAACAGTGTCAGGTCTGGGCTGTCAGCCAAATGTGATTAGGCAAATAAACCAAACCCCCGCCAATGCTCTCTAAAATACACTTGGAGGACAACCCTTCTTTCTTTTTCTTTGATTCTGTATTCATTTGTTGGTGATCCCCATGAGAAGCCAAACTGTGCACCACTAGCTGAGAGTCTACAGCAGAAGTAGGAGAAACAAAGAGGCACGTGGTAGATTTGCCATTAGAATTTCTCACTCAGTCAAGTAGGGACACTAGGTGGTGGACAAGGACAACTCCATCGTGTCCCCTAGAACCTTAGGCTACTGCAAAGATGTCACAGGAGCCTCTGTGAAGTTGAAACTAAGTTCATTCATCCTGAAGCTGGCTGGGGGACTCTGCTTACATACCCTCTTTACATTCATAGGGTTTATAAATCAGAGTTGCACATTTTAAATTAAAGAGAAAAGGAGAAGGGTTCCAGGGCAAAGTGTGCATAGTTGTGGTATGGTGGAAAGAGCATACATTTGGGGGAAAGATGTGTCAGATTTTGAATTCCAGCTTTGCCATACACTGGAGGTGAAACTGGCAGATGAGTTATCCTACGTTTATGAGCCTCAATTTTTTCAGAAATAAAATTTGCTAGAGCTTATTAGGAATATTAAATAAAACAACACTTTGGGAAGCACCCAGCCTCATTCCTAGCATGTTGTAGATACTAGGTAATTAGGGCTTCTATTAGTTATCATTATGATCATCATTGTCATTGTGGTCCTCCTGCCTCCCACTCAAGGCTGTTTTTGTTTTAAGAGGCTTCATATCTCTCAACTAGGGTGACAGATTCTCTTCTAGAGTAACTTCTGTGGTTTGGATGTGTCCCTCAGATTTACGTGTTGGAAACTTCACCTCCAGTGTGGCAGGTTTTGGAGGTGGGGTCTGAAGAGAGAAGATCAGACATAAGGGTAGAGCTCTTGGGATAAAAGATCACTGGAGTAGGTGAGTTGTCCTGAGAGTAGGTTGTTATAAAAGTGAGTCTGTTCTGTCCACAAGCTTCTGCTTTTCTGCCATGGGGTCATGCAGTGAGAAGGCCCCTCACCAGATACCAACACCACACTTTTGGAGGTCCCACACTCTAGAAATGCGCAAAAATAATCTTTTTCATTTAAAACTGTCTAGTCTATGGTATTTAGTGATAGCAACACAAAATAGATTAAGACAGCACCAGATAAGATGTTTCCAGGCATTCACAAGCATGGTGAGTGTATGGGGTCATGTGGCAGAGGTGGAGTTCCATTCCAACACAAAATGATATTATCTCTTTGCAAGTACATGGCTAATTGTTGTTTGGGATCATAGTTATCAATCATCCTGTGTGTAACCACCAAATTCAGAAACTACTGAATTTACTCATCTTAAAACAAAAACAAACAAACAAAAAAACAAGGGACCGTAGCTCAGGGGAAGCCAGAGGGGAGTGTATTCTTATCACAGGGTACAGAAGCAATTTCATCATTTCAACTCATCTTCTAGAATGTACTTTCTTCCCATTTCCTATGTTCTTGGGAAGGGAAAATGAATTTACTCATGTGCTCGTGAACCTAGGTTATTATTCATAATGGCCTGATTTCTTTTTCCAAATGGATTCTTGTGGAGTCGGTCCCCTGAGCTTACAGTGCTGAAGGAATGCTCTTGTGATAATAGATTATCTGGAGTGACTCCTGTCCCTACCCTTCCCAGTCTGTCTTCTGATTCTTCAGCACAAACACTCCATTCTGGCCCAATTAGAAGCATATAATGAGTCATGTTCATGAAGTGTGTTTTGAACTTTGAGTTGCCTCTTCATATTTTTAAATCATAGCATTTAAGTCTAATTCAGTAAGAGTCTGTATTTCCTTTCAATTTAATCCATGAGCTGTTTTCACCTACCTGTTGCTAGGACAACCAGCGCCTGATCTGGTTTTCGCCTGTTGTCCAGGCAGAGGCCGTGTTAATTAACTCCCTGAAATTGCAAGCCAGGTAATCAATACCAAATGTATGGACTTGGCTGGAATGTTTTAATTAAATTTACAGCAATTTTATTTGCACCTTCTTGTGCAATCTGCATGGTAGCCAATTGATTTTTATTTCAGACACAATAGTTTGTTTGCTAGTCTGGTCACTTCCCCTAAGTGGCTTTCTCTATCAGCTGAACGAGTGTTGAATGAGGAATAGTGAAAGTGAATTTTTAGTTAAAATAATAATGATAAATGAAACAAAACTTAAGATAATCAGGAGGGCTAAGCTTCTGCCAATTAAGCCACCCCCTGGCTGGATGCATTTGGTATGCAATGAATTCAGAAGGATTCTATGGAAAATATTCCTAGATGATGCACAGAAAATGCCAAAACTGGGTACTGCAGCCTCTACTGTGCTTCACAAAGAGACATCCTCCTCCACTAGCATTCTCACTAAAATTGTGTCCGGATAGAATGGAGCAGGGCCCTCTTAGGAGAATTCCCTCCTTTTTAAACATAGTTGATAAATGCTAGGTTCCCAAGAGAGGTAAAACTGGGGCTTGCCTCCCATGAATGCCACTAAGTCAAGTACATCAGCTTCACTTCCTATCTGAAAGAGAGGTAATAGGTCATATTTGCCTCTTGGAAGTGTTACAACATCAAGTACAATTCTGTATGCGATGAGGTGTGCTAATGAAAAGTTAAGAGCATGAGATTTAGAGTCAGACAGTCTGACCCAGATCTATCATTTGCTCTTTGATGACCTTAGATAAGATAGTTAACCTTTCAGGGCTTTAGGCTTCTTACTTGTCAAGTGGGCACATTGCTACCTGTCCAGTAGAGTTCTGATGGGGCTTGTTTGAAATAAGACACTTAAATCATTGGACCTCAGTGTTTGGCATATATGTTTCCTTCTCGGATTTGTGAAACAATTACCTTGTTAGGGGGAACTCTTTATTCCTGGGTAGCTATATAATTTCAGTCAAGTCCTTTCCTTGGAGTGTAAGGAACAGCCCCTGTCAATTACTTGGGGGTAATAGAAGTTTATTGTAAGAATTAAAATCTATCTGAATAGACACATGGACACAATATTCTCTGTTTCTCCTCTCTTATAGGTGCCTTTCAAAAAATCCCTAAAAGTCTTTACTTTCTTTAGGAGAAAGAGCCTGAGCTGAATGCCCTAATATTTTCTTTGTTTGCTGGGAATTTCCCATTTCCATGGTAAGTATTCTCTTGGGTGACTTCTTGTCCTTCACTGATGAAGAGATAGTACTAGACCTATTCTCTTTCTAGCAAATCCTGATCAGTTACATTTTCTTCTGTACTTCTTTTGGATCTGACCTTGTCTCAATCCTCTGTGACAGGAGAGGCTGACTGTGATACCACCACCTAAGAAAACAAGAACAAAGCAAAACAAATAGTCCTGGCTGTGTCCTGAATCCGTTAGTGGCACTAAACTTTTATGTCATCTGGTAGAGCCAAATTATTGGCAGATAAAACCTTTTATTATTTGAAATATCTAGCAAGAGCTCAATAGACATTACCAAATGAAGGAAGAAAGAAAAGAACTATTCAAGAAGGTAAATATGATTCTGCATGGTTCCTTCAAGGTGGTGGTAAGACAGCCAAACTCTAACTCTGCTGGAATGTTTTAAAAGTCATTTTTCTAAAAATGATGACATGTTTAACTAAAGGCATTTTTGGCCATGTAAACTTGGAACAGCCATTAGGAAATGAGTGAGATTTTCTTATGGCAAACATCTGCTTGAAAATCCTTTCTCTTTGCCCACATGTTATGTTCAGAATAAACAGAAAGTTAACAAATATATATTAGTTTTCCTTCAAAGGCAACAATAAAGTAGTGTATTGGAAGGCTGTTAGCTAACAGAAACAAAAATATGTCCTCTGCTGAAAATACAAGGTTCATTCTGGAATTGGAGGATATTTCCCTCGACAAAGAAATTTATCTTTTTCTTTTATTGCTTAAGATGATTTCCTGATGGGAGACATGGTGTCCATGGAGATAATTTCACTAATTTATTTGAGTCAAGTTAGAGACTTGCCTCTGGTTCATTATAAATAGGGAAAGCTGACCCCGGCACTGGACTGATTCTCTGCTTAGGTCTTTCTTTAAGCACAGCTTTTTCACTTACTCTTTCTTCATATTCATCTTGGTATCTAGACTCAGACACATAGGAAGAAATTTGGGGCTCGAAGAGAGCACTTATGTTCAACTGATGTGGAATGCATTTGCCTCACTTAACATACAGACAAGAAAGAAAGTCCTAGGTAAAGAGGTGCCGAACGCAGGCAGGGAATTCTGCCCCTAAAGGCAGCTCCTGGAAAGACTTCCTGAGTTGGAATTTCTTGTCCTCCCTCAGTCTCCTTAAAGGCTTGGCTCAGGGTTGTCTGAATTTCTGAACTCTTTGAGAATTCACAGTTGGCTTTAAAAGAACTCTAACAAAGCTGAAAGCAAAATAAATTCTAAAAACATGCAACTCTTTGGTCCTTTGTCTTGTCAAATAAAATCTGCCTGGGAGCAGGTTTTGTTTCCTTTCACATGCACTATTGCATATAATAACTATGTGGCTTGTCTCTTTCCTCTAACAAGTCTCCCTTTCCTAACTGCCACAATACAACAGCACCGTGCATTCAGAAAATCTTTTTTGCTTAAAGCTCAGGTTGAACTGGACAGTTGACACATTCTGTGACCCCTCAAATCTGACACGAGAGAGTCTGGCTTAGGCTCAGTGTTCATTATTTCCATAAAGTAGACTAGAATTGGTGCAAAGATGATGAATCACATGCTAAACAAATACACAAGAGATTCAATGAATTGGTTGTTTTCAACAATATCAGGGAAAGCAGATCTCCTTTATTCAGTCTACTGGTTCTAATGATCAGCTTTTCTGGAAATACAGTTTTGCCCACTATCTGAGCATCCCTTAATCCAGTCAAGTTGACACATACATTTTAATACACATATCCAGCTTCAGTGATTCTCATTTACCAGGTTTAGGACAAGGCACAGGAAGCCTGTGATGTCTAGATTATCTTCTCCCTCGGGAAAGTTGGCTTAAATGTGGGCCCTGCTTTAGCAGGTTGGGATTGGGGCCCCAGAATCTTTCTCTTCTAAGTGTCCAGAGTCATTGCTGATTCAAAGATCATCCTTATATTTGCAAAGAATTAGAACTACAGTCCTAACCAGAGGGGTTGCTTTTTAGTCTTTGTTTGAATTCCTCTAGAAGTATAAATCTCTCAGCTACAGGAGGTAGTTCCTCTCACTTGAAAGGAGTTGCAATTATTACAAATATCTTCCTTTTATAAAGTCAGATCTCTATGTTGGTGACGTCTGAAAGGTATTATGGAGTGTTTAAATGTGAACTCTGGAGATAAAGGATCTAGTTTGGATATTGGCTCTGATTTTTGTTAGCTGTGTGACTTTGGAAAAAAATATGGCCTTTCTGTGTCTATAAAATAAGATGATAATAGTATCTGTCTTACAGAGCTATTATAATGCCTCAGTATTAATCCATGCTATATTTTAATAGGCTTAGAACAATGTAAGGTCTCATAAGAAGTTTTGTTATCTGTACCCTTTCTTTAGATAGATTCATTTTGACAATAGTTCTGTTTAATTTCCCAATCAGATATATTAATACAGCAGGTAGCAATTCACAAAATATTTCCAAGACAGAAGTTAGAATTCACACTTTTCAGACACTCCACAGATCTTTGCAACTTTCATAACCCTGATGAATGTGTGTTGATAGACATCTGTGGATTCTGATCTGTCTAGTATTATTCTACACAGAAATAAATTAATAAAGCTTTCAGAATGCAGAAGAGTGCTTTTCTTCTCAAACATAATTTGAATATAAGCTGTTGTGGTTTTATATTAAACATGAAAGTTTCAAATTCCAACCCTCCAAAAGTGGGAGAAGTAAGAATTGCTTTTCTTTCAAATAAATGTTTTGGACATAAAAACACATTAAGAATTTTATAGCAAACACATATATACCTAACTGGAAGGTACAATACAAGAAATAGAATATTAGCAGTATTTAAAAATCTCATTTTATACCCCTCTCCAATTCTATCTCCACTTCTTTAAAGGCAACTATTATTCAGAATCTAGTATTGCCAATTTTTATATTTTTGAGAATTCTTTAAGTGTAAACTTAAATGATATGAGGTGTTATTTTGCATATTTAAAACTTTATACTATGTAATCTGCAATTTTGTTTTCCGTATCTCCTACATACCAGCTATGAAATTCATTCAGATGGCTATCATAGCTCTATCCTTCATTTCTCCTGCCATAAAGCATGGTATTGCATAGATATAATCTAATTTATTTCCCATTCTTCTACTTGAGAAATTATTAATTCCTCTAGAATGGAGAATAGCTGTTTCTTCATCACACATTCCTTACATATTTATCATTTAACAGCATGGATTTTGTACTTGGAATCTCCCAAGCTTAGTTGTAGAATTCAAAGACATTTTGCCTTCCAGCTCACATAATTTGAAAAGCACTGATTTTCAATAGTTTTGGTTTATTTTGTTTGTTTTTGTTTCTTTTTACCTCTACTACACATTGAAAACATTGTTCAAAAGTTCCATTCAATTTTCATGCCAGATTCTAAAAGGCTCTTTCTTTCTCCATCTAGAAGTTTTCCTATTGATGAGTGGGACAAGAAATATATGATGCTAGGAAGTGGTGCAAAGGTTTTGGGCTGAAACAGAATCTTAGGCAATATGCCATCTTGACAGCCAGTTAAATAAGTCAACTCTGATGACTCTACCTGAATGGGTAGCTGAGTAATGTACTGCCTCTCAGTTTTTATTGAGCATGTCCATTGGTTGCACTGTAGCTGCTTGTACACAACACACTCGATTGTAGGCTGAAATTCCACCAGACTCCTTGTGCAGTCCCTTTTTCAGGAAGAACTTAGCTGGTCACACCTTGTTTATGACTGACCCAGAGTCCCTTGGAATTTAGATTTTAAGACCTGGTGGTCTGCAGGGGGGCTAGCAAAAGAGAATGGGAGGCGGAAGGTGGATCCTTTCTGAATCTTGATGTCAGGAACATTATTCTCCCACCATGTCTCTGGTATATTCCAAAACCCATTGTGATTTTTCTCCTTTTGAATACTGTGTTTGCACACAGCTGTTTCCCAGTGAGAATGTTTCCCAAGCGGTATTTTCTGGCCCAAAGGCTGGTACTTCATTATCTTCTTTGTTAACTTGAGAATACTGCCTTTTGGGTGCTGCAAAGAGCACATCATTCTCCCTGAATTCACTGTGTCAAAAATTACTCCGTGCTGGGCTTTGGACCTTGGTTGGTGAACTGAAACTATTGATCTTGCTTCCAGCATTGTGAATAATGCAGACAATACAGTTTCTGGGTGCCTTGTCTGAAAACTGCCCAGATTTTGGACTTGAGCTGGATGCAAACTGCATTATAAACGTACCAAGTTTGTGTTGACAGCCCTGAAAGCACTTTGGGATAAACATTTGTGTTTTCTAACAATGTCTCTAAAGTGTTGAAAGTATTTCATCAAAAGATTTAGCTGTGTATTTATGGGAGTGTTTAAAAGCTTTCCATGACCCAAAAGCAATGGTTCTTGAGTGACTCATTCATCAGCTTTAGATAAATCTTTAGCCTTAAGCTTAAGAAAGAAAAACTGAAATTGAAAGGTTAATTTTGAAAAAAACCTGATAGGCCTCGTTTTTGGGAGAGAGAGTGGTTTAACTGACAGGATGTTTACTATAGGTAGGAGTTTTGATCTTGGATATGACTATTTCATTATCTTTTTATGTTTCTTAGCAAATCCAGGCCTGAGAATCAGATCTGTTGCCTAAGAAAAATGGTAATTATCACTAAGCAATTGCTTGGTTAATTAGGCCTGTCAATAATTCACCAAGCAGTTGGAGCAAAGTCAAGACAGGTTTAGAGTCAAGGCTTGCTGCTGCTCTATGAAACAATCTGAATAAATCTCTCTAAGGTCGATAACTTCCTTTTTTTTGAAGTTGAATTTAGGCAGCTTGTCCTAGTAAAACCTACATGTTTATTAGTATTCACTGGCCTACTGGACATTAAATTCTTCCCTAGTCTTAAGCAGAACCTAAAATGGGAAGAAGAAATATCCATTAAGGAGAGATTAATGTGGCACAGCCATTTGAAAATTCTGTTGTCTCTATGTGATGGTAGCTAACATTGTGGGGACATTTTATTAATGTTTCTTTAATGGGAATGATATAATGCTGAAAAGAATACATCTCACTATTGATTTCTGGTAGAGATAAGGAAGACACTTTTATCTATTGATAGAATAAGAAAAACAATGGTGATAATAATAGTGATTCTTAGGTACTGTATATCTACTGTGTGCCAAGTATTTTGTACATGTGATACTTCTCACAATTACTCATAAAGGCAGAGATTATTGACTCATTTTATTAATGGAAGAATAGATAATTGAAATGACATTTTCCAAGGTCACATATCTTATAAGCAGTAGATTTGAGAACTTAACATATGACTCAGTGGTCTCAAGTCTGATTCCCACTGAGAAGGCAAGTGGCTCAAGAAAAAATGGCCACAGGAATATTGAAATGCTAAAGATGCTATCTCAGTCCTAAAAGGGACTGCAGTCTAGGTCTGATTTTTGGCTCTTTCTTTATCTATAAGGTAAGGCTCACCAGTAATATTCTTTACAGGTGCTCAGGGAAAGAGCAGAGGCAAGGCTTGGATTTTTTTCTGTTTCTTTCTGTTTTTTTAATTTTCAAAAAGCAAAACAAAGAGAGTAGAAATATACAGACTTTCAAAAACAAAGTGAGAAGCCAACATTAGGTTAATATATTGCACATTGTTATCTTAGAAGTAGTTTCTCAAGTTACAGAATCAAAGAATAAAAAAAGAACAAACAATGACAGCACAAACTATTATTTTTGATGAACTAACAGAGAATTAGTAGTATGATTATCTGTCTTGCACACTTAAACATATGTACAGTTATATGTTTATACCTACAAGGTATTCTTTTCTTTTGAGTGCTTTCTTTTTCTTTCATTATTACAATATCTACTGTACATTTTGGATCTTATTACTCATAAGTGAAATAAATCAAACTCACATTTGTAAATATTGTATTGCCTCTGTAGTGTAAAAAACTAATAGTAATAAACTGAAAGAGTAATACAGGTTGGATTTTCTGAACAATTATTATTGAAGAAGGGTTGAATGGGGCACTTTATATCTATTTAATCATTTCATTATCACAGAAAGTTTGGGGGGGTAAGTTTTCTCATCTCCACTTTATATAAGTAGAAACTAACGTCTGGAAAGGAAATAAAGAACAAAAATCCTCTTGTTCAATGTGATATGGCTGAGCAAACAGAATAAAAGTTCAAACGTTAGTTTGCTTTAAAAGTTCATGAAAATACCTGACAGAATAAATTATCCTGGATTTTTAGCATATATAGTCTGTGTTTAAATACTCTCACTAGATTTTGCAATTACAGGAGCAGGATGAATTCATTCTACTCATTTGAGTTGCATTATCTCTCTGTCTCTCCATCTATCAAATTGCAAAGAATTATAGGCAAAGTACATTCAGTACCATAGGAAAATAGATTATACCCCATGAACAAGTGGTACTCCTGAGTGCAGGGTTGGTTTAACTTGTGACAACTAAGTAATGTAGTATGCATATCAATAAATGGAGCACAAAAGCCACATGATGAGCTCCATAGATGCAGAAGAAAGTGTGTAAGAAAACCCAACACACTTTTGCAATGAAAGTACCCAGCAACCTAAGATTACATGGGAACAGCCTCAGTCTTATGATGAACACCCATGAAAAACTCACAGCTAATACATATTACAAGATACAAGACTGAAAACTTTCTGTCTAATACCAAAACCAAAGTTCTTTACACTCTTGCTATTGTTGTCCAACATTGTTCTGGAGGTTCTAGATAGGGCAATTAGATGGGAAAATGAAATAAAACTCTATTGCTGGTTCATACTGCTACGACAAATACCACTGATTGAATGGCTTAAACAATAGAAATGTGTTTTCCTATAGTTATTGAGATTAAAAGCTCAAGATCAAAGGCCGGCAGGGTCAGTTTACAGTCTTCTACTGGCTACTTTCTTTCTGTATCAGCAGAAGGTGGGCAGGAGAGACTTCTCTGACCCTTTGATTCTTTTCTTATAAGGTCACTAATTCTAACAGGTCCCACTCTTGTGACCTCATTTAATCTTAATTATTTCTTACTCCAAATATAACTACATTGGGGATTGATGTTCTAATATATGAATTTTTGAGGAAATACAAATATTCAGTTGTAACCTCCTACTCCTGTTCATATCCAAATTCATGTCATTCTTAAATGCAAAATGTATTCATTCAGTTACAATAATTCCCAAAGTCTAATTCTTTGCAGGATCATCTATAAACTCTAAAGTACAAAGACTCACCTAATTATCCTTTAAATCAGATATGAGTGAAACATGAAGTATGATTCATCCCAAGGAAACATTCTTCCTTACTTTTGAACTTGAGAAAGCAAACAAGTTATATGCTTCAAAAGTACAATGGTATCAAGGCATAGGTTAGATATCTAATGTCAAAAGGGAAAAATGAGAAGGAAGAAAAGATTACTATTACAAAATAAGACAGAACACCAACAAGGCAAATTTCACTACATCTTATGTCTAAGGAATAGAATACTCTTTTTGGATGTGATGCCCTGCACCCTGGTTCACTGGGTGGAGTGTCACTCCCATAACTCTGGAGAATGGTCCTCTCTGCTACACAGACAGAAGCAGTGGTCCTTCCATGGCTTTTCTGGGTAGGAGGCACAGCTTCTGTAACCAAGGAAGAAGCAGTCTTAAAACCAAGTCTAAGGAAGGGTTGGAAACCCTTATGATCTTTCAATCAGTTTTAGGGTCATTCTTCCCTTTTTTTTTTTTTGAAAGATAACACGTGTTTGGGAGTGGGCAACTCTATAGTCTTTCCTGAGGAATTCAAGAAGTCTGATCGTTTTCCTTTATCTTACTGTGCTATTTCTGTCTTCTTTAGTCCTAGTTGGCAATATTTCTGGTGGTATAATTGCATTTCTATTCTTGGTTTCTACTGAGGCATCTGATTAAACTCCTGGTACACACATATACTAATATATTTATCAAGATAGTCACATCCTTAGTGTTCTCTTCCATATAAAGCTTTCTCAATTTTTTGCAGTATGGATTGGCTGGATGACCCAAAAAGGGGAGGAAATATATACAAATAAATGAAGTAAATAAGCAGAGAAGGGAAAAATTTTCCTTAAGAAGAGTTTTTAATAAAGCAACAAATTCCACTTAATAAAATAATAAAAAAGTAATGATGCAACAGAAAAATCACTATTTGACAAACACTTCAGTAATAATTGTGAAGAATCATCAACAGACATGAAAATGAGAGAGAAATGATTAAATAGCAATTTGCATGTCTCAATGTGTTTACAAATATTCACTTATTTGAAAGAGGGAAAGATAGCTTTCCAGTGGAGAAGCCATCTTTATCATTTTAACAAAATGATGATGGTTTGTATCACCAGTAATGAGACATATTCATGTTATAACATCATTTCCACAATATTGCTGCCAAAAATGTACAACTTGTATTTAATGATGAGGAAACATCAGGTAAGTGCTAATTAAAGAATATGCTACAAAATAACTTTTTGGTATTCCTCTAAATTATTAATCATCAAAGGCAAAGTTATGGAGCTTTCTCAGAATGTAGTAGAATAAGAAGATACGACAACTAAAGGCAACAAGTGAATTTGGATTAGACCCTGGTTCAGACTAAAGGGCATTAATGAACAATTGCTGAAATTCAAAATAGATGTGTAGATTAGTAAATGATCTTGTATGAGAATTAATTTTCTAATTTTGATCATTGCATAGTTAATGTTTGAAAGATGTTCACATTTAAGGAATGTTGCATAAAGGTCATAGAACATTCCATAGTAGGATATTATGAAAAAAAGAGTTACATTTAAAAAATGTAGAAATCAATTTTATCTATTCATTGGAAGTTTAAAAATTTCTAGCATTTCTATGAATGGCTTTTTTCTTTTCTTACTGTCGGGCAGTAGCTTTTTCTTTTAACTTATATTTCCTCCCTAACATACTCATCTTTTATTTTTGTCATTGTTTCTATTACTTTGGTTTGATCTTTTGTCTTTCACTTAGTTCATGATTATTGCTTATTAGTAACTTTGTTATTATATGTTATTTTATTTATTAGTTATATTATTGTATCATTATTTTAACTTAATATATTGTTTTGGTATTTTAGTTACTTTTCTACTTTTTTTTTTTTTTTTTACTTTTCTACTTTTATTTTGTGAATTTATTACTGTATTTGTTTCTTAGGGCTTCCATATTAAAGTATCGTAAACTGCATGTCCTAGAAAAACAAATGTATTTTCTCACAGTTCTGGAAGCTAGAAGTCCACAAGGTGTTAGTGGAATCATTCTCCTTCCAAAGATACTAGAGGAGAATCCTTCCTGATTTCCTCCAGCTCTGGAAGCCCTTGAAGCTAACTCCCATGGAAGTGTCACTTCAACCTGTGAATCCAACTTCACAAGGCCTCTTCCTGATTGTCTGTGGCTCCTTTCTTCCAGTGGGACTGGATTAAAGGTCCACCTCCATTTGTGTGATCTCTAGTTGATTATTTTTCTTTTAGTATTTAATGCCTTTCTTTATTAGGTACCTCTGGCTTTAAATGTTTCACTGTGATAATATAACTAGAACAAGTCTAAATGTTTCTTATAATTATTTTAATCTCAAGCTTTCTGTATTATCTTTCAGTTCCTTTTTTTTTTTTTTTTTGTACTGGGGATCAAACTCATGGCCTCATGCTTGCCAGGCAGGCGCTTGTGCCATTGAGCTAAATCCCTGGTCTTTAGTTTTTTCTAAGCAGGAAAAGGGCTGGGTTTTGTTTGTTCAATCTGATATTTTCTTGAATAAATAGTACTGACTTAAAAAAAATTTCTACTGTCTGTCTGGTTTTTAATTTACCATGATTTTTCTTACCTGCCGTGCTTTTGATAGAGTTTTGCTCATTTCCTTTGGCTTGCTCTATTAATTTGAATACTGCTTTATGGCCTGAATTTGAGGCTATTTGGTGATTACCTTTAATTTTTTATTGGTATTTAAACACCTCTGTCTCTCTTTCTGGCCTTCTACCTTTCTTTCCTTCTCTTATTTCTTCTGCTAGTCTTTATTTAATCAATGGCATTGTTATGGTTTGTATCTGAGTGTCTCCCCAAAGCCTCACACACTTTTGGTTGGCACTTTTTGGAGGTGTCTAAATCTAGAGTGTGTGATGGATTCACTGTTCGCTGCTAGGATTAAGATGCTTGGATTAAGAGTGAATAATTGCTGGGTTAGTCCATCCTTGTCTTGGCACCACCCTAATCCCAGTAGACTGGATACATACAAGGGACAGAAAAAGGCTGGTGCTCACTTTCATGCTGCTTTTCCTTTCTTCCACCACTATGAATGATTGCTCCTCAGCTACATGCTACCCCACCTTGGGGCTAGTGGATTATGGACTGAAACATCTACAAACTGTGAGATACATAAATCTTTTCTCTAACTCTGAGTGTTGAGTATTTTTGCTTCAGTAACAACAGAAAAGTAACTAAAAAAGAATTTGGTATCTGGAGGGAGGCCACCGCTTTCACAATACAGTGTGGCTCAATAGCTTTTGCCAATGTGACTCAAGACCATTTGGAATTGGCTTCTTGGAAGGGGAAATCATTAGGAAAGGTTTGGAGATGCCAGTTGAAAGAGCAGCTCTAGAGTACATTAGGCTGTACTGTTTGGGAGATTCTGGTCAGAGGTCAGAAGACCAGAAATCCAGTAAAGACCAGGCTCATGAGGTTTCTGCTGGGAAGAAGGACTGCACTGGCTGCTGGGCTCCAGACAATGTGTGTTAAGACTTGGTAGAAAGCTTGTCTGCATTTTGCTTGTGTCCAGAGACTGCCTGAGACTGAGGTTAAGGTTGGTGGATTAATTAATCTTGCAGAAGAAATTTCAAGGCAATTGAATGTTGATGCAATGCTGTGGCTAACACTGGGGGATTTTAGTCACATTTATGTGGAGAATCAAGAGCAAAAAGCCCAACAGAATGATTTAAAATGTTATGAGTTTGACCAGAAAGGAAGATACAGTAAAGCGGTGAAATGGAAAGAGCAGAGGAGATGTTTATTGCTGAGAAAGAATAGGAGAATAGAAAAGAAGACCTGAGGGCATTGTAAGAAGCAGCAGGACTCCGCTCTCTTCAGCCTCAAAATTGCAAAAGTGGAAGACTTTGCTTTGAGAAGAAAGTCCTAGAAAACTAAGTTCCAGAATGGTAGTGGCCTAGGGAATTTGTTATATGAGATTTAGTTCATAAGCACTTGATCCCTACAACAAAGAAAGAAGGAAGCCTGGCTGCTACACCAGCTGGTGGCAGACCTTGACATAAATCATTGTACAGTGCTTGGTTTAGGTGTATGCAGAGTACAAGATTTGTGAGGTCAGGAAGACTTTCACCCAGATTTCAGAAGGAGGCCAGGCAATGTGCCCCTGAGAGAGCCGTGTGTAATGTCGTGAATGTGAAGTTGAAGGTTCATTGGAGACTCAAGAAGTTTGGAGAATACAGGAACATGGATTGTGTGAAGAAATCTGCAGTGTGGGAGCAGAGCTAGCCCAAGAGAAATGCCGGGGGAGCTACAATCACCAGCAGTGCCATAGAGGTGGAGTCACCCAAGCCCTTTTGAGTTCAAAACTGGTCATATATTTCTGGGGATGCTGTGGAATTGCAGGATTTAATGTTTGCCCTGTTGGATTTTGGACTTCGTATATTCCTGTTTGTAACTTTTGGAATGGGAATGTCTATCTTGTGCCAATGAATATTGGAAGTGTTTAACTTTCCTTCCGTTTGTACAGGTGCTTGCAGCTAAGAATTTGCCTTTAATCTCGGAGGAGACCTTCGACTTGCACTATTCAGCAATGCTGAAACTGTTAGGACTTTGGCAACTCAGAAATGGACTAAATGCCTTTTGCATAAAGGGATGTGTGTGAGTCTTTGGGGAGCCAGGGGTAGAATGTTATGGTGTGTGTCTAGGTGTCCCCCCTCCAAAGCTTCATGCAGTCATAGTTTTTCCAGAGGTGGCTGGATCCAAGTGTGTGATGTAGGGATTAAGGGTATGATCAGTTCACTGATCTTTTTGGTACCACCCTAATGCCAGCAGCCTACACAGAGTATAAAAGGGACGGAAAGTTGCTGTTAAGGTTGTTGCTGACTTTACTGTCTTCTGTTCATCGTGTACTGTTCTCTTCTGCAAAGCCACTCTACCCTGGAGCCAGCTGATTATGAAATTAAACCTCTGCAAACTGCGAGCTAAATAAATCTTTCTTCCCTTAACTTTAGGTTATCAGGTTCTCAGCAATGAGACAAGCAATAAGAGACAAGTAATTAAGGCAAAATTTGAAAAAAGATACAGAAAGCATATATCAAGAGTAACAATCTCTCAACATGATTCCTTTTATTTCATGTTTATTGTTTGTGACGTTCTGTAGACCCTTTTATCCATCCATGGTTACTGTAATTATTCTAAAAGAAGCAATAGCCTTTTCATTCTATGCATGGGGGAATTAAAAACATAGTAGGTGAAAGCCTTCTTCATTCTTCATTCTCATTACAAAAAGATACTTTCTAGCACAGTGAAGGTGAAACCATAGCTCTCTGGAGTCTTAGAGTCAAATGTAAATATAGTGATATGATTCCAAGGGGAGGTTTCATTGTTCAGACTTGATAGGAAATGGGAAGAGATGGAAGAAAGACCTCTGAGTTGAAAGGCCCACAGGAGCCCTGTTTGGTTTTGAATGCCTTGCAAATCAAGTTACCTTTGGGTAAGGGTGAGGAGTAGGCACTGAGCTGTGCATTGGAAGTCTGAGGGTCTTGTTAGCTTACTTCTTCTCTCCAGGAAGCCTGACTTGTTGAATAAGAAGACATGGGTTGGAAAAATTTGATGAAACTGAGTAACAAGCAGTTTTCAGACGTATTTACTTAATTAAAAAGATGAAATGGCTTTCATAAATGAGAGGACTTCCTGAGTGAGCTAGTTATTAAATTTCCACCTAAAATAAAGCAACATAGACTTTTCTTCTCACTCAAACCTCTACCATATGACATTTTAGCCAACTGCGTATTCTTTCAGTGACTGGAGGCAGTAAAATAGGGAGAGTCAGTAATTTCCGATCATTTTCATCTGTGCAGTATGTATCTAATGAGTTTATGTATTCATTCTTAATTACTTCAGCAGTAGCTATTATATAATCCCATGTGAAAAGATGCATTTAATTAATATTGCCTCTTAAAGCTTTGTGAGGAAGCATTTCCTTGATTTGTCATATAAATTTATAGGCTCTTTTGTGAGTATTACTCATGATATAAATACCAGAGGAAAAAAATGCTAAGTCAAGCTACTAGGCAAGCTGGTAGCAAACAGAAAGTCATACAGTAGTATTATTTTCAATGTAAGGCCCCAGGTGCAGTGCAAAGAATGGAAGCAAATCATCTCAAGTTTTGTCAGATTTATTCTGGGCCTCCTCTAAACCAGCAGAAGGGAGGAGAGATGGAACCAATACCGGATTGAGTGGGGAGATAATGGACACAGATTAGGCTCATCTACAATTTGTTATCTTTTTAAACTTGTAAGAAATGCTCCCTTAAAGTTATGGTTTTTTTTTCTAGTAGTGGAAAAATTGGCAATTAAAAAATAATTTAAACCTGGTATATAGCTCAGTGGCATAAATGCTTGCCTGGCAAGTGCAAGGTCCTGCGTTCAATTTCCAGTACAAAAAAAAAAAAAAAATTAAAAAGCAAAAAAAAAAGTCCTAACACCCTGAGATGTCACTATTATAATATATACTTAATCCTAGTGCTTTTTCATTGGTAACATGGTTTATTGTTGCACATGCATGTTATACATGTGATCACATACATATGTGAGTATATGAGTCTTTATCCACAGGCTATACATTCTGAGACTCCCAGTGGATGCCTAAAGCCATGGATTTTCCCCCTATATGTATATATCTAGGATAAAGTTTAATTTATCAATTAGACACATTAAGATATTAACAGCAATAGCTAACAATGAAATAGAAAAAAATCATAATATACCATCATGAAGTTGCCAATATCACTATTCTTGTGCTTTGAGGATATTAAGTAAAGTAAGTAACTTGAACACAAGTATTATGGTATAGTGACATTCAAACATATAACCAAGACAGGTATCAAATGACTAATAGGCAGGAATCATGTGCAGCATGGACATACTGGGCAAAGGGATCATCCCCATTTTAGACAGGATGAGTGGGACAGGGCCAGATTTAATTATGCTACTCAGAATGATACCATTAAAAACTTAGAAACTTTTTATTTCTGCAATTTTTCATTTAATATTTTTAGACTGGTTGACCATGGGTAAGGAGAACCATAAATAGTGAAACTCTAAGTGGGAGGCCACTGTATGAATTTCATTTCATGGTATCTCAATCTTCATAAATATCACTTTAATGCCTATAAAATGTATTATTTAAGTATGCCTTAAGAATCTATTTCCTTCACAATGTTGTGTGCTCTGGCATTCTTAGCTGAGTGGCTCTTTCTGCATCTCCATCTCTAAAATGGGATTATGAAGAATGATACCTCTTCTTTCTGTGACTGGGTCTATACGCAGCTAAATATCCAAAATAGTCATTGACATTTTGTTGAGGTGAAGAGCTTTTCATAAGAATGATTCAGGATCCAGAAGGGGAAACCTGAGGTTAATAGTGGACCAAGCTTCATGCATTTTAATTACTTACAATTCCAAATTAGATTCTGAGATAAAATAGCACCAAGTATTAACAGGGCCAGGAGGTCGGAGGTGCCAGGGCCCTGCCAAGCATACCAGCCATCAAGGTTGTAATTGATTAAAGCATTTCAAGTAATATTTTTCCAGGTGTGTCACAGTATTTCTTCTCGTTAGGTGCTACATTTGCTTTCTGCTGTGAAACATGATGAAATAATTGAATTACTAGTGATCATAAGGAAAATAATTTCTGTCATGGAGACTACGTCATGATATTTTAAAGGAAAACTATTCAAGAATTTTTGTTCATGGCCTGAAAATTCCCTTATTCTTATCTTTCATTCACTCTCTAACTCCTCTCTGCTTTACTGAGAGTCTGAAAGGGATCAGACAGATTTCTCTGGCTATCAACTGAGCAACACTCACACACTTAGATAGGCTTTGGTAGAGGTAGATCTTTACAGATAAAATATCTATATAGATACTTATATGGAATTTCAGAATAGGATCAAGAATTTAAAAGTTTCCTCATATATAAACATAAACATATATATATATATATATATATATATATATATATGGAGTGGATTAAGGTTCTGATTTCTGGTTATTTAGTCATTTAACTTCATCAAACTTCCCATTCTTCGTATGTAAAAATAATGAATCCAAATTACAAATTTAGCAGTACCTTTTTGCTTTGAATAAGAAGAAATTTTGTCTCCTTATTGCTTACAAAGACAGCATGAAACTTCATACTTTAAATCCAAGGAACGGAATGGTAGGGCATGCACAAGTGCCACCCGATGAAGAGGAATACAGTCAGGAAAGCCAGGAAACTGGTAGAGGGCAGGGGGTTGTAGTCAGTGATTGGTGGGAGTGGTTGAAAATTAATTAATTTATAAAGTTTCCCCCAGCATGAAAGATTCATGAGAGATACCTCTTCTGTCTTCTGCCATATTCTTAGAGCCTATAGTCATTCCTGGGATGCCAAATTATTACAAATGTTTGTTGAATGAATGGACAAAATGAGAGGTTGAATATTAAGTGGTTTGTTTAGTAGTGGAAGCTTGTAGCGTAATACGCAAGTGCATCCATCTGCTATCTATGAAGAGGGTAGATCTTCCTGCTGAAGAATCCTCATCATTTAATTTTCTCCATGACCAAGGCCTGAGATGAGGAGAACCATATTTTTTTTCAACTAATTGGATGGTGATTGGACTGATTTTCAGAGATGCGGTTCTGACACTAAAACGGTTGGAAATATTAGAGATTTGTTTAACTTTTTATTTGGAATTCTGAAAAGAGCTGTATAATTTTCCTCTTTTATTTATGTTGACTTAACTTTATATCAGGATATACATATGGATATTTATTTTTTACTTTGGGTTCTAATTCAATATTACTGAATTTTCTTAAGAGATTTCTCCAGCTTTGGTCAGTGGGGACTCTATCTGTTGGGCTTCTGTGTTTCTTTTATATTCTCCCGCCAGTGCTGTGTTTCTCTCTCTCTCTCTCTTTCTCTCTCCTCTCTCTTCTCTCTCTCTTTCTCTCTCTCCCTCTCCCTCTGTCTCTCTTCTAGCATTTCCTTACTTTCTGCCACTGCACGGTGCCCTGTGTTCCTGTTGAAAAATTCCTGCCGCAATCCTTAAAATCTGTCATTTCTCCAAAGACAGGTATCTTTTTAAAAATCTATTTTTTCTTCCTTGAGAATATTTTGGTTTTTATTTCCAGCTTTATCTGTGCTCAAAACCTTTTATTGTTAACTTTTCTGTGTGTCAGTCCAGAGGTGCAGGTATTAGATGAAAGTTTTCAGGATCAATTACCAAATAAGGAGTTTAGTAGCAGACTTGTGATTTCTCTTCTGAGAATCCTGTATCACCGGTGTCAAACATAATAGCTTGTTAACAAGAAATCTACTACCCAGAGAGGGCTTAGAAATGCCAATTAGAGTCAGATCATTTATTTATAAATGCGCAAATTCATTTCATGTTTTATCACCGGGGCAAAGCACGCCTTGCCCCTTTAACTGCAAAGTTTATTAAGCTGGGCAGAAGGAAGGGTGCGTTCTCCTAATGACATCTTTGACTTCTTCGCCTGCGGTCTGCTTCCCTCTTCCCAAAGGTTCTAACCTCTCCTGAATTCATTTAAAGATAGTTTTCCATGGAAAGAAAGCAACATGAATCATTGTTTGTTAATAGATATGTACGTAAGAGGCATAATTTTACTCTGAAATTGTTTCCTGTGGTCTTTCAAATGTCTATTTTTAATTTTACTTTTTAAATGTTTACTTTCTTATTTAATTTTAAAAAGTGGCCAACTATAACACACACCCTTTTCCTGTTCAATCTAGGCCTAAGATTTTGGGGGAAAACCAACATTTTTCTTGGTAATGTGTATATTCTGAAAAGATAAAAATAATTTCTCATGGATTCTCCAGAGTGTAGTGACTAGCTAGGGAGCAATTTCTTTTGGCCTAGGGGAAAATTGTACATTCAAATCCCAGAAAAAGTGAGGCCACCTCTGGCTGTCTCCTTTTGCTTCTGGAGACATAGATTATTAGTATCTTCCTTTATGACTAGGACTGCATCTCAGTGGAATCAGTACAGGAAACATAAATGTGTCCCCTTCCCCCTGCCCCCAGGCAGCAAGTGCATTATTCAAGGTAGACTCAATTAACAGCACCAGCTCTGTCACCACAGCCTAAACAAGACTGACAATTGAAACCAGGGATAGTGATACTTCAGCTACTTCTTAAACATGCAAGAAAGTGAACCAGGAGAGGGAAAAGGGAATTATTATTCCTGGTTTCTACAAGGATATCTAATAGACTTGTCAAGGACTGTCACAGGTGTGCTTTTAGTTTTAGCAATACTTTGAATAAACTTGAATGTGTGCATCTTTCTCAAGACCTAACATTCTAAGAAAATTAAGAAAATAATTTTTTTTATTACAAATACAGTTCAGAATAGCAGAAAACTATTGATTGGAGTTGAGTGAAGTCCAGAAACTCCAATTACAGTATCTTTTATTTATTTCTTTAATGTTTTTCTATCTGAATCTGTTCTTTGGTCTCAACTCAAAAGCCTCTCTCTGGATAAAGAAGATGTCATCAAGAGTAGAATTGCTAGCCACAATTTGAATTATGAAATTCCACTTGTTCACTTATGTTTCATGAAACCATAAAATGATTACTAGCTATAAAGAGTTCAGGTGAATTTAAATTTCCCTTTGAGTTTCTCCTTTTTTATGGAGGGCTTCCAAATTAACCATCAATCAGGAGATACTTTGTTGCCATTGACCTTCTAGACTTTCTACTCTTGAGACCAAGTTTACAGGACTCTGCAAGCTTGGGTTCGCGTGGGTGCATCAGATATACTGAGAGGTAGATGTCTCTCACCATTCCCACCAAGTGACCTCGCGGTGGACGCAGAATGGGGGCTCAAATTGCAAGGCTATTAAATTGAAAGGCTTCCTTTAAACTTGTGCATTTCCAGGTAGAGCTTGAAAGATATCCACATTAAAGTTTACTGCGGATGAAATGTACATAATGGCACAAGGCAAAATGTGTGACAGTCTTTTGGCAGGATTCATCAATCATTCCAGACCTTTTCAGTGGGGATAAAGGGCTCAGCATGACTCGAGTAAGGGTTTACATCCCAGGAATCTTGGTTTAGTAGAAATATATCCTCTGAGTTATTTTTTATTAATAGCTCTTTGGGGAGAAAAGGTTGTAAGAAAATTCCCCCTTCTCGGACCATGGATTTATTACTAAAAGCCCATATCAAACCTCTTGATCCGTTAAGTACTGTGTGTTACTATACATCATAGGTGGCTATCTTTGGGGAAGCGATGACAGTGCGTATAAGACAGACAATACTTTGTGGATGGGAGCTATTCAGTACTCTTTATCTTGCCTTTCTTTCTTTTTTTTTTTTTTAATACCAAGAATGATCAGAGAACAGCATGTGTTATCATGCAGTTAAATATTTAGTCAAGTAATATTTACTAATACCTATTGTGATAAGTTAGTCATTTGCAAAAGTTAAAGAATAGGGAAGTATTCATGCTTTTAAAATATTTCAAAATTGTCACCACTCCTTTTTAGCTAAAAATGCCTTTTACTTGCTGAGTACTTTGTATGTGCTACACTCCATCTAACTGTTATAGGTGAATTACCTCACTGTTTGTTCTCGACTTTTCTGAGGCCGGCATAAGTACCGGCTTTAATGGAATGAGTTGGCCCAGTAATTTTGCACAAGGTCACATAGTTATTCAGTGACGAGGTCAGGATTTGAATCCAGGAAGGCTGCCTGAGATTTTGTTTTGCTCTGAATTGCATTCCAAATAATGTAAATTGACCTTGAGGTTCAGTCCAACCTGCTTCTACTACTTCAGGCATGAACGAGCTTTTGCTTCAACCTCCCAGAGGCTCTGGGTCTAAGATAGAACTTACGGTAAAGAAAGTCATTTTCCTTTGTCATCTACCATCTCTCTTATGTCTTCTATCCGTTGCTTGTAGTTCTGTACACAGACTTAGTGTATATGAAAGTGTATTATGAATTAGAGAACTCTGCAATGATACTGAGTATTGTTATTTTAATTCTTATTATACAATAAGTGAACCATGCGTCTCTGTGGTAGTCCTGCACAAATTTCAAGACAATTTTCATGTTTTCCATAAGGCTGTCAGTTTTTCTGTCACTGAACACAATATCTGACATCAAATCTTAAAGGAGAAATTTAATTTGACTCACATTTCAGGGGAGTCAGTCGACAGTCAGTTGTGCCCAGCGAAGAAATACCATGACAGAAGGGTAAGTTAGAAAAAAGATATCTATTTCAGGTGGCTGCAAGGTAGAGCAGGGCAACAGTAGAGAGAGGGACAAGGAACCAGATAGCGATGAGGAACCCAAGGTCACGCCTCTACGACCTACCCAGGAGCATCAGATGTGTCCCCACTAATATCCTGGATGGATTCCAATGCCAATCAAGTTAACACTACACCCTAAACGCCACAAGCTCTTTCATACAAAATAATAAAATTTTAAGAATAATAATAAAATTAGTAAATGGAATGCGTGTTGACTCCAGTGCAGCTAAGAACTTACCATGGGCATGGTTACAGGAAATTCCTCGTGAAACCCTGAAATACTGTTTTTATTTTATAGCAGAGGAACTGAAACTCAGATCAATTGGCTTGCATGCTCCAGGCCATATGGCAGATTTCAGAGGTGCATTTCAAAACGTTTGCTTCCACCTGAATGCCCTGGCAGCCACTCTCCCCGAGCTTTTCCATCACTGAGTCCTAGAACTCACTGTCAGACCCAGGCCCAAGCAGCTATCTCCGTACTCCTTCCCTTTTCTGACTGATGTACCAAGGTCTCAGCACCTGGATTTTCATATGGGTAACTATCAGTAGTCACTTTTTATTTTTTGGAAGCTTCTGTCAAAATATCAGAGAGTGGATTCCAGTCTCCAAGATCCTACTGCTTTTCTTTACCATTTTGAAGGCTTCCTACAAGGATGCTGATGGAAATTCAAAAACAACTCAAAAATGTCCCTACTAGAGGGTATCTTTTGTCTGATCCTTCTTGATTTTCACTTGGGAGTATTGAAATGCTCATCTGAGTTTGTGTGAGAATTTTCGAGTTTTATTGCTAGAAGACTGTTATGGTTTTTATCTAGATGTCCCTGAGAAGTCTTTTGTGGCCATAGGTGAGGGTTTTTGGTGGTGGCTGGATCTAGGGTGTGTGGTGCTAGTGCAATGCTACTATTAAGGTTGCTCCACCATGTGTGTGAACGTTGTCCACTCTTACAGTACCCTGTATATGATACAAGGGATGGGAAATGGGTTGTTGCTTGTCACTTTTCACTTGTTGCTTATTACTTGCTACTTTGGTACCTTCAGCCTACCATGAATTGTTTCTCCTCTGTGATGCCCTTTGCCATACCACTCTATCTTAAAGCCAGTCAACTTAAACTGAAACCTCGACAAACTTTGAGCCAAATAAATATTTCCTTCTTTAACTTTGTGTGTCAAATATTTTGTCTCAGCAATGAAAAGAGTAACTAAGACAACCGTCTAGGTGAAAAGTTTCCCAGGGCAAGGCATCAATAGATTACAAAAATAAAAAAGTGACCTAGGGCAGTGCAAGTATCACGGACCTAAGTCTTCCTGAATGTCCAACATTTTTAAGAAGAGATTCCCAGAAGGTGGTGTTTTGGCGTAGTCTGATCAGTGTAAAATAAGACTTTTGGGCACCAGTACAAACTTCAGAAAGACTTGTGGCTTTTGGGTGGTGGGATAACCACATCATTCTTGACTCTAGGATCTGGCATCAGTTAGTACCTTTTTATCAACTTCAATTAATATTAACCTGTGTACCTGCCACTTATAATTTTATCCTCCTTTATTATTTTTGGATGCTTGAAAATACTTTTGTTATTATTTCAGTTTTCGAAACGTTTGTTTTCTAGTTTTTCCAGTGATTAGCATTCTATCTATGCATGAAAGCTAAATATCTAATCAGTAAAGTGACATCTCGAAATAACAGTGCTTCAAATGGAAAACAACTACATTTCACTGAAATTATAGATGATTTTCATGATTCTCCTTTTGGTAAATGACAAGTGCAAATAAAGTATAATGTGAATTACTTCGAAGTTCTCTTTGGCCATCAAGAAACACCAATTTCCTTCTTTCTATAGTAATAGCAGTTAAACTATCTAGCCATCCAGTTATTTCAACAGGGCAAAGCAAGACAAAATGGGTTTAAGTGTGTGCTTTGAGTCATATTCACATGTAAGGATCTTTGAGAAGAATTTCTCACCTATAGTTTTTCATGCAAGCAAGGACATGGCTAACCAGAGTACATGCATCATCCTATTTGACTTTCACAATGACTCTATAATAATCATTCACTTTTACTGAGTGTTTAAGTCCAGCACTCTTTAAAGTATTGCATTGGTTTGAGTTCTCCAGAGGAACAGAACCTACAGAGATGTTATGCATGGGGGTTTAATTGATAGGCTTACAGGGTCAGAGAAGGAAAAGTCCACAATTGCTGTCTACACTGAAGAGACAAAGTACCAAGCAGCTGCACAGCCTAAGACGCTAAAAGTGGCAGAAAAAGAGGGATCAAGGATGCAGGGCTAGTGTGAGAGTGAAGGTCTGGAAACTCCTTGGAGTTTAACTTGTATAAGTCTACATGAAAAAAGCTGAAGAAATCTTCAATCTGACATCTGTAAGCAACAGCAGCAGCAAAAAATGTACCTGCTCAAAGCGGAGTGGAACTCTAAAAATGTCTCAGACTTCCTATTTTTACCCCCTTTTTCCCCCCTGTGCCACAAGTCATTGGATTAGCTCGTATTCAGAGGTGGCTCTCTCTCTCCTCAGTTTGCTGGCCCATATCTGTCATCCTTGAAAACATTCTTACAGGCACCCTAGAAGTTTGCTTGACTAATCTACTAGGCATTTCTTAATCCACTCAAGATGACACATCACAACTAATGGCCACAAGTATATTTTCTGCATTATTAATTTGTTGTGATGGTCCCAGGAGGAAACTTGCTAGTTAGGAATATTTCCAAAACCTGGTCAACACGACCTAAACTTTCTGTTTGATTCATGAGAAATCTTGAAGCAGGCCTTCCCAGGTTCATTGATGGATTAGAAGACCAAGTTTCTTTTGATGCTTTCTCCCTGTGTCATCAGAGTGAGGAATGCACTGAAGGAAGGTTACAAAGGCCGAGCGTCATTCCTTCATCTAGCAGCATCCAAAGCAAGAGGCAAAAGGAGAAAGGCGGGGCTACTTTTTTGTGTACTTTTCTTAGTCTCAGGAAGGAAAATCATTTCTATTCATCTCCAGCCAACTTTTTTTTATAGCTCCTGCATTAGAACTAGGTCATAACCATCATCTCCCCCTTCAAGGGAAGACAGGAGAGGGATTATCTGGCAAAGAGAAATAGTTGTCTTAATTGATTTAGAAGAGTAATTCTCAAACTTTTGTTCTCAGGATTTGTTTTCACTCTTAGAAATTGTTAAGGACTCCAAAGTGCTTTGTTTTTGTGGGTTATAGCAATGGATACTTATCAAGGTCAAAATTAAAACATAAAATTGGAGATCGTATTTATTTATTTATTTATTTGGAACTGGGAATCGAATTCAGAACCTTGCTCTTGCCAGGCAGACCCTCGTGCTGTTTAGCTATATCCCTCTGCCAAAATTGTTTATTAATTAAATAGAAATAACCATAAAATGCATGTTTAAGCTAAATATTTTTATTAAAATATCACCATTTTTCAGAACAAATGTAAGCAAAAAATGGTAGTGTGCTGTTTTATAAATCTCTTTAATATCTGAGTTAAGAGAAGATACTTGGGTTCTTCTCATATTTGCTTCTGTATGTTGCTTTGGTTTAAATGGATGAAAACAATTTAGCCTGAATATATCTCAGTAGTACTTTCAGATAATTGTTACTATTCTTCTTTGCCATCATATCCAAACTCACCAAGTAGTAATTATTTAAAGGTCAATTGCAAAATAGAACCTGAAATCATATCAGAGAACATTTTCATACTCTGTTTTATTAGATTGGATTCTTTAGTCATTTTAAAAGAGTCTTCTATACACATATGATTTTTGTAACATCATTATTGATCATTTCTGCACATTTGGCTTAAAGAATTATGGAGATTTATGGAATGTTGTTACATTTCAATAAAAAGTCATATTCACCAATATTATAATATCACAAGAGTCTTCACATATTGGGAAGTTTCCAAGCTAATTTTCATTTGAAAGCTCATGTTTTATCTTTTTGAGCAATTAGTATCAATTAGGTTCCCTGAAGTGTAAAGATCATATTGTCTGTCAAAAGTGTAAGTCTGAATGGCCGTTGGTTTTCAACTATTCTTTTAATTAAAAATTATGTTTCAGAAGAAAAGTGCTTAGTTTAGCTCATAATTTAAAGCAATGTGTGTTGTCCTTGAGAAAATCCTAGTCTCTTGGTATGTATAGAAGAGCTACACGTACATGTGTTATTTTGTTACAGAAATATTTCAATGTTTCCCAAAGGTGAAGACTGAATAGAAAAGCTTATTAATAATTGTTGTCATTTATTCACCAACGATACTTGCTTTATTGGCAGTACCTGGTGTCGTGGTAATGGATATTTTGTGCCCCCTGCCCTGAATCATTCTCATCCCCAGGAGCTTTCCTCACCACTGCTTGGACTTCATGGTGGAAAAGGTAAAGAATGTTAGTATTTTTACGAAAACTATTTCTTGCAATTTCCTGAAGGAGTCTCAAGGACACCCCAGAACCTGTGGGGCAGAGTTTGAAAGTTGTTATCTTAGCCTATTTTTGACTTCCTAAAGATGGACCATCAGGTGCCCAAGTAAATCAAGGCTCAGGTAGTAAGGAAAAGACATGTGCTGTGTAGAGGTCTGCTGTGTAAAAGCCAGGCCGGAATTCTGGTACAGCCATTGGCTGTTGTGGTGGTGGGGGGGTCTTGACTGCAGGAACGCCAGGCTCTTGTCACTGTCTCTTTCTCCTGTGATACTTGGTTGAAGCTAGGGCCTTCACACTGAGAAGCAACACCAGTCATTTGCAAACAAAACAAAACCAAACCCCCGATTTTTATATTCATACACTATGCCTATTTTATCACTGAGTCTTAAAACATTCTTTTGTTCTGCCTCTCAGGAAGTGTGGCAGCTTCCCAGCTTATAGAGGTCCTCTCTTTTCTGGCTGTCCCTCTCATCCACACCGTCCTCCTGGAATTCATGTCCTCCACAGTGTTGCAGAATCTATTGCTACTTTTTACCTTTCAGCTTTCCCTGCCCTCATTTCATCCACTGTGATATTACACATTTCTTGCTGTTTGCATTGTTTTCCACTCATGGAGAATGCTTGTCCTCAGTACCGTCTGTTGAAACTCCACCCAAACCACTGATGCCTCCTTTGTGAGGTTTCTCCTTCAAAAATAACCTACCCACCCTTCTGACCTCACATTAAAATATGAATTGTATCTTGCTGATTTTGCACATCATTGTATCCATTCTTGTTTCTCTTGCTAAGCTTTAAATTACTGAGGGGTAAAACCCACAGCTTTTTTCATATTTGTGTGTTGTGAGCTTCCCACACCAGGTCCTGCTACCTCACAGATGACCCCACAATGTGTTCTGAAATGCAGAACAAGGGGCATGTTGCTGAACGCCTGGAATGACTGACCCTTTCATTGGCTAGGCACATGAGAGAAAAATTAGGAATGTTTTAGATACGTATTCACGGCTAACTCCACATACATTTGTCTTCTGAGAGTTGTTGTATAATCAGATGTAAGCAGAGAACCATAAATGCTGCCTCTGATTTTATTTTTATTTTTTTGGTATCCTTTAATGTGATATGTTTCCTTCATGCCAATGTGCATAATGAAATGGTAAATCATTTTGGAATATGAATTCTTGCCTGACTCAGAGCCTCTCAGGTGGTTGATATGAAAATTTGGCACAGGTGTGTGATTCTTCTGCTAATTTAAGCTACTTTATCAAATTCAATGCTGGATGCAAATGAAAAACCCTGAATTTAATTTTTTTCAAGTTACTAAAATAAAAGTGCATTAAAAACACAGCTCTGCTTAGATCCTTCCTCCTAAAGGCTTGATGAACTTTGGTGATTAACTTGAAAAGCTATAGTGGGAGAAGTGGAAATTGGAGGTGGCAGCCTTTGTCACAGTGCAGGTCTAAGAGAATTTATCAAGGCCACCTGAGGAGGGCTCTTCTCTCTGGGCTGTTGCCCAGGGCCTGTAGGGAAGGAAAGACCGACTGAGCTTTAGGAACTGGTAAGCTTGTTTCCAAGAAGATTTATTCAAGTATAATTTACATAGAGTAAGACTCATCCCTTTCAAGGTACAGTGCTATAAATCTTGACAAACTATGTAGTTTTGTCCCCATCACCATAATAAAGGCATCATATCTTGAACATCATCAACCCAAATACTTCCTCTTGATCCTTCTTCTTCTTCCTGAACTCCAGCTCTTGGTATCTACTGATCTGTTCTCTGTCACTATAATTTTGCCTTTTCTGGAGTGACTTATAGATAAAATCATATAGTATGTACTTTTCTGTGTCTGATTTGTTTGACTTAACCTTGTACATTTGAATTCTGTCTGTAGTAAAGCAGGTCTTAGTAGTGTGTTTCTTTTTATTGCTGAGTAGCACTTAGATCATATAGATAAACTATAGCTTGCTTATCCATTGACCAGGTGAAGTACATTTAGTTTTAGCTTGAGCTATTAAGACTAATGTCACCATAAAAATCATGTATGGTCCTTACATGAATGCAAGCTTTCATTTCCTTGAGGTAAATGTATAAAAGTTGGATTGTAGGGTTATATGGTGTTTAGATTGTGATATATTTATTTTAAGGAAAATTATATATTCATATAAAATTATATATTCTTATAAAACATTATTTCTTGTAAGGAAATTATGACTATTCATGGTTATGAGGTGAGCAAAGCCAGGGCTCAGCTCCAACAATACATGATAACGCTAGTGTCTTTTGGTATTGAATAACCATTATGTGATAGTTTTGCAACAGATTTATCTTCCTAATTACATTTTGCTCCAAGCTGATGTTTAAATTAGTTATCATTCCCTGGATACCTGCCAGTGGTACAGCCAAGCAGAAGGCTGCAGGCCAGAGAGGGAGGCAACCAGCTGCGGATATCAGTGTGGCCACAGACAATCCACAAAGTGGATAACAACTATGCAGACAATCAATGGGTGCCATCAGTAGTCATATAGTTACAGTGATAATCTCCCTATTTTGCTCATGAGGATATTGATTTTTTTTTTCCCTCAGAGTGCAATATGAGTCAGATCTGCCTCCATTCCTTAAAGTAAAAATATGAAATTCAGTTCTTTCCAAAAGCCTGGCCCCAACTTCCACCTCTTCCAAGCCAATCAGCAGGTGTCTACTCAGTGTCCAGTCTTGTTCTCTTTTTTTTTTTTTTTAGGGAAGAGCTTGGGCATGTGAAAAAGATGTGTCTTTTCAGGAAGACTTATTTTGTTCAGGGAAATGGATATCAACATCAGATATATGGTAATCTCATTTTGGGTTAAAGTAGCAAAAGCATGGATGTTTTAAGAGCACGAGGGGGAAAGACAGTCAGTCAAGGTGCCAGGGGAAGGATGGGAAACTGGAGATGAGTGATATCAAGAAGACCTCATCTCTGTTCTGTGCCTAGCATGGCCTCTGTACTTCACTGATGTTTACCAAGACCATGCTGAGCCAGGAGAGTGGATGGCATCCAAATCTGATAAGTTCAAGGCACAAGATCTGTTGTTTCGGTTTCAGACAACTTGATGTATAAAATTAACCATCAGAGCAGCCATTTATATCCTGTAAGTGTGAATCCTACAGAAACATGTGCACATGTACAAGGATACCCAGAACAGCAGGATCCGTAGTATAAAAATACAGATATGAAGCATATGTTCACGAACAGTAGAAAGGATGAATAAAGTGTGCTTTAGATCCTTCAATGAAAATGAAAAATGAATGAACCAGAGTTAGGCACTTCAACACAGTGAGTATCTAGAATGCCGTATTTGGTTTTAAAGAAAGCAAGAGAGATGAATATGTGCTGGTTTTATAAAGTTCATTTGTAAGAGACTTTCAAAGTGTAGGATAGTGAAGCAATATCTTTTAAGGGTAAAGATATATATGGAAGAATTATCAGAACAAAAGGTAAATCCAAGGTATTGATTGCCTTTGGGTGAGAGAAAGGGAATACGGTAAGGGGCAGCACATGGGAGATCTGAGCACTGGTGAAATTTTATATATTCCACAGGGTAGTTGATAAATAGATGAAATTTTATTATCTTTCTTTAAACACTGTATATAGCACAGTATCCATGCACTTGTATTTCATAATAATTTTTCACAATTTTCTGAAACACTTGAAGTTTTTGAATGCCTTTGGCTCTATTGTCTAACCAGAGTACCTCCTATTCTATATACCTCTCCAATCTTAGCTGCAAATTTTCTGCACCAGGGATGGGGCCTCATCCTTAATTTATGGAAGCCAGTTGCATTTCTGATAAGCCTGGCTTTTTTCAAGTCTTACATATGGTAAAATGAGAACTGTCTCTTGGCAACTTTGTTGCATCCTGGTTATAATGCTACCCAATAGGACTGTGTAATTCCCATTTTTGTTTTCAATTGGAACTGTGCCTCAGTAGCTGAAAATACCTATAGGTATCTTGCTCCTAATACTCAGCCCTTTCTTACTGAGGCCTCTTGATAAGCAGACCCAGGTTCCTGAATCCAGCCCACATAAAGGACAGCTGGAGCCCTCTTATCCTAGCCTTCTTTTTTAAAGCCTCTTAGTCGTTTTTCTGAAAGGTCTGAATTAAGTTAGGAAAAGTCAGCGAATTTAGGAAGTATTTCTAAACGTCAAAGTCTGTGACATGGACGAGACAAACTGAAGGACTCTGGGGAGAGATAAATCAGTTTTGCTTAAAATATATTTTAGGATTGTGCACTGTTTAGCTCTTAATCTGGTTTTGACCAGTGAATAGTCAGGCTTCAAACCAAAGAGAGGTAAATGATTACAATCAAAATTACCTTTGCTTTTACAGTATAAGACCTGTCCCTTAGAATTCACAAAAAATAGCAGCCATTAACTAAACAGCAAGGTTAGTAACATGGGAGACAGCAGATTGCTTGTGGAAATGTTCTAAAAAAGCAAACCTCTTTTTCTTTTGTTCAGTCCTTCTTTCTCTATCCAGAACAAATAATATGCCACTGTTTATGTTGATGTCCAAAATGGCGTTTTTGGACTTTGACATTGTGGTAGCCAGCTTCTTTCTCTGCTGTTGTTACCAAATATCTGAGAAAGTCACCTGAGAGGAGGCATGGTTTATTTCAGCTCATGGCTTCAGTCCACTCTCCCTTGACTCTGTGGCTGTTAGGCCTGCAGTGAGGCGGCAACACGGTGGAGGTGGTGAGTTAGAGGGAGGTTGCTTCCTCATGGCAGTTAGGAAGCAAAGACAACGGCAAAGAGCCTGAAAGGAAAGGGCTGGGTAGCAGGTCAAACTCTCACGTTACATACACCCTCACTATCTGCTGTTTTCATTGCCATCCATTGATGAATCGGAACCCTTAGGATCCAATTATTTCCCCAAAGCCCCATCTCTGAACATGTGAGACCTCTGAGGGGACATTTTGGATCTAGACTGTAACAGATGTGTTTCAGTTAGATCCCACTGGAAGGAATACTCGGTCTCCTCATCTATAAATTGGTGAAGATCCTACTGTTCCTGCTACGTAGAGAGGTAGGCAGGATGGGATTTTGAAGGGCTTGGGTTTGGGTCTGGGCAAAGGTTAAACTTCCAGTGAGTGTTATTATCTCCCGCCTTATTCTGAAGGTTTTCGCAACACAAGATTGCACATTTCTGCTACTTCTGATGTCTTATCAATTATCCTTTAGGGCCATCTGTTTCCTTTCAAGGATTTCTCCCTTTGTAAGTTAGGCTCAGATGTTTGAGGGTCTCCCACTATTCTGCCAATGTGAGCAGTCAAAAAATTCCATTAGTTTGGTTGGCAAAGAAATAAGAATATTAGTAACTTTGAAACTTGGGATTTCACATGAAAGTCAGAAACATACATTGCTTTAAAAACTACCAGAGCCTTAGTGCTGAGAATGCACTCTTTGAGGCACCATTTGCCTTTGGCTAAGCCCTGGATGTCCATTTTACATGGGACACACATTCTCCACCCCTCTGTTGTCTCCAGCCCGGTCACTTCCCTGACACCCATGGATCCAGCCCTCGAGACTCCATGATTTAGTAATCTTTCCTCTTCTTTCCTGAATAGGACTTCTTTTACTGAGAACATGAGCCTATGTTTTGCTATCCTACATTTTAACTTGATTTTTTTTTTTCCCGGAGATTTTGAATCTCTTCTCACTTGTCAGAGAAACTTTTTATTTTTTCTGCAGCAGGTTTCTCTCTGTATTCTCCAAGAACAGCTTGCTGGCTTGCAAAAAAGGAGAAGCAGGGTTCTTTGGGGAACTGTCAGAAAGAGCAGATGCAGCCCCAGCATGGTGCTCCTGATCCCCGCAAGTGGCACTGTAACACTTTATTTGTAAAGGGAAGGACAGAGAACTTCGCTTCTCCCCATGTCTCAATTTGCATTTTATTAGGCACCCAGTAGGATGGTTTGCAAATCGCCATCTTTGCTCACAGATCTCTCTATCAACCCCCAACCTACCAGAGGGCAAAACACAGGGATGCTAAAAACAAGCTGGTGTAAAAGGAATCAGCATTTGCCACTTGCAACTGTGACTTTTCTTCCTCTTCAAACAGAGCCTTTTGTTTATGAGACTTCTGAGGAAGATGAATGGTCTTTATGGAGATGCGTAGAGGTAGAACAAGGCTCAGGCAAGGAGGATTGCTGCGGGAGAGTGAGACAGAGAAGAAGGTTCCACGTTTAGCATCTCCAGTGGCTGACTGATGTACTAGCCTCAGTTTCTTTACAACTTTTTCATAGTGCTGAGCTGGATGCAATAGACCAAAACATCTAACTTCCTGTCCATGTGAAAATGCCCACCCAACCCTTCATTTTCAGAATTTTCCTTGTTTGGGGTTCCCTATTAAATTTTGCCTCAGTGAACAGGAGGAAGACTGTATCTTTTAAAGAGCTTTGATTTACTTATTACAAGCTCAGTGGATGCTATTATTTCAGTCATTCTTGAGAAATCTTGTTCTTAAAACAAGAACAAAGTTAAAAAGCTTGACTATTTTTTTCTTTGGAACTTTGTTAACTGCAAGGTGGGAAACTATTGCATGTAATTATGTTTACCTTTAATCAAGGACATGGGCTGAGGAAGGTTTTGAAACATAAAAATAAATCTAAATTGTATTTGGTTAAATTTGACTTAAAACTACATTACAGAAAGTAATAGTGTGTGGTATATGGGACACCCCCTGCAGGTGACAGAATAACCTGGCTATTCTTCAGTTAGTTTGATTTACTTTCAATGTAATTTGGATTTAAAAAGGTAAAGCTGTCAGCTCATTACGAGGGCAATAGAGAGGTAGAATTGAAGTTTAGGTCAAAGTAAAATACAGTAACTTCCTATCTTTTTAAAAAGTATAAGACAAAGATTCCATAAAGACACAAAACCTCTTTGGTTTTATTTTCACAGATACATGGGGTTTGAATTTGCTCCAGCGTTTCTCTTTTTCTAGTATGTTGAGAAGGGAAACATTGCTTCCAATGTTTCCCCTGCTGGGTGCTGAGATGACATCTTCCAGAGTTTTGGAAGGTTCATGTAAGTGATCTCTGAGAGTGTTTTCCAGGCCTGTGGCTTGATGAAGCTCAGCACATTTATGCTACAGGCTGGGGAGACCTGCATACCTTGTCTCTGTGCATTTCTTTTGATGCCTCTTACTATGGAACAAAGACCACCTCCCCTGCAGTTACTCTCTTCCTCTGTTCTATTCCCATATCATCACATAAAAAGCTTTATTTTAGCACTTAATTCTTCACTATAATTATCTGTTTATGTATCCTTTGCCTTTGAATTTTCTAAGCACAAAGATTAGATCTCACTCATCTTTGCCAGCATTTAACACCAGGGTAAGTACTATGCTTTGTGGAGGAAAAACTCAATAATATGTTGAGTGTTATAAAATGAATGTGGCACCCAATACAGTCAAAGGTACAGCTCGCCTTTTTCTCATTCTCAATTGCATACCTGCAACATAGGAAAAGCTTGGCTAAATGGGAAATGGTTATTGGGAAGAAAAATATCCAACCAGGTTCTATCTGTCTAGCTTTGCAATAGGGGCAGCGGGAGAGGAAGTTGATAAATAAACAGGGTCCAGTCACGAAGAAACTTTCAAAGAGCAATAGCATCATAGTGGGTTTTGTTGGTTTATTTTGTTTTAATCATGATCTGGTGAAGAACTGTCTCTGCTTCCCCTTCTTCCCCAGGTTAAATGCAGGAGGGGAAGCAGACTTTACCTTTGTCACTGTATTGCCCCTCAGATGCCCAAACTCCATCCTCTTATCCTTCACAATACAAGAATTATCTGCATGAGGCTGGGTACATGTAGAAAGGAAATTAGAAAAACCTCAGGTCTGTCAGTCCCAGAGTGAAATAACTGGTTTCTGGCCAGCTAAGTCTTCCCTAAAAGCTGAGAGTATGCAGGAGAGACAGCACCCTTCCAGAATCGAGACTCATACAGCTGAACAATCTAAACTGTTCATCATCCCTTCCTTCTATCATCTCCCTCTCTCTTAGTTACTTTTTGCTTTGCTGAGACAAACTATCCAACACCCAAAGTTAAAGGAGAGAAGGTTTATTTGAGTTCACAGTTTGTAGCACTTTCAGCCTACAGTCAGCTGGCTCCAAATTAGGCTGGCACAGAAGAGGGACGTGGCAAGAAGAAACAGTTCATGGCAGGCAGAAGGTAGCAGAGCAGTAAAGCAGCGGGAACCAAGCAAGGCTCCATTTCCCTTTTATCCCATCAAAGATACATGCCTTTTGGGCGGTGTCACTTATACTCCAGGTGGAACTTCTGTTTTCAGTAAATCCATTTGGCCACACCCAGAACTATGCTAATTATAATCAGTGGCCTAATTTAGTACCACATATGCTTAATCCCAGTAATGTAAACCCTAGATCCAGCCAGCCCCAAAATGTCTCATCCATGGCTGCATGAGGCTTTGGGGAAAGATCTAGATACAAGCCATAACTCCCTCCCTGCCAAGGGATCTGCCTCTTCCCTCATAAGACAGCATATTTCTGCACACCCAGAAGAACCAAATTTGAGAATGCAATTCTTCAAAGGAGGCTGGCAAAGCCCCTGAGGCAGAATGCGGGGGAAAATCACTGAGCTGTGATGAATTACCAGGTGGTCTTTCCTGCTCAGGTGATGTGTGTTTCTGTGTGCCCTTTTTTCTCTGAACCTCACTGATCTCCTTCCTCTCACTTCTTACTTTTCTGTCTCACCTCCATCTTCAAGCCTGGGATATCTTTCATTGTTTATCTATCTGTTCTTTGTTGGAGACAGCAGATGACATGACTCTGCTCTCTTTCATAATGGTTCCCCAATATTTTTTTATGCCATCAGGTGCCTTCTGAAAATTTTAAGGATTGTATCTTTAGGAAACAAAACATAGACCACAGACTTTCCTGTCTCTGATGTCTTCCCCATGTCTCCTTCTGTTTCTGGGGCAGTAAGCATAGAAATGGCTTAACCGCCTCCATGAGGATATGTGATGATGGGAACGTGAAAATATGGGAAGAAAAAACCCATGTTTACAATTTCAAAAATACAAATCTTGTCAAGTTTCCTGGGTTGAAGATCCTGGAATTCACCCTACAGGTGATGGATGTCATAGAATTTTGGTCAGTGCACCAACATAATCAAAATTGACCTTGAAGACTGACATATCTGCTTGAAAAGCACTGTCAGCTCATATGTTGTTGGTCTACTTGTTTCTACTCATAATGGAAAAAACACAGCAAAGCCTGCTGTCAAGCATTAAGGTGGTAGCTACCACCAAATGGCTCATTGGTGGCGAGAGATGGGAATTCAGAGAGATCTCTCCCACTAAGCAGCCTGGGTCTTACTTTTCTGCTGTGTCCTTTAAATGAATCCTTTAAGCATTTGGCCACTTAAAGTCACCAATACTGCATTCTATTGTATATCCTATTAGTTCTTTTTTCCTCCATGACTGATTCTTCACTCCCGTTTCATGTGACCTAGGATGGAGAACTGTCCTCCCAACTTATGACACTCTTGTTTCTAGGATTCATAAATAAAATCTTTGAACTTGTCTCTTATTGTGGTGACATATTGAATTTTCATCTTTCATCTAAAGAACCAAGCACTGGCTAGTCTGTGTTTTCCACAGGACCCCAGGGAGAACAAAAGGTCAGGATCACAGAGTTTAAAGGGCTGATCAGAGAAATGTGGATTGCACAAGGTCAGGAAACAGCCACACGAATGTCTGGTAGTACAAACAATGTTGCCATATGATGAATGTCCTGTCCACAAGTCAGATAACTGTACACTGGGCCTTTTGCTAGGTAAAAGATGCATCCTATGGAAGATAAATCATAAATTCTCATATCCATCTCTCCTTCATTTCTCATTAAGGCAGTGTTACTGGCCATTTTGATATTGGAACCCCAATTTAGCTGGGGTCCCAGTACACTGGTATTATATTGGGACTAATGGAGGCCATGTGAAATAAAAGGCAAGACCCAGGACTTCAAAGTACTTAAAGAAACCTAGATGAGTGAAATGTTTTATCCATAAATAACAGAAAAGCAGGGAAGGATGTGTGTAGACCAGCTTTGGGTGGTAGAACACGAAGTGTAAGTACTGTACGGTGGGCAGAGGAAAGAGCTAGAGACTCAGGGTAATGCTTAGTGACCGGATGGTATATCAGTTAACTTCAGAGTTGTACTAGTAGAAATTTGAGGGTGGATAGTGCAAAATGCACACAGAAGGTATGTGTGATTGCCCTCTGCAACATCCACTTTCCCTTCCAGTTCCCAACAGATCACACTGTTTGGGAACCCTCATGGGTGTGGGTTGATTCTACTCCCAGTTCTAGACATAGAGGTAAGACCTAGGCTGTCGTGGTTGATTGTATCAATTTGAGACACTTAAAAGCTTAACTAAATTGGCTTAGCAATTGTACACCCGAGGGTGTAGCAGGCCCACCCTAGGGTGGCTAATTACATGGGTAGTATAAAAGAGGAGAAGGATGGATGGGGTTCTGTTCTTTGGAGGAGCTCATTTTCACCTTCGATTTGGACATTGTCTCCTGCTTCCAGCGCAAACTCTTCTGACTTTGGCCTTGGATCCTCAGTCTTCCGGCATAGGCTCTTCAGCCTTCCGGCATAGGCTCTGCAGCCTTCCGGCATAGGCTCTGCAGCCTTCCGGCATAGGCTCTGCAGCCTTCCGGAAGATGCTCTTCAGCATTTTGGTGTAGACTTTTCAACTTTCCATATCAGATCCAGCAGGCTGCTGGTGTGGACTTGCACAGGAAACTGCAGTGAACTCCAGACCTTGGATTGAATCTTCAGCCTCTGGCATGCAGACCCCTCTGCATGCTTTCTCATCCGACTCTGGTTGACCATTGCAAGCCAATCTTATAATTTCTCATAATTTGTATATCTTGTGTTATATCTGTTTCTGTTGTAAAACCCTGACTGACACATGGGCTAAAGTCACTTCATAAAAGTTCTTGCTGATCAGAGGTGAGGACAGAAACTGCTACCTGAGAGAATAATACCAATGCACAGGTAAGACATGGGTCAAAGGAATCAGAAAAAAATAGTTGAAATATGTGGATCAAATTACACCTAAGATTAATTCAATTTTTAATTTGTCAGTTACACAATATACAAAAACGTCTCTGTGAGTTGAGTTTTTGTTGTTTCTTGCACTAAGAAAATGAACAAACTGAGCTATTTGAAGTATTCTGGTCAATGTCTGGAGGAAATGAGGTCTCTTTTGAAGGAGAGAGAAAATATGAGCATCTTAGGTTGGTTGTGAATAAGCCCAACTATTGGAGACTCTCAAATAGTAGACCAAGATGGCTTTGAATACATGTTAGTGTCATGGGATGATACCAGGGAAAAGTTACTAAACATTTGTAAGGAATGATACTGGACACTAAAACCTAGAAATCATATAATAAACTTGAGGAAGACTCTTCTTAGTTTCTATTTTCTCCCAGATGAGGAACCATAGAGGCCAATTTATACTCCCTAAGCCTTTATTTTGCCAGATACCATCTTTACTCAGGACTTCTGGAACTGCTGCCATAAAGTTTAAACGTTGGTGTGTATAAGTTTATGTGTTTCCTTGTAAAATGTATTTTCTGTATGCCTTCTGTTTGAAATAAAAAAGTTGCCAAAGTTATAAATATGAAGTTTAAAAGATAGCATATTTTTTCTAGAAATTTATTCTCTGTGACATATTTTGAAGTTTGTTTTCCATTTTTCTTTATCTCTGTTCCTTCAGAACGTTGTTTGTTTTTGCCATTATGCAAGATTTGCAGTGAAACACTGTGGTGTTTGTAAATTCTTTCTTAGTCAGATAAGAAAATCACTCTAAGCTTTATTTAGAAATTTCCATGCTAAGTATAGTTTTTAAAAAGTTCACATAACACTAGGAAAAGAACTAACCTCAAAAAGTGTGAACACAGTTGTCCAGGGAAACAGAAATTATAGACAAAAGCACAAACTATGACACAGCTTCCAGTGAAATTCCAATCTCTAAGGCAATGGAAGGGTTACATGTATTCAGGTTAGATGACTTAATAAGAAGAAATGTTTTGCACCTGGTTACTTACTTCACACTGTATATTGTTGATTTTCTTGGGGCACTGACTTGGTTTCTAGCATCTGCCATCACAGACCCTACTTAACACATCTCTATCAGAGACTGGTGGAGGGGGTTGGGCTCTAGGTGTCTCACAAAGGACCCAGTGATCCCTGTAGGTCTGTGCATTAAGTTTAGTTGACCAGTTACAGTTTATTTCTCAAGGAGGCAATCACTGATCACAGTTGAATCTTTTCACTTCTCAAAATAATTCTGTAATGCACTAATCTACTTAATCATTAATGAGTAGGGCTTTCAATTTTAAAAATCCAACCAGGATATGCACATGAAAAGCTACTCCATCATCCATTCTATCCTTGCATCACTGATAGGAGCAAATATTGTGGACTTAGTTTATTCTAGGAATCCAGCCATAGATTCTGTTTCTAGCTAAGCCCCAGAATCCTAAATTGGCTAGCAATCAAATTCTCAATTACATCAGCGTATGTGGATCCTCTCAAAGGGAGAAAAATTGGAGCTAGAAATCAACAGAGATATGATCAGATGAAACAATACCATGAGGAATGGCTTTGTCTTGTCCAGTACAGTATTTTCCAGATGGTGTATCATGCAGAACAAGTGTCTTTAAAACAACTTTAATAGGGGTGAGTGGGAGATGCTTTCTCAATCTTACATATTCTATTAACTTTATTAACCTGATAAGCCTGTAAAACATTAGCAAAGTTTTTCTTTTAGTAACACAACATTCCTCACAGTGTGTCCTGTAAAATGCTACACCTGCAAGACAGTCCAATAAAAAAATTGTGAGGTCAGCTAAGTATGGGAAACTACAAATCACACACCCTTCTTGGAAGGATTAGTTTCATTCCAAGAGCTCTGAGAAGTCCTTTGGTAAAGAGATTTATTTAACTGCTTCAGATTATTTCTATTTTGAACACAGAATCGTTGTATGCCATCTACGGTTCTACGTTTTCCTGATCCTTCTCTAGGCTCTGGGAACTGTAGGACACTGAAAAAGACAAGCAGCTGGCCTGGCAGCCTCAGTAGTTCCAATGCCAAGGCAACCAATGCACAACACCAGGCGAAAAAATATCTAATTTTTTTTAATCCCCTGGTATTTTTCCGTAGCAGTATTACCAAAAAAGCAAGGCAATATGGATACACAACTGTAACACCCAATGAGTGACAACTGAAAATGACAGGAAAGGGAATGGCTACAAGAAATATTCTCTCTTGCATCTGAAATTTATGCATTCATACAATATAGAACATTATTTTCCTTCTGCTACTCTACCAACTTCTTGAAGCATACTTCTCATAGGCTAATCTATAATGCCAGCTAATCTGGTGCCACATTAAACTTGCACCAGGGAGTCACTTTTCTTTAATTAAATCGTTTTATTTCTAGGCTCTATTATACTCTCTCTCTCTCTCACACACACACACACACACATTGGGCCTATTTTTGATCCCTTATCACCTTTTAATTGGTACTAATAAAAGGTCCACTATAGAATGTTCTATTAGTAATCTAATTACCATCTTCATGTGTTTGTTGCATACTTTTGTAAAAGGTCTGATAAGCACAGGCAACTGCAAATGTGATTTCCTGCTTTCAAGGCATGCAGTCCAGTTGAAGAGACAAACTCACAGGAAAAGGAAGAGGCTGCCATCTTGTTGGAATGTTTAGCCTCCAATTAAACCCAGGTGTGCACGGAGTTAATGAGGAAAAGGCTTCCTATGGTCTTAAACAGAGCTGGAAATAGGGGTGTGGGGTGTTCAGTGACGTGATATCACAGCTGCTACCTCCCAGGGCATCATGATTGTTGTTAAGCCTTTTATACTTGGTCTGTCTTAGAGAGTCTAAGAGGGTCCTTAGACACATAGTGCAACAGACTACGTCGATGATTGTTTTGGCAACAAGTTTCTAATCCAGCAGGTATATAGAGATGTATTCTAGGGCTGGGGATTTAGCTCAGTGGCATAAGCACCTGCCTGGTAAGCGTGAGGTTGTGAGTTCAATCCTTGGTACAAAAAAAAAAAAAAGAATTCTGTTTAGAGATGTACTCTGTCCATTCTAGGTGGTCATCGTCCAGTGGAATAGAATACATAGCACATGATGTGTACTATGGTAAGTGGAGGTGCTGTGTATCATGGGAGCACTAAGGAGCGTACCCATCTTTGTTAGAGTAGAGGGGATCACGGAAGAGCTCAGGCTTGAAGCATAAATGGAGCTCCTTTGGCCATTTTTGGAAAGCAGAGAGAAACTTGGTACAAAGGTAGAGAGGAATGAGATTGGCTGCATTGCCAGGGGACTCAGTCTTGACCATGGGATCCATCCAGGGAGTTAGCATGGAAGACAGGCAGGGGGCAGGCATCAGAGCCCTTCATATGACATTGATCAGGGGCTTGGTACTTGTAGTCTGCATAGTCAGTTCTGTGCAGTGCAGTCAGGTGCCCAGTTATACTATTCCATTCACTACTTGCAGGGGGGCTATTTATCTTCTAATTTGTAATCTTGGACCACTATCTTCTAGTTTTAAGCTATCTATCTTCTATTGGCAGAATATTTAATACATCGAGGTCATTCTCATCCTGATTCTCTCTGGTCTGTTTTTTGTTAGAAAGTTCTTTACTAACCAGGGTTGGTTTTCAATATATTCAGTGGTAGGGGTTTTCTTTTTCAGCAAGGTAAGAAAACTTCACTTTTCATTTGTGCACTTGGCCTTTGAGTTAAAGTGGAACAAAGAGCTGTTGCAATGTCAAACTGGAGTGATTATTATTCTTCTTCCACACTATATGAGCATTTTTCATATTTTTATGACTTTTTATTGGACCAAGTACAGTGAACTTAATGCACATTTTATTAAATTCTGTTTCTTATAAATGGAAAGAATTCTTCCTCCTTTCTGCTTTGTGGGTTCTTACAAATTGCTAAACATTCAGACTTTTAACACATATTCTGTGGCTTTCTTTTCATTTTGTTATGCCTTAATTTGGTATAAATATTGTTGAGAAATTTAAAACATTTAGAAACTAACCCCTGAATTTTTACCAATAGAATTCAATGCTATTAATTTTTGTATATGTTCATTGGGTTTTTAAAGTAATAAAATAATACAATTAGTTTAGAAGAACATAGAATTGTCTTTGATCATTATCAGGAAGCTATTTTCTAATTCCCCTACTATGAGCTCCATACCCAAATCTGCCATACATCCAACGTAGCCATATTCATCCAAGTGACATACATTGATTTACTTGTATGATTGAGCTTGATAAATTATTTTAGCAGTTGTTGGTATTTAAATTTTTTAAAACATGTGTACAAACTAATAATTTTAGAAAGTAAACTTCTTTCAAGGGGAACCAAGTAACAGAGAACAGACAAAATGAATATGATCTGGGAATGTAATTCAGGGTTAGGTCATTTTCCTAGTATATTTGAGGTCTTGGATTGTATTCACAGTATAAGGTCCCTAGACCCAAGAGATGTGAGAGAGAGGCTGGGAGGGATGGGAAGGAAAGGGAAGAGAGAGGAAGAGAAAAGAGGAGAGGAGAGGAGGGGAGAAGAGAGGAGAGGAGAGGAGAGGAGAGGAGAGGAGAGGAGAGGAGAGGAGAGGAGAGGAGAGGAGAGGAGAGGAGAAGAGAAGAAGAGAAGAGAAGAGAAGAGAGAAGAGGAAAGGAGAGGAGAGGAGGGAAGAGAATAGAAGACAAAGGAAGGGGAGAGAAGAGAGGAGGGATGAGGGAGTGGCAAGAGGAGAAGAGAGAGAGAGAAAGAAAAAAATGAAGGAAAAAAGGAAGGAGGAAGGGAGGAAGGAATAATGGAAGGAAAGAAGAAAGAAAGAGAGAGGGAGAAAATGACCTAAGATTGCCAAAATAATGGGAAAATTGTGTGTGTGTGTGTGTGTGTGTATGTGTGTGTGTGTTTTAGAGGTGGTTAGAGATAGTCAAGTGGCCATGGCATTGTTTCACTGGATGTGGTTTTCGGTCACGGGTTACTTTCAATTGACTGCTGCAGCTCTAAGTTTAGATGAACATTATTCTTTCTGACATGGGTTTCTTATGATCAGAATGCATTTGTTGTAACAGCAAGTTTGGTTCCCTCTTGCTCTCACAACCACTGACCCTTCCACCTTCCTCTATGGGATGCTGTAGCAAGAATTTCCTCTGCAGGTGTCAATGCAGTGCCCTTGGACTTCCTAGCCTTTGGAATTAAGAGCCAAAGACACCACAGTTCCTTTTAAATTGCCCAGTAACCGGTATTGTGTCACAGAAGCACAAACCTGACCAAGATAACAACTTTTCTTTCTTCATGAAAATAAAGAATTTTTTCCTTGTTCATATTCTCTGAAAGCTGGGAATAATGGATTTAGATGATCCTAGTCAGTTTGAAACTTGGAAAAGTGGGACAGAGACTCAAGGACAGTTTAGAAATTATTCATGATTGGATTTACATGAATAATAAGGGTTGGTGATTTCTCCAGTCTATTTTCAACAGTATGTGTTAGGCTCTGTTTGCTGCTAATTATTGCATATATAACATATCTCTTAATCCTCATGATAACTTTAGCATTTAGTACTCTTATGTTATTCACTTTGCATGTAAAGAAAATTTTAAATATCTTCTGCAAAAATTGAGGCATATAGGAGTCAAAGTGTTCCTATGGTAAACTAAGTCATGTCTATGTTGAGTCTTTCTTGGTGCTGTCCAAAGTTGAAGCCAAACTGTCTAACTTCAATTTGATTCATTTGTTCACGAATGAATTTTTCTCTTTAAATTAGCCCAAAATGGATTTGTTACTTGCAACCAAAAACCCTGATTGATACTTAGCCTCTGCTTCCAAGCTCTTCATTTCACAAGATAAATTCCCATTGATTTTCAAGGAACTGTTAAAGTGTTTGGTACTCAACTTGATGTCATGTATTAGTTTTTTGTTTTATGTACATCACGACTTCTGTTATATGTATCTTCTTTCTGCATAATGTCTAATTTTAAAAGGAAAGCCAATTCCACTTCTCTTTTATTTTGACAAACAACTTAATTAGTTGATGTGGTTGTTCAAATAATGGTCTGCTAAGATAGCTAAGACCTAATCCTGGGAGCCCATGACTGTTCATTTGTATGGCAACAGGGATTTTGCTGGTGTGATTAAGTTAAGGATCTTAAAATGGGGAGATTTACCCGGGTTATATGAGGAGGACTGAAATGTAATCACAGGCTTATTTATAAGAAAATGGCAGAAGGAGATTTGATAAGAAAAACAGAGATTAAAACGTGTTGGGAGAGTGAAAGAAAGGGCCACAAACCAGGGAATAGTGGTGACTACTGAAAGCAGAAAAAGGAAAAGGAACAGGTTCTCCCCAGAGCTTCTAGGAGCGCTGTGATAACACCTTGGTTCTATTTGTGAGGCTCATTTCAGTCTCATGACCTCTGAAAGTATTAGAGAATAAATCTGTTTTTTTCCCCTTTTTAAACCACTGCAAATTTAAACAATTTGTTACAGTGGCAATAGAAAACTAATTGTTGATATAATGAGATCATTTTGTGGGTTTTTGCTTGGTATAGAAAATAGAGCACATTTTGACTCTGTTATGGTTTTAGTGTGGGGAGGGTCAATGACAACTTATACTTGTGCATTGTAAAATGTTCAGGTTGTTAGAAGGAAAATTGTGCTATAATTTCTGTTGTGGGGGAGACATAGACACTTTTATGGTCCATGGATTTTTTAAAAAGTGAATGATATGAAAATATTCACTGGCACAAGTTTGATTAATTTCAAAATTTCATACCTCAAATTGTCTCACTGTTTCTCTTGTGTGGACTGTCATTAACAATGTTTCTCCAGCACCAAGAGTCATTCTGTGTTGACAGAATCAATAGTAAGAGTTAAGTTTGGCTGGTGCGCTGGTGTAATGTGACCTACATCTAAAGAAAAATCCCAAAGAAAATGTATGCCCAGAATAAAGGCTATTTTATTCTAAGTCCTTTAGCAAAAAGAAGAGTAAATTAATCATTGTGGCTGAGTCATTTGAAGTATTACAAGGTTTATGTATTTCCTTTGAAAGTCAGGTCCCTTGAAGATGCTATATACCTGATAAGCTTTAGAAATTTAATAAAAAATGTTATAAATATTTTAAGTGACTATAGGGACGTTTGTTGGGAGGGGAAGAAAAGAACTATGTGCTTTTTTTCATAAGAGTGTGTATGTGTGTGTGTTTGTATGCGCACATGTGTGTGTGTTAGGGATTGTGTGTGGGGGTGAGATGGAGTATTAGAATTTATATAAATAACATCTTAATATATTACTATTGTTAATAAAATTATGGCTGGTGCACCAAGCAGAATACATCTGAAGTAAATAGCTTCTAAAGTGATATTACAGAGATTTCCAATATCAACTTGTTTCTATTTCAAAGTGTGTAGATAATAGGAGTGAAGACACATCTAAAGGTCATGGCTTATGCTGTAGTTATATGTCTTACAATGCCTGACTGATGTTTTTAGAAGAGTGGCTGAACACTGATGCCATGCGGGATGGAGATTCTCTCCGATGCTGACAAACACACATCTATCTAGATAATGGAACTGGTGCTTTTTATTTTTTCACGTGTGTTTGTTCACATAAATACAACACATAGAGCATTCAGCTGTGACTCATGAATAAATCTTGAAGATGCATGAGAAGAAGCAGCATTGAAATATAATTTTCAAGTGAGGTGGGAGGAGAGGGGGGGAGAGAGAGAGAATAAGAATACAAGGAAGAATAATACTTCATATTTTTTGGTTCTATTGAGGAGGTGAGACTGTACCTGGTGGAGAATTTAAATGTCTTAGATTTAATATTTAATCACAGGAACCAAACATTTTTCTGAGTTTTGTTATTATTGTTGCTGTTACCATTATTGCATGGTGAACTTTGCTACCTAGACCAAGAAAGGCCACATTGCTTGACCAGTGTAATGACTGAGTGTGTTGAGCTCTGTATTGTGCTTAAATCTAGCTCTAGAGGAGCACAGATTTGGTTCCTTTTCCCCAGCAACTGGAGAGACAGAGTAACTAATGTATAATTATATACATGAAGGTCAGCAGTTAGAGTGACTAATGTATAACTATACATGAAGGTCAGCAACATGTGGCACACCTTGTCCTTCTTTAGAGTCTAAGGTAGGCCTGCCATAGCTCAGGTGCTCCTTTCCTCTGACCCTGGAGGCACCTTTGTTCCCAGCATCACACACCATGAGACCACAAACCATAGACTGAAAATGACATTCTCAGTAAAGCATGTAAGTAACTTGATCTCACTAGCTGAGCTCATTGATTTGCTCCCAAAATGAGAATAAAAATATCTACTCTCAAAGCAGCTAGTGAAACAATGTACGTGAAAGTCCTCAGGTGTTGACTGGCCAGAGAAATGTCTCCACATGATACTCTCCAGGCTGCTGGGTTAGATTTTCACAAGAGTCAACTTGTGAATAATATTATAATCACTAGAGGCTTCAGCGAGGCTAGAAGTCAATTTTGAAACCAAAATCCCACCAATAACAAAATCCACACCAAATTACATAGCAATTTATTCACTGTAATTAATTTACTCATTTGATAATTTAACCAAGAACATACCTACTAAGGACTGGTATCTCTGATCCTTAAGGACAGTTCAAACCGGTAGGTGAAGAAATGCTCATTATATATACTCTTTTGTAATTGTCTGCATCTTTGGGCCAATTAATATTTTATTTCAATAAGTAGAGCAGAATCTCTCTATTTCAATCTAGATTTTTAACTCACCTCACCTGCCTCCTAGGTTTTCGTAGAAAGAAGACTATACTGTACTTCTTTGATGCCCAAAGGGGGTTTATGTGACTTTTTAACACAGATAAATCAACATCTTTCTGTAAGTCATGGTAGCCTTCCTGTGGAACTTACCATAGAAAATATTGAACATATTCCTCTGAACTATTCCCTTGGTAATGATAAGTATGTGGTAATTTTGCAAGACTCTTGATGAATGAACATTTTAGAAATGATATGTTCAAAACAACAGTATCTACCAAACAGTATATGCATTTTCTTATCTTTAGATGCTTAGTGCTTATGTAATCTTCTCCAAACAACCCCTGAAGGCACTTGGATTCCTTCTGCAGAGGTAAGCAGGCTTCTATAGTTAGCCCTCCTGGCACAAGCATGGTTGTCACATTAAAACTGCTCCTGGGAAACCATGAACGTTTCATTTGATTTTTTTTTTTTCTGGTGGAGGTGGAGATGAGGGCAGAAGATTACAAAAGGGAGAGAGAAAGAAAGGTACATTCATTTAAAAATGACAAAAATAATATTTCTCAGTTTGCTCTCCCTGTCAAGCAAGGATAATAAAACCTGTTTTACCTTCCAGAGTTGTTTTGAGGTACAAATTGGTAAGAGATTTAAAGTTCCTCGGAGAGTTGGAAAACATGAAGTGTATTCTGACATCCCCTCCAGTTCTAGCTGAAAGTGATAAAAGATAATGTATTTTCAGTGACAGAAAGTAGAATAGACTTCAAGTTACTAGGGACAAGGCTTCCCCAACTTTTTTCCAGTGTTACACCTAAGGAAAGTATGATCTCATTGGTATAAATAGACCCATAGATGGAGATGTGTGTGGGAAAAACGCTGGGTTCTCTGCACATCTAAAGTCTGCCAAGTTACTTTGAGGAATGAGTTGGCCAACACCTGCCACCTGAAGGTGACTTGAATGAGATGCTGAAGAAGCTTATACTTTAGGAATCTCCACTTTCATGGGTTCTATCCCAGATCCTAGTATCTATGTTTGCCTTCACACTTATTCATTTTCATTTGAAAGTTTTCTCGAATTTTATCAGCTTCCAGTGCCACAACACTTGTCTGTATCCCAGTTTAAATCTTGCATATTGTGTGCTTGCTGGGAAGTTCTGATCTGGACTTTGTTCATGCTGGGTTCTTTGCCAGCAATTTGTTGTAGAGTCATTAGGGCTGTCTAGAATATTAAATGACTGATTCTTTCCTTATCTTCTAGTATTTTTGTCAAGATTCTGAGGATATATATTTACCTACAAAGCTTATTTTTCTAACAATAAGAAACTTTAGAAAAATAAGTATATAAAATCTCTGTAAAAGCTCCAAGCAATAGTTAATAGCAGTGAAATTCTAGGTTTAGGCTTGCAGTCTATTCATTGCCCATCGTTTATATCTTGGAGCACAACTGAGAGACTTTACATGGGTGGGATTTGGACCTAACCTCTCTGGAACTATCCTATTTTCTTGCCACAAACTCAAAATTTCCTTTCAGCAGCAAAGTACCATGATTTTCACTGCCTCAATTGTTATCTGACAGGTTACAGAATTCCAGTCATTGCAAATTTCATATAAGTAGCACATTTTGTATACTTGAGTGAATTTAACCTTTAAAAACCATTTGTCCTAACACAATAACTTGTAAAGTTGTGTTTCTTTAAAATCACATCACTTCTTGGTGGGTGCTAATTTTCATTTCTGTTAAGTACTTTGTTAAACCATCTCAATATGTGTTGATATTAGATTATTAAGTATCACAAGAGAGCTGTCAGAGAGTTCTTTGTGAACAACATTGTATGCATTACAATAGTTTACCTCCAAACATCCTATTAATATAGTCAGGTAGTACTTAGAAGTCTTTCCTTGTACCTCAACTATGTTAGAGCAGTGAAGATTAAAAAATAATTATGTTTATGTCATCAGTACTGATATTTATAATTAATTTTGATTTACAGTACTTAATAAACCAGCTTGAAATTTTAATAGTTTATGTGAATAGTAATGAAGGTGTTTCTTTTCTTTGCCTAATTCATTTTAGAACTGTATTAATGAGTTTTAATGTTTTAAATAGCATATTAAAGGCATGTACAGCCCAGATAAAGCCCAGTGAATGTAATTATTCAGCAGCAACATAGATTATTCTCAAAGCCTTCTGCTTTAGGCCATGCAATACTGTCTTTCAAGGATGAAAAGCACCTATCTAGAAATAATTCTATGAGTTAAATTCATCCATTAAATCAGAGACAGTCCTGGGGAACCAGAAACAGTGATGGAAGGGGAGATTGGTGAAGGTACATTTCAGGTCATATTCCTTCCAGGATGACACAAAGCAATGATGATGTGTGATTAAAACATGTAAGTGAACAGAGCTGGATGTAAGGTGTCATATTCAAGTCACGCTATTGACACTATATGATGAGGTAACACTATAAAGTCTTTATTCCATTATTAGTTAACTTTCCATTGCTGTGACAAAATATCTGAGTTAAACAACTTAAAGAAGGAAAGATGTATTTTGGCTCACAGTTTCAGCCCACAGTCAGCTGATTCTGTTTCTGTGAGGCTGAGGTTAACTGGAACATCACTGCAGAAAGGTGTGATAGGGAAAATTTGCTTATGCTGTGGAAGCCAAGAAACATAAAACAAGGAAAGAACCAGAAAGGAAAGGGTCAGGGACCAGATATACTTTTCAAAGGAACATTCTCGTGTCTTACTTCCTCCAAAATGGCCCCACATCCAAACAGCCCACTCAGCTATGAACATATCAAAGGTTTAATCTATTGATAAGATTATTGCTCTCAAGATACATTCACCTCAAGGGTAGAGCTAAAGATGGCAGATCAGTAAGCAGCAAAATAGGGAGCCTCCCCTGAGAGAAATAGTTTAGATGCTGGAATAAAACATCCTGGAAAAGACCAGATGAAGGCACAGGGATCCTTTCAACCCAGGAAGAAACTAAAAGGAAAGGAGCAGGTCAAACTTGTGGTTGCAGCGCTACCATTGGAGCTGCCCAGATTCATGGCCATGGTGTACTCGTGAGAGCTGCTGGAACTTGCCATCACGGCGCTCTGGCCTCCAGAGCTGCAGTCATGCTGAAGTTGAGGGTTGGCAAGCCCAATGGAGAGAACAGAGCTGTCATGGAGACCTGCACTAACCCGCAGTGAGGGCTTGGAATCTGACTCCCAGAAGGGAAAGGGGTAATTGATTGGACGACATATTGGAATCAGGCAGGATGGGTCTGAACAAGAAATGGCAGTGACTTCAGTAAGTTGCTCCCTGCCCAGAGCAAATTGGTGGGATCTGCTTGGGCTGGGTCATGCCACTAGCCAGGACCCAATAGCCGGGGAGAAAATCCCCCCCAAAAGTTTTCCCAAACCAGTTCCACCCATGCAACACACACTAATATGGTGAAGGCCCCTGCTGGATGACAGGCTCAGAGGGGAGGAGCCAACCTACACCACCCCTGCTTGCACCTCAATGACCAACAGCAAACTGGAGAGGGCAGCAATCCCTAGCCAGTGTGCATTAGAAGAACCATAACCAACAAGGAAAGGGGATGGGACCTCCACCATATAACTATATGGAAGAAACCAGAAACATGACAAGAGAAAAATCAGAAAATGCCCCCAACCCCCAACTCTGGGAATATTGGTCCAGAAGAGGTAAATATAGAAGAGATTGAGGGCAGCAAACATGCAATATTGGACATGGCATCAGCTGACAAAGAGATACCTTTGTGACATTATAGATGAGCTCAAAACTGAAATATTAATACAAGTAAAGCAAGATATAAAAAGATTAATAAAAGAAATGCTAAGCACCTCTTAAGAAGACACAGATGGAAGAATGGAGAAACAAAAAAAGGAGAGAAATGTTCGATGAAGAATATTAAAAAAAACCTTGAATACATGAAACAAATTCAAAGAGATTACTAGGAAATTAAAAACTCCATTGAAAGCTGGGAAAATTGCTTGAAAGAAACTAGAGATAGATTAACAAAACTTGAAGATAGGTTTGCAATGTGTGATCGTGAAAGGAAAGATCTCTTTAAAATAACAAGGAAATAGGCAGTAACAACACAAAGGCTAGAAGACAGCAAGATCTATAACTTAAGAGTAAAAAATGTGAGTGAAAAGGCAGGGATAAACACAAAGGAAATACGAAGGCTATTCACAGAAATAAGGAAAACTTCTCAAGCACAGGAAAAGAGGAAATGATATTCAGATGTATGAGGCATACAGAACTCCAGCCACCTACAACCAAAACAGAGGTATACCTAGACAAATAATAATCAAGATCTCAGAAATTCATCACAAGAACAGAATATTAAAATATGTCAGAGAAAAGAAACAGATAAATGAAAATCCATCAAAATCATGACAGACTTCTGGACACAAGCCATCAAATCAAGAAGAGCTTGGAGCAAAGTATTCCAAGTCCTGAAAGAAAATAACCTCCAACCCAGATTGATGTACTCTGCAAAACTGTCTCTCAAAATTAATGGGTAAACAAGATGCTTCCATGACAAAGAGGAACTGGGGGAGTTCATGACCACCAATCCAATCCTACAAAAAATACTGAAGGACATTCTAGAGAGAGAGAAAACAAATGCCAGGATTTCAGGAACAATGACAGAGAGGCCTCAGTGAACAGGGCAGACAGTGGAATGAAGGAGAAAAGTAGACAATCAATGGCAGAAAAATAGCAGAAATGAGGCAGAGAATGTTTGCTATAATTTCTAACATAGATGGCCTTGATACACTAACAAAAAGAAACACAGGCAGAGTAGATCAGGAGATAGGGTCCATCGAGATGCTCTGTATAGGAAATATAATAAACCTGAAAGAGGGTTTATGGACAGAAAGTCAAATATGAGGAAACAATGCTCTATGTGACAGGGAACCAGAGAGAAATAGGGGCAACTCATCTAGCACCTGCAGATAGGTTGGAAAGACATGATACCTTTGTGCAATAGAGAACTACTCAGCTATAATGAAAGAAAACCTTGAGGCTTTTGTAGGTAAAGGAATACAACTTGAGATCAAGCCCACGAATGAGAAGGTTTGAAACCACTTAGGTAAATAGCAGGTTTCTCCCCTCAATCTAAAATATGAGGGAGATGGTGGGATTCATAATGTGCAGTGCACCTTGTGGGTGTAAAAGAGGAGGAATTGTTTAAAAAAGGAAGGCAGAAAATATTGTTAATAGTGTATCAGGATTTAAAATCCACATTATTATCAGCATTCTGTTTACATTGATTATATTCTGCTCCAGTTTGTCTACTTGTAGTAGAATTGAAGGCACAGACAGCTTTCCCCAAAATAGTAGGATATACTATGGTAATCCTCTTTAATTGCCTATTAATTTAATCTGAAGCCCTGTATAGCTTACATTGTCTTATTATCACTGATCTTATTTGAATCTGGTTTGTTAGATTGTTGTTTTGTATTGACTGATTTTATTTTAATCTGTTATGATTGATAGTATCAAGTCTGAGAGTATAGGCAACTACACTAAAGATGACAAGATGCACTAGATTCACTCTGGTTTGATTATTACCTACTTTTGAAGTCTTATATTGTCTCCAATGTTTTGTTTTTATTAATATTGTTATGTACTGCTATGTTCAATTACACTATATGTGATGATATAAACAATTATATTCAAGATAACACAAGACATCATAGTAACCATTGCAGATCACCTTGTATTGTGGTTTTATATGACTTCTTCATTTCATGTTTTTCAAGGAATTTGCTTTGTTTTGCCTTGCTTTGTTTTTTTGTCCCTCTAATACAAAAAGGATAGACTCATGCATGTGTAGAACTTCTAAACAGTTTATGAGAACTGATTATAATGCATGATGTAATGAACAACTACTTTGAAGAAAGAGAGACAGTACAGTACCCAGTGCTGATTCCGTGGCATCATGATGTGAAATCCAGCAATATTACTATTTTTTGTTCAGAGTGATTTTAGTCTGTTTTGTTTTGATTAATTTCAACATATGTGAAGGTATGGACAGCTATTTTGAAGAGAATGAGAGACATTATGGCAGCCATTGTTGACTTCCTTGTTGACTGGTCTTGAAGACCTAAAATGCCTGCATCATCCTGTTTCAGACCAGTTTTATACTATGGTGGTGTATGAATTCACTGTATGCGAGGATATGGACAACTATTTGGAAGTAAACAAGAGACAATATGATAGACAGTGAAGATCTCTGGTTGTCTTGCTTTGAAATCTATGTCTCTTACATTGCTTTCTTATGTTATGTTTTATTGTGTTTAATTTTGTCCTCTTTAAAATAAATAAAAAGATATAGTCACCTCTGAACCTTATTGCATTGGGGACCAAAGCCTTCACTACATGATCATTTGGAGGGACACTCATATTTAAACCATAACAGGTTTAAAGTATTTATAGAACATAAACATTTCCCCACCATCAACAACTAATCCTAGCAACTCCATAATTAGTGTTTTGCTTCTCAGTATGTTGAAAAACCCAGGTTAGATCAAGTGCAAGATACATTTTACATGCAACTAATTGGTGTGTGAATTGTTGAGAGAATAAATATTAAGTAATTTTGTGATTCCCTGAAGACAATGTTGTAGATCAAACCAGAATCATTTTTATCCTCTCTATCACTATATTATCCATCACTTTGCATTAATTCTTGCTAGTTTTTTCACCAACATGAACTGCCCATGTTTGATCCCTAGTTAACCAAGTCACAGCTGTTCATACTGGTACATGCATTTCTCATGGTTTATTCAGAGGATTCCTTCTACTCAAGGCTATTTGATTGCTCCAACAATAGGAACTTGAAACGTATTGTAGTTATTTGGCATGCAAAACGATGTACTAGATAGCTGAACATAATCAGGATGTTCAGTATTGTGTTTAGCAATATGAATCAGACCTGGCTTGTTAAGGATAGTCAATTGGATAAAATGGAGGCTGAAGTTCTGATACTTTCAAAGCTTATATTATAAAAATATAACACAACTTGTGCATTTTTATAGAAACTAAACAGTTACAGGATTTTCATCAAGGAAGGCTGCTCCAGTGCTAAGCAATATTGCCTAAGATTTCAAAGCATATTCCCTAACATGACATGGATTCATATAACCCTGGTTTCTTTTGCGTGTTCACACTGGAAGCACTATGGGCTCCCCAAGGCCGGGGTGGTCACATATCACTCTATAAAGCCTAAAAATGCATAAAATAAAACCTAGGTAGCATGGAGAGGGAAAAAAAGGAACATTTTGTGTCTCCATAAAGAGGAGTTTGAGATTCACATGAAATTCTAAGAGCACATATAAAAGTTCATCAGATACCAAATTTTGACCACAGAACTCTGACCTCTGGGAGCTGTTTTTTTTATGTTATTTGTTCCTTGTCCTCTCTCCCTTTGCATCACCATCAGAGATTCTTCTGGGACTGCAAAATGGATGGTGCTTATGAGCTAGGGAGAGGTTCTAGGGTCTGATGGCAAGTTACTATGAACACACTGTTTTTCTTGGGCTCATTAACAAAAAGGCAGATAAACTGAGAAGGAGGTCAGGAGGGCATCAGCAACACTATTTTACATGAGCCATTAGGTATTGCAAATAATAATGAAAATCATGATACATGGTGTAATAACTACTCTTTGGTGCATATTTAGTACATTTCAGAGTCCCAGGTGGTAAAACCTTACATTAAGAAAAACCCTTCATCTTAGACATGAGGAAGCTGAGGTTCTCATAATAAATGCATGCCAGGGTCAATACCTGCCCTTAGCTCTGTCCCTAGTCGCACCCTAGATGTATCCTCACAGCCATCCTTAAATCACCCTTAAATTTTGATCCGTCCCATTTCAAAGCCTTCCTGCTTATCTACTGAATTGCCCAACTAGACACGGAGTCCCCAGGGGCAGGGGACTGTTTTATTCATTTCAATGTCGAAAGCCAGCACCTCCCACAGTTGACTAATAATATAGCAAAAGGAATATCCTGAGCTCCCTCCCTCACTACTTGCTTATTATAAAATGTCAAAAATATAAAATTATATGAAAATAAGGGATAAGGAAAAGTACAAGGAAATAAACTATTAAAATGGTGGTTCTCAACTGAAGCCATTTCCCTCACTCCCAGGACAATCTGGCAATATATGGAGGCAATTTTGATGGTTGTAACTTGGGGAGATCCTACTGGAACTTGGGGGTTAGAGACCAGGGGAGCTTTTAACATCACAGTCCTCCAAAACAAATGTATCTGGCCCCAGAGGCTGAGAAACTTAGTTTAACAAATCACGTAGTTCTGATGCCATTTTATAACTACCTTTAATCTTCCCTTTTTTCTGAGGAAGATGTCTGAAGATTCACTTTTGTGTTTCAGTTGCTAATGTATTTACTAGGTATTAATGTAAATACCACAAATAATACAATAGGATTCTTTAGTGTCTTCTGTTGGTATTAACTATTTAGATTTTAATTTTTTTTTCTTTTTGAGGCAAGATTGTGTTTTGCTAGCCTTGAACTCACTTTGTAGCCCAGCCTACACTCAAACTCAAAGCAATCCTCCTGACTCTGCTTTCTAAGTGGTGGGATTATGGACATGCACTACCATGCCTGGCTAACTAAGAAGATGTCAGTGTAAAATTATATTTTTGAGATTTAACCTTTTTTGTATATTAAGCCCTGATTTATTCTTTTAAATAGCAAAAATAATATCATTTTGTATGACTTTATCACTATCCATTGACCAATTAAATTATGTCTGATTTATAGATAGACAATTAAATTATGCCTGATTTATAAAATTACAGCAATTCAATAAACAGCCTTGTACACGTTCATGCACACTAGAGTTCCTTTAGGGTTTATATAAAAATTCAAATCTCTGGATTGTACAAAAACACACTTTCACCAGCAATAAGTGTAAGTCTCAATTTCCTCACTTCTCCAGGGTGTGATTATTGTTTGATGTAAGTTTTATGAGAAATTCCTTTTTTTACATCCCAGAGTCTGTTGGGAGCCCTTAACACTTGATCTTAACAGATTATCAAACACTTTTTACCATTTTATAAGACTAATATTAATAGGTCTTATTTTTATTGCCTCCTACTCATGCTTAGAAGCACATTTAGTGAATGTAAGTCAGTGCCTTTTTCAATAAGCTGCATTGCTTCTTATCCAATTGTCAAGTGTCCACACTTAAGGTTGAACTTTCAAACTCACATCAGAAATTCAGTAGAATAGCTAGCTTTGCCACACCTGTAATCTAAGCACTCTGGGAAGCTGAGACAGGAGAAACACAAGTTGGAGCCTGGCCTTGACAATTCAGTGACTTAGTGAGCCCTTCTTCAAAATTAAAACAAATTAAAAATGTGTGAGAGATGTAGCTTGGTGGGAAGGTGCTGGGTTCAGTCTTCAGTAATGAAAAAAAAGAAAGAGACAGACAGAGAGAGAGAGAGAGAGAGAGAGAGAGAGAGAGAGAGAGAGAGAGTAGGAGACTCCATGATGCTTGTTTTACCCTTGCGCATGCCTAGGCAATCCCAATATTTCCCTTTTGAATCCATCACTTCTTTCTAAGTCTACTGCTAATCCTCTAGCTGGGACACCATCATTTCCATTAAAATTTCAGTAATAAGGTCCTAAGTGATCACTTTATCCCTTGTACTGCTCTTCTCCAGTCTATTTAACACAGAGAATATTTTTTCTAACACTCAAAATTGTTCTTCTGGAAAACTGCATGTCTCTTCTCAATAAATTTCAGACACTTTAATGCGATATGATACCTTCTTGCCTCTCTGGCCTTCTCCCTAAGAATTCTTCCCTCCAGTCTTTCCTATCTTTCATGGTTTCCCTGTAAACTCTCTCTGCCCTTGAATATGGCACTCCTTGCGCTATTGCATCCTTAGAGAATTCTATGCCTGGCTGCCAAAACCTCCAGTCTGCAAGCAGAGAACTCCTCCTTCTGCTCGGTGCTCTTCTCTTACCCTCCTCCCAGCCAAGAGTAATTGTCATTCTTTGTACTGTTATGGCAATGAGTTCTGCACTATTTGATACCATTCCATTGTTGTGATATCTCTCACAGCTGGTTTCTTCAGTAGGAATTCAATTTCCTTAGGACAAGGTTGGTGTCCTGTTTGTCCTCACTTCTCTGAATTCCTAATGCAGAATAGGTGTTCATTAAATGGGTGAGGAATAATGGTAAACAATTCCTTAATTTTGAAGTTTCTCTTGTATCTTGTAGTCATGGTACCACACGAGGATGGATATTGGGTCCAGGGACCTGATACCCACTCTTCAGAATAACATGTGAGAGGTCAAATATCTCCTCCTCTTTTTTCTCTGCAAGACTCCACCAGACCCAATCTGCTATGTTGACCTGCTCCAAATGTCCTAGATATCTTTGACTTGTCATATTGGGAAATGTTTTTCTCTGAAGTATTTTCATTAGCTTTTAAAGCCCTCATGCATCTTTTAAAAAATGTAAACCACGTGTTTGACATTCATTTACACTTTGCTTTTTTTCTATAAAAAAGAAAAATGTAAATTGATGTTCAAATGCCTTTGGGCTTTTTAATAAATACAACTTTCAAGTTGTTTTTCTTTCCATGGAATTATTACAAAGGAAAATGCCTTTGAACAATAGGTCATGGCTCCAGCCCTCACTCTAAATAAGTGGTGTTTTAGTGGGTTCCAAACTTGGTTAAAACTCTGATCCCAGAGCTCTGACCCACAAAGTCCAGTTGCATTTGTTCTCTTTATTTGTCAGAGGTGAAGACAGTGGACACTGACCTTTTATTTATCTTTGCAGCTTTCAAGAATAATGTGTCCAAAGAAAGGACTCTGTACTTGGATTCAGAATATCTGAGGTCTATCCTTGACTCATGCTAGAGGAAAGCAGACATGACATCCATCCCCTATTTACTTTATGACGTTAATGAGAGAATCAAGTGATATGAACATAAATTAAGTGGATATGGTAAATAATATTCCTCATGGTTTGTTCATGGGAGAGTGAATTAATGAAGGCTCTTCAGAAGAAATATCTACAGAAATTCTTTAAAATGCATGCTCCATCACCATAACATATACATAAAATATTCATTGCACTAGAATTTTAATTACAAAATGATATAATCTAAATGAACCTGGCAGATAGTTAAATAAATTAATGAAATACTAAAAGATCATTGAAAATTATCCAGAGGAAGGGTACCAAGAAATAACACTTGAAAAAAAGCCAGAGTCAATGCAATGCATTTTGTATTGTTTCATGAATTGAGGCGAGAAATATGTGTGTTTGTGCATGTGTGTGTGTGACAAATCAACCGAGAATACTTTTTCTTGATAGTATACATCAGAAGACACATTAAGTGTTTACTTTTGCAGACATAGTTTGGATAAAGTTTTTAATTTTGATTTTATACTATTCTACACTTGCATTTTCATGACATGGGTGCCATGTACATGTGTGTTTAGCAGGCTTTGCAACAATTTTACTTTCTTCTTCATTTTATTAATTACACATACATGGATCACACACACATACAGATACATATTTAAACAATTACAAAACAGTACACGGTGCAGTAGAAGGGAAGTCATGGGTGGAGACTATAATACAAAGCACAAGCTTCAGAGCTAACAAAACTCAAGTTTGTCTCCTCGTCAGGCCCCCATTCTAGCTTTACCGACCTGGCAAAAATATGTGAACTCTCTGAAACTCAGTTTCCCTATATGAAATTGGAAGCAAAAACCTACCTTATAAAGCTATTATGAGATTTAAATTATATAATAAATAATGCAGAATAATAGTGCATAATAAATAATGCATAATGCTGAATACAGCTTGCAGCATTGGCAAAACCTCATTATGTTATGTTTATGGTTATTGTTTCTCCATTATTATCACTATTATTGCTGCAATCATACAGCTAAGACCTTTAAACCTCTGTCTTCATTAAGAATACTATTTCAAGGTGATTTAGTTGCCTGACTGGTTTCAGGCCTAGTTTTAGCGGGGAGGAAATGTGAGGGTGTGCACCTAGTGTGGTCTGGCTATTGTAGTCAACAGGCTAAGATTGTTAGAAGTGTAACCCACCTTTGTGGAAGCAGCTGATTTCATTTGAAACCTATTACCCATGTACCATCCATGGCCCTGAATATAAGGTCACCTCTCTTGGAAATCTCAGCTGAGACATGGCTGCTGAACCCTCCCACAGGATTTAGTTTTCTCATTTATGTAAGAAGTTCCTTGGTCTCCAGAATCTCTGGTCTTCAGCTTAGTGTCCTTCAGTACCATGGTACGGTGCATCTCTTGAACAGATTTTCTACAGTTTGAAAAGTTAAAGTACACTCTTGATCTAAAACCATTTCTTGACTCAAGAGAAATTGTTCCTGGAAGTGCTTCAGGGGGAAGATTTGGAGGAGCAGCTTTCCATTTTGCCTTGAATTGCAGACTCACATTAAAAAACATTAAGGATAATAAACTGGAAATTCAATTACCAGGCTTGAAGCCAGAGCACCGCACACTCGATTTGGATTTGCATCTTAACTTATAGCTTGTTCTTGCCAATATTACTTACAATTCAGACCTTTGCTCATGGTGTAAAAAGCACTTAGTGCACAGATGATTTCTCACCAAGTGCTTTTTGATGGACCTGCCCAAATGTCGATTTGGGTACGAGTTTAAATTAGGAGGAAATGTGAAATATTTCTTCTCTTTATTTTTATGCTTTTATTTTTGCACCTTGGGAACCCACAGAATTATATGACATGGATTTCAAATTTCTACATAATGCCGAATGTCTCCTCTGGGATATCCATCAAGGTTTCTCTTGGGGTGACAATGTAATTTATTTACAAACTCTCATATTGGGATGTTAGTCACCTGTCCTTGGAAAGTTGACTCCTAACATGGGGATTAGGGAAACTCTGTGAAGGCAAGTTATGCCTTGCCAGGTGAGCAATTTTAAGAGTATGGGTTTTTGGCTTGTTTTGATTTCTTAAAATAACCCATGTATTTAAATTTAGGGCTCCATAAATACTGATAAGTAACCATCAAAGTAAATATCAATTCTTGAAGAGTGGCATGCCTCAGACGTGAAGGTCACAGCCAATACTGTAGGTGTGAGTTTACTCTGTCATTCACCAAGTGTGTGAATATAAACAAATTTCCTACAGCATTTGTGGTTCAATTCTCTCATCTGTAAAATTGTTGTGAAGATGAGAGAACATATCTTACAGGGTTGGTAATGTGTTTAAAGCTCTTAAATTAGTGCTTGGCAATAGTAAATGTACAATAAATGTTAGTTTTTATTATTATCAGGTGTGAGTCATAAAAAACTTACAAGAATAATTATATCATTCTCCTTGGGATGTAGAAAACATTGGGTTATGTTTGGAAGCTTCTAAGAATTTAGGGTTTTTTGGTAGCAGTGAATCTTAATCTTGGATGAACAATGGTATCACCTGGTATCAAAGTATAATTTTCAAAAGTTGAAAGCTTGAGTCTGATACAAACACAGTGAGCATTGCTAAAGGCTTATTTGATCCACTTAATGAGTGGGCCAGCACGATGAGTTTAAACCAGTTCAAAGAGAATTAGAAAGAAGACCACATAGACACAGGTATGAAAGAAGTCTAGAATTAGCTCACTACCTCAGATACAAAGCTGGTTAAAGTTCTACAGGGCAAAAATTGTAATCTTGGAATTGGGCAGACATTAGTATCTTTACTGGGAAAAGAAAGTATTTGCTTGTTATTGGAACGGAATCTACTACACCAATATCAAATATTTACAACCTGGTTGTCAAACTTGGGCATGTGTCAGAATCACCTGGCAATTTGTTAAAATTACAGCAGCTCAGTGCCTATTGTATTTTATCTACTGTACTAAGCTTGCACTTCTATGTTCTTTAACAGCATTCTTTGTAATGCTGTATGTATCAAAGACTGAGAATCACTGCTTTATAAGGCAAGATCTACATTTGTAGAACTGTAATATCTTGAGTAAATACCCTGGGGAAATAGGAAATTAAGTAAATGTATATTACCTTAAATAATTAGATAGTCTTTGATTTGGACTGTTGGATAATGCTCTGGATAACATTAAAAGGCCACACAGTTATCTTTTAATCAATTTCTATGTTTTCCTCTTAATCCTGGGTAACAATGAAAAAAAAAATTCCTACATTCAGCACTCCAAACTTCTGATTAATTGATCTTAGGTGTGGCTTTGGAATCAAGGTTATAACATGTACAGGTGATTCAAATGTGCTGTCAAGGTTGAGAACTATAGACAGGTGAGTTTCTTTCATTTCCTGACTATGCTGTATTCTTTTTATATAGTGTTAAGAACATAATATGTGCTAAATATTAGGTATTATTTTACAAATTAATAAATTAATTGAATATAGAACAATTTGGAGTGGTATATGTAGGAGAAGGTACATATTTATTTCCCAGCCTTCAGTAGAAGGGTGTTTTATAGGGATGGCTACCTCATTTTTAATTTCTAAAAGAGAGCAGGGAATTCTCCAGTTAATATTCTTCCATGACAACCATATCACTCATATTGCTAAACCCAACTTACAGATATTTTGAGTTTGACTAAACTATTTTCTCACCTGCTCTAGAGAAATCCTTGTTCTCAAATTTATGTCTTCCTTTTTTCTTTACTGGCATGTCACTGAAGTTTCAGTTATTGACAAAAATCTTTGGAGGGAATCTTTTTTTATATTTTAGTTTTTTTTAGTACATATTTGTAGTACATAATAATTCCATTCATCTTATCTTGCATCTTAATAATTTTATACCTATTTTGTCCTCCCATCTTCCCCTGCTCCCGTATTTCTTTTTGCCCATCTCCCCCAAATCTATCTCTATTTCCTATACCACTCTTTTACTTACTATAAGATAAAAATTATTTTTTGTGATGTTTTACTATATAACCTCAAAGACTACCATAACTACTCTACGCTTCTTCTACTCCAGGATTTCCATGTTTTCCCCTCCAGCTGGTGCTTGCTGTGTGGTGTTACTTCTGGAATCCAGGAAGGTGGGCTGAGATCCTCAGCCATCATTCCCTTATTGTGATCTACTCTTTCCACCCTCTCTGGTTTTTGGGGAGATAGTCTTTAATAGAGATGAAGATATATTCACTAATATCAACACAGTTGTTTTTGAAAGTATGTTACTTGATAAAAAAAATAAAAAAAAATTTGGGTTGCCAGGAATGGTTGCATACACTTATAATCCTAGCTATTTGGGAGGCTGAGACAGGAGGATTGTAAGTATGTGTCCATTGTGTACTTACAATGTAGGGTTACATTGAATTCACTCTTACCAAAATGATGCAGTAGAACGACAAAGCATGCATAGGTCCTACTAAATAACTGAAGGATTCCCAGGCTGCTTAAAGATACCTCATCAAGGGATCTGCATAGAAGTGGAGATGAGACATAGATTCAAAGAGCTAGACCTTAATGCCAGGGAGACAGTATATGGCTAAGGGGTATCAAATAAGAATAATTTCAAACTAAAAGAGATCTATTTTGATTGGGGAGACTATAAATGCTATGAAGTGTCTGAGATGATCTTTCAAATATAAGTCTTGAATATAGAGATGAGAGAATTATAATCATCCTCAGTCCTATTTATCAGAAATGGAAAAAAACCCCACTCATATAACCTCCACCTTCTTAAGAGATACAAAATATTTCTTACCTTGAAAGAAATGGTTCCTTGTGCCCCAGCCAAGCAACCACCCATGACCTCCCACTCTAGGCAACCACCCACTGATTTTTATCACCATGGATTAGATTTGCACATTGTGCTTGGTGTTCATCTGTATTATCTCCTTTGATCTTCACAAAAGTCCTCTCTTGTAAGTACAGAGACCATCTCCATCGTGTGGATGACACAGGCTTAGTTTAGTCTAATTTTTCCCAAGACAAATAGCTAGAAAAGGGTGGATCTGGAACTTGAACCAAAGCTAATTCCAAAGTCCCGAGTTCTTACCTAATTTATACAAAGACAATATAAGCAAGAAGAGAGAAAGTGTAGACTAAGTATATATAATAGTGGGTCATTTGGCTGCAGTTGTATATGAGGCATATCAAAAAAAGTTTAGCTAGAATTTTGTAGGCTTTTATGAGTCTCTCTTGTACTTAGACTGAGGAGTATGTGTACCTGTAATTCTCTGATGTTTTTGTTACTCTGACCCTTGAGCCTGCTAGCTTAAATCACCTTCTAAATGACTTTTACATGTCAAAGAGCATCCTACTTATGAGGCTGAGGACAACACCCAGGTGGCCCTGTGAAATATTAAGTGTTGGCTTTATAGTATTTGCTGTTATTTATACATATACATGTATACATTTGTATAGAAATAAATAAACATGGTATATGTGGGCATCTGTGCTGAAATGTGCAGCCAAATGTCACACACATTATCAGATTAAATTAGCTGCCAGATTCTATTAATAGTCCTGGTTTTCTAGTTTCTAAAATAAAAGATCCCAGAACAGCTGGACTCAAACATGAAACAGAATGGCAGAACACAACCCTGTAAGCAGTAGTAGTCTGTGTATAACAGCTAAATAAAGTTTTCAGCTTCATAGATTTGTGTAGATGCCTATAAAAAAATAAATGAAATGCTAAGTGCTTTTCAAAAACAGCCTAATCTTTATCCAGTAAGAGGGACTGATGGTGCTTTATCAATCATGGGATTTGGAAAACCCCTCTGACATCTCATTAAAATTGGAAAACAAGGCTGAATTCAGGAAAGGATACGGTCCACATCGGACAGCTGGCTTTAATGAAGGGGCAGCACAAATGTCCCCCCCCCCCGCATTTCTGGATTCTTGACATTAAAAATTTGGATTTTTAAAATGCAATGCATTTCACAATCTAGTTAAAAGTCCATTCTGCGTTTGACTGTTCCTGTCCTCCCCTTCCCCACCCTGTACCCCTAAGCAAGCCCCTTCCCTGAGCATGCAGCAAACTGTGCCTTGCTTGGCATTTCACCCCATCCATGAGTCCTTCCTTCCTCTACAAAATGCTACTCACTCTTCTAAGTTCATCTGGAACAAGCTCTCTCCATGACATTTGTAAGACTTTCCTCCACTGAGTCCTCACCAGCCCAGGAAGAACAAAGCATGTCCTCTCTGCTCTTCCCCTAGCACTGTGTCCTTGATCTATTATGACAAATATCTCATCTTTTAATGATGTCTGTTTCTTGCTTGAATGACAACTTCTAGCTCCTTGTGGGTGTAAAACATGATCCTGGGGCCAGCAGCACTGGTTTTCACTTGTGAAAATCTTAGAAAATCAGAATATCAGGTTCTACCCCAGATCTACTACCTCAGAAACTCATGTTACCAATGTTCCCAGGTGGATTCTTTATAAACACTAACACTGAAGAAGTCTAACCTAAGGAAAAAAGACCATGAGTTAGTGATCCTGGGTTCTCCCATAGCATCAAGCAGAGTACGTGTTAATTAAAAAAATAGATGCAAGGAGCAATATACCAGATACTGTGCTGAGAGTTATGTATTTAAATATGACTAGGACACAAAACATGTGACATTGGTGTCTATGATGGATATCCCCCCACAAGGCTCATTCATTCATGGGGCAGGCTTTTAGAGCTTGTGATTGATTCATGGTCCAGTGCTGAGATTATGGGTGTGAGCCTACATACATTATAAGGGACAGAAAGAGTCTTCGGTCATGTTCCTCCTCTTTTGGTCTTGTTGTTTTTGCTGTCTTCCACTGCCATGAATGGTTGCCCTACTGCCACGCTGCTACCTTGCCCTCGACCTAGCAGATTATGGACTGAAAGCTCCACAAACTGTGAGCTAAACAAACCTTTCCTTCCTTAATTTTGGGCATCATGTATTTTGTTTCAGCAAGAAAAATGTAACCAAGTCATCATCATTACAACTATGACTGGAGTTTAGTATTCTGTAAGTAAGAAAGGAAAAGGCCAAGTCTATCGAAAGTCTTGAAAAGGTCTTGTGGCCAAATGAGTTTGAGAAACATAAGACTGCAAAGTATTTGGCAGATTTCTTTACTGTAGGATGTCTCAGATTATTTAAAATATTTGTGCCTTGTGTCTATGATGCGCACCATGCCCCCAACTCTGGTCGTAGAATTTTTATTTATTTACTGATGAATGGCCCATCTTATGGGATTGAGTTTTCAAAATATACATTGTGAATCATTGGTCTGTTCTCATGAGTGTGGTTTTCATTTATTTGGCTTGATATTGTTTTATATGGAGATTTAATTATGAATCGTCAATTTTTTCTTCTCAACACTGTAAGCTCATGGAAAAAACTGAAGAGTCATATTGCTACTTTCACACTGTTACTCAATCAGTATTTATTGAAAAGTTGTACTGTGCCTGCCTTGCAACAAAAGGAGTATTATTAGATCCCTGATTGGCAATAAAGCCAAAGGAACTTGGGCCTGGTAGGGAAGATACTATTGGGCTGTATTTCTGGTTCACCCATCATCTGTGTTGATTCTGAGCCAATGATTTACTGCTCTGGGCCCCAGCATAGTTATTGGATGACAGCCATCCATTGTGTCTGAATCTACAATTTTATGAGTCTTCATAGGCATAGCAAAGTCTTGAAGTAAATAACAGAGAAAATTCTACACCCTATTCTCCTGAAAATAGTTTTTGAAAATTAGAGAGAGTCAGCATTTTAAGATAATATGCATGACAGCCATAACGCAAGCCATGAAATGGATACAAAATCTTCCTCTGACAGATATTTCGGGCCTGAAATTTTTCACTCTGTGAAATGGGAATAGCTAACATCTGTTTGCCTGCCATTATCACTCTGAACTGGACTAAATCCTAAGAAAGTTGGCTCTTCTAATTTTAAAAGTATCTATGAAAATATAATTTGATTGTAGCCATCATAAAAAATTAATGATACATTGAATTCTAAGATATTGATAATATAAAAATAATACCTTCTGCTTACATAACACAGGCATGTGATGTTGTTCAAAGTACTTCACACTTATAATCTGAGATGCTGAAACCTCATGTTATGGATGAGGAAAAAGAATCTAGAGGGGTGAGGACAAGGTCACAGCTTGGGCTGGGCATTGCCTCTGGAACTTCTATTTCTCTTTTTGACATTTTTTGCTACCCCCAGATATGCAAAAAGTATTTATTCTGACCTCTGGCCTGGATGGAAAATGCTGGCTTCACCATGAAATTCATGTGTGTGTATTGCAAGCTGAGTCCTTTTATATGGTTTCTTAAAACTCACAGATAAACAATGACAATTGTAAATGGCCAGGTGCTGAGGCAGATTTGAAATACTGTAATTCTTAAGTCCGAATGCTTCTGGTGATAAGCAGCCTTCACTTACCCAAAATCAGGGTCCAGGGTTAACTGGCAGTTGGCAATTATTAATTTTGAGGCAAGTCCCGTAAATCTGTGTGCTGGTGGGGACCGCAGGTCTGAGGCCAGCCTTGTCTGCAGCCTGGCTCAAAGATGGAACAGAGATGACTGAGTGGTGCTTCTCCTCCCATCCCTGTCTGCCCCTTGGTTCCTGGCATCCTCAATTCCCTGTATTTCAAACTCCATTTCCATCTCAACAAAATTATGTCCAGTGTGATTGGCCCTTTCCTTGGCAGGGCCCATCCACCAAACTTGCTCTGTTATCTTCTCCTTGGTCTCCGACATCGGTGGACTTGTAGCTCCTTATGATCTGCTGAACATTAATATTCACTAACTTGCTCCAGGGAGCTACGCTTCACTGAGCACATTTTCACCTGAAAGGAGTTGTTTAATATAAACATTTGGTTAATATTCTGTACATTTGAAAGTATTTTATCAGCATCAGTGTAGGACCAAAAGTCATTTAAATTCAATGGGAATGATTATGCACCAAGAATCGGTCCTTTCCAAAAGAGTGTGTTTCCCCCTAATATAATGTATACATTATAAAACTCACTTACACGGTTGATGGGAACACTTTGTGGACAAACCAGCAGCCCTGCATTTCATCTGACTGAGTATTCATCAGCTCTGAAGCAAGTGTTAAACGGGGGAAAATATTATACAATATTGCTTTAAAAACTGTCTAATATAATTATCAGCATCTCCAGAGTGATAATAATTATCATAACAAGAGCTCATCAGAGGAAACACACATTTTGATGAATATCTTCTGATCATGACTCTGCCCCCTTGCTGAAGGAAGCACTAAAACTCCTATTCTCTCTCTCTCTCTCTCTCTCTCTCTCTCTCTCTCTCCCTCTCTCTCTCTCTCCTTCTCTCTCTCTCTCTCTCTCTCTCTCTCTCTCTCTCTCTCTCAACTCCCTAAGGAATCCGAACTCTCTGAATTCCTTGTTTGGTCTCTCTACAAGTTTTCTTTACCTGTGTCTCTGCAAAACTCATTATCTCAAATAGTCATTGGGTACACAGTGCAAGCAGCTACAGAAAGGGCTGAAATAGATGAATGGAAAATAAATTTCTAACTGGTTACCGGGGTTTGTCTATAGTATACTCCATACTTTTGGATATAATCTTCACAAAACAAAATTATCATTTCTTTGGATACTGATTTTTCTGTTTTACTTTTTAAAACTGGGAAATAGAACTTGCTGGAGAGTTACACACACACACACACACACACACACACACACACCCCAAATGGGAATCAATATGGCACCAACTAGATCAAGGACCCATTAGATCCCTTCTTGGCAACAGCCCTACTCCATAGAGCTAACCATGTTCTTAAGAGTAGCTGGAGTTTGTTCATTTTAAAGTTTCATAATAATATTCATTATAATATTGTCAGGCATTTGAAAAATTCTATTCATGACTATTACATATTCCATACCATAATGTATAATTAAATGTAATATTTATATTACATTTACTGGACAATGTCCAACTGCTTTCCAAAGTGGTATCACCAGCTTGCATTCTTCACTGCAATGCAGGAGATCTCTATCAACTTTGGATATTGCCAGACTTTTAAATTTGGGCCAGTTTGGTGGGTATGTAGTGGTATCTAATTATAGTTTTGATTTGCATTTCTTCCTATATGAATGAGATTAAATATGCTTTTTGATTTGCTGATACATTGTTGGAAAGTCTTCTGTGAAGTGCCTGTTCAAGCTCTTCTCTCATATGTAAAGAGAGTTGTCTGACAGATCTGAGTCTCTGATGAAGAATGACAGTTGTGCCATTGTGTTTATATAGAAAGTACTCAGCACCATCATCTGGAACTTTGACATCCTTTAGCCACAATAAAGACAACACATGAGTACCAGTTGTGTAGTTTGAATTCCTATTTCTGGTATTTTTATAGGCTTTCATAGTAAAGAAAATAGGGATCATTCCACAGGTCCACGGGAGCCATGTCAACAGCTGGATTCATTTTCATGCAGTTGGGTTGTTTCAGGAGGCCTTTATTCTGACAAAAATGATTTAGATCGCTGCAGCAGGTACTTAATAATGCATATCACAGAGTTGCAAAAAATTATAAATTCCTGCATGAGCAAATAACTTTCAGGAACTTGGAAAAATACCAAAAAGTAATCTCTTGAATACTCAAAAATTCCATTAGCATTCTGGCAGTATGGATATTTGAATCCTAATTGGCAGCATACATATTGTCACATTGAGTCAGATCATGAAGCAGTCAGAAAGAATGAGCCTACCTCATCCTCTGTGATGCTTCTTTAAACAGCCCAGACAGCCTCAGGTTCTATAGAACACACCCAGGATTTATCTCTTATAATTACACATGTCCTGATTCTATTTGTGGTCCTAGAATTCACAGATCTCTTCTGTATGTCTCAAGTTCCAGCTGTCTAACAAAGACCATTGATGATTCCAGTTGCCCTCTTTTCCAAAGAAGGTGCCCTTTTTGATAGCAGAACTTTTCTGAGTCAAAACAAGAGCAATTCCTCAAATCAGAGAGAGCTGTATTTGGGCTAAAGACTGATCAGTCACCTACCTGGGCAGTAGCTTCTTTGGAAGAATCCTGTGTAGATGTGTTTGCTGAAGAGCCACGACAGTGATATTATGGTCAGTGCCTTGCTTACAAAAGAGGCTCCTTATAACACCTCAGTGCTAATTAGAATTTGGGGACATGTAAGGCTGCACAGATCCCCCTGCTCACTTCTCCTTTTGTGATGGAATTAGTTGCCTTTAAGCAGAACATATGGCAGCTGCTGTCATAACCCAGAAACCAGCCCCTCTGCCATGGCAACTGAAGAGTCAGTGCACATGTATGGCTTGGCCTCACTCCATAAACAAATAATGGTACAACATATAGTCTTATGTGTTTGTTTGCACTTGTTTCCTTTTCCTAAGCATTTAGAATAACAATAAAGAATTAATCTATTTTTCTTAAACACACCTCTCCATTCTTTCTGTGAAGAGAGATGCTTGGCATTTCTTACGTATCTTGTTCTACTTCATTTTTGGAGCAGCTCTTTAATGGAACCACACTGCATTTCAGAATTTAAGGGATGCTGCTTATCCTTGAATGTCTTGGATCAAATTCAGTTTTCTCCAAAAGATCTTTGAAATTGATTCACTAGTCTATTGTTTCTCAGGCCTGTACCCAAGGGACAGTGTGGTGATTAGAGAAGTGCCCTAATGCATCTGACATCTGTAGACTAAATAATTTGGCTCAATAGTGATGGAAATATCACAGCCATGCATTCTGCTGACTGTCTTAAGGGTAAATGGCTGTTTTGCTCCCTCTATTGTCATCTTGGTGGGACATTGTATCCTTGCTCACCCTTGAGGGATAACTGCATCTTATTGTCTATATTAAAGTAGTTCTATCATATAAACAGTTAGAGGGGGAGGAAAAAAAGAAGGGTATTTTCTGTGAGAAAGCATAGCCAGGGGCTATTTACTCAGACTTCACATAATCTTATTCCATGAACATTCAAGCCAAAAAGTTGAAAGGAGAAACTATGGGGACTAGAAGTCATGAAAATCTGGTTTCCACTTCTGTCTTTACTCCGTTGCCTGCACCCCTTGCACAGGCAGGGTAGTTCAGACCAGGTTGCAAACTACCTTTCTGCAAGGAGCCTGTGTTTCTTTAGCTCTGAGCAGTCTGCTGTTCTCTCTGGGTCATGCTCACTGATTAGCATTTTAATTTAGCTTCATATGGCACCGTTCTACAGATGGACTTGCTTTCTTGCTTTTGTTTATTGTACAAGTGACAAACATGAGGGCATTTTCAAGATGTGAAAAAATGCTATGAAGTTGTGAAAAGGAAGTGACTTTTCTTTGCCAAATGCCAAGGAAAGTGAAAAAGAGATAGCTCTGACAAGGGTCTACAAATGCTTCTAATACTAAAATGCTCAAGAGTTTTGATTGCATTGAAAAGAGGAAGCCTGATGGAGCCTCAAGGCTCAGACAGGACCCTAAACTTCTCTCTCTCTCTCTCTCTCTCTCTCTCTCTCTCTCTCTCTCTCAATTCTCTCTCTCTCTATCTATCTCTCTGTCTCTGTCTCTGTCTCTGTCTCTGTCTCTCTCTCTCTCTCTGCCAAACAAGATGTGGTTCATCCAAATCTTCAGAGTCATTGAGTCCATCTTTTCTTTAATGGAAACAACCCTTTTAGGAGGTTCTGGCCAACATTTGGAAATGAGATGCATACAGGTTGGGAAGTGCTTAGTGGTGAGTTGGGAAGCTGTCATCCTTGCAAAACCATTTTTAGACATTGAAGGGATCACTCCTTGGGTTCTATCCATTCATAACTTGCATACCATTCCCTGAGCATTCATTTACAGATTGGTTGTATAAGTAAACTTCTTCATGGGAGGTTTTAAAGTAGAAAAATGACTTCTTTTGGGAATGGGAAGCATAAAAACTGTCTTATGTAGAACACTTCTTCCATGTACAGTGGCTATGCCTGAACTGTGGTTTTTATTTAATATTTGTTGAAACTTAGTGTGACCTGTATAATCTCAGTTAGGAAGAGCCAACGCTTGTTTGTACATTTCCAATCATGAAACCAGAGTTCAAGACAGACTTGCTAACCAAGCACAACACTATTTCCTGCTGAACCCCCACATAGTCTGAGTGTTCTTTTCAAGGTGATCCGACACAGAGATACTACATCAGAGCTGAGATGCAAGATGAAATAGCCTACCTTTCCTGGTCTGGGAAAAGCCATGTGATGCTTTTTAGTCTGGAAACCTTAGTTTGGAAAGTATAAATAACTCTTCACACTGTTCCTCTTCTCTCTTTCCCTTATGAAGCATTCCAAGTATGGGAGCCACAAGACATCTACGCATGGCAATCACAGGTTTGTTTTTGTCTCCTTCCAGCCACCTCTTTGCTTATACCCTGGACCTTGTTCTTTCATTCAGTAGGGCTTTAGGTCACTCTGTCATGCTACATCCTGTAATCTCTGGCTGTGCCCTTATTCCACAGGAAAGTTGGGCTGAATTCTGAGAGAGTTCCATCAGGATTCATTTCCTATCATGATGACACTGTTTTATTCGTATGGTTGTGGTACATGCCAAGACAAAGGAGAGGATGCTGCAGATATAATTAAGGTCCCCAATTAGTTGCTTTTAAATTAATCACAAGGGAAATAATTACAGGTGTGCCTGGCCTAATCAGGAGAGTTCTTAAAAGACTGGGCCCTTCATGATGTAAGAAATAAATTCTCTTGTTGTTCTTAAATGATCAACAGCTATGGTATAAACTGCCTGTGAAAAGGACCATGTAGCCAGATCCTGAGGGCAGCTGCTAGCTGCTGAGAGCAGTCCTTGACTAACAGCTAGCAAGATAACAGGGGTCTCATTCCTACAAGTACAAGAAAATAAATTAATGTAACAATCTAAAGGAGCTTGGTGTTGGAAATTTCTTTGTTTTAGTCTCCAAATGAGGATACAGATGACCAGAATCTTGTTTTCAGCCTTGTGAAGACCCCAAATCATGAAACCTGTGAGATAATACAGTTAGACCATGTTAAACCACTCAATTTGTAGTAACTTGCTGCAGTAACAAACAAATAAACAAACAAAAACTAATGTACCATGCTAGATATAAAACAACTTACACAATTAGCTCCTTAATCTTTTCTGGTGCCTTTCAAAGTTAACAAATACGTCAATTTGTTTCAGGGTCTTACTGTTTTTCTTGTAGGAAGATGAGTATATGATAGTTTAATCTGGCCTTTGTGTTGTGGGGCTTCACATCTGCTGCTCAACCAAATAAATACAGAAAAATTTTTTCAAAAAATATTTATATTCATGCCTAACATGCATAGGCAGTTATGGTCATTATTCACCAAAGAACTTGGCATAGTGACTATTTACATAACATTTATATTATATTAGGTACTATATATAACTAGACATAAAGTGAATGAGAAGACAGACTTTGCTGTCCACAGTAGTCCTGGAAAAATCACTCCTGCAGTTAGCTAAGGATGACTATTTAGTAACAACAACAACAACAACAGTGATAATACAAGGAAATTAAACCCACTTTAAAACTCATAATTCAATAATTATTTCTGTCACATAAAAACCTAATGAAACAGGATTAACCCTCCTTCCCTTCTTTACCTCTATATGTAGAGTGTACCCATGTTAGATGCTCTTTGTACACAGATCAGATAGGTGTGGCCCATGACTTAGAAATTCTCTTAGGATGCTATAGGCTGAGCCCTGTCTTAGAAGGAATCTAACTCATTCCAGACTGTCCTCTGAGAATTCTTGAGTTTCAGCAGTTTGCCCTTCCTTTTGCTCTATTTTGTCTGCTACTCTTTCTATGTAAAATGTCACCTCCCTCATGAAGGGAGGTTGCTCTTTCCAAGGCATTTGGCGGGAAACAAACATTATTAATCACTTTCATCTTGAAAAGTTCCAGGCAAGATACTGCATTCTCATTGGGTCATAGCTTGTGGGTGTCAAATTTATAATAAATGCCTATTTATCATAGGATTTCCTTACAATAAATAAAATAGATTCTCTTTTCTTTTGGGAAATAGCTTTTTGGCTCATTTTTAATTGGAACGTTCATTAATTTGTCCTGTCCAACAATTTTATGAGAATTTTGCCTACTTTATAAAGTTGTGAAGATACAGTGAGGAAATGTGTGACGAGTTCTCAGCATCACAAATCATGTACCACAAGCTTAATAAATCTTCGCTATTATGATAATTAGTATGAAATAGCTATTATGTGCCCAGCAGAGTGTATAAATTTAAAGTGGGAAGCATAAATCCTGGTGTGCCAGTTGCCTATATCACAATAGAGACTCTCTATATATCACCATAGGTTCCTGTCATTCATAGGTATGCAAGGCTGAGTTTAAATGGAAGGATCTGAGCCTGCTGCTACAAAACAAAACAAAACAAACAAACAAACAAAAAAACCAACCTAAGTCCTTATGTCAGGAGAAATTTGGTCTAGAGCAATAGAGAAGAGGTTGGAAATAGTTAAGAAATCTCTATGTTGGGCCTTTTCTGGACCAATGAGGAAGAAAGAGAATTGAGTGCACAGTTACGAATTCTCAGAATCAAGAAGACAGTCTAATCCTGGATCCCCAGCTGATCGAGAAGATAACAAAGTGCAGGAATTGAGTACCTAAAAATACACCAAACTGAAAATAAGCCCTGGATCTTATCTTATCAGAGTCTCTTCTCTTCCTGGGCATGCGGAAGACCCATTTAAATAAATTGCTGGTTTTGTATAATATGGACAGCTTTCTTATTTGTGGGCTCTTTATCTGCAAATTCAATCATGGGTCAAAAATATTAGCAAAAAAAGTGCCTACATAGTGATTTTTTTCTTTGTTATTTTTCTAGAGGCAATATATAACAATTATTTACCTATAATTTGCAGTGCATTAGGTATTCTAAGTAATGTATAGATGATTGAAAGTATATAGTCAGAAGTTTGTGAGTTATGTGCAAATATTGTAGCAGTTTTTAGAAGGGCCTTCAGCATCCATAGATCTGCCATTCTATCCCTCACAAATGACTGCGGATGTGGATGTGAGTGAGCCCACACATAAACATCCTCAGGCATAATATACCATAAAAAAGCAGCTTAGCTGACCATGGACTGTAATGTGTGTTTTGGTGTCTGTTCACAAATTATAGGTAAGTTCATCAAGAGCTGCTTTAAAAGCCTACAGAGTGGTCTCATCAATGTTGGCTTTTCTACCGTTTGATTTGTAAAATCTCTGTGTTTTATATCTTTAGCCCTTTTTAAAATGCCATTCTCTCCCCCCCCGCCCCACAAAGTCCCTCTGATCACTGCATCAGAAGCATCTTAGTCCTTCCTGTTCATTGGTTAAGGTCCAGCCATACTCATGGTAGAACTATAAGAATATCTAATCCCAGAATGATAGAAAGAACTTTCTGAATGAGATATCCAGGGACTGTAAATGAAAAGTCAGAAGGACTTGACCACATTCAAATGAAAAGCTCCTGTCCAGCAAAACACCAGATGCAAATTTTGAGGATAAAATACACCTCAGAAAAACCTCTTTCCTCCACAATGAACAAATTCAGCCCAACTTTAAAAAATGAACAAAATGAGACAAAAACAGACCATATAGCACAGAGGCAAATGACATAAGAAGAAATAGGAATGGCCAATTAACCAACTAAAGACTGCTCAGTCTTAACAAAGAGGAAAGATAAAAGCTTAGTGAAGATTAAAATTTATCAAAGATTAAAATATTTCTGGCCATTAGAAAAAGTAACAAGATGTTTAAGGCTTTACCTCTTGACTAAGTTTAAGCATAGAATAACTCATTTTGGTGACTTATTTCAAATAATAGGACAAAGAACATTTTTGAAAGTCCTGCAGTATTCATTTGGTTAACTCTGAAGCTGTTTCCTCTTTGTACTTTTGCTTATTTCTTTACCTTTTCCTGCATAGATGTCTTCTTTTTACTCTTTAAAGTTCATTATTAGCCTACATCTGGGTGTGGACAGCCCTTTTTAATTTTGATTAGATCTTTATTTCCTTTAATTCAGGAATTGCTGAATGTCTTTTAGTGTATCTCTTCAGCTTCTCCCTTTCCATCCACCAGCTGTCAGTCACTGTGCATTTTGGATCTTTTAAGAATGTGCCTTGCATCTCTATTTTATTATGCCATATCTATAATTACCCTTTTGTGTCAGGGATTTTTGTGCCCTCAGGGGCACATTTGGCAATGTGTAGAAGCATGCTAATGGTATCTATAACATAACAGTGGCATTTAATAGGTAGAGACCAGGGAAGCTGCTAAACATCCTGCAGTATATGGGACAGTAACTACTACAACAAAGAATTATCTAGTCCAAAATGTCAACAGAACAATATTGAGAAATGCTGGATCCTGGCTGAGTCCTGATATGTCTGTAATTTAATGATTTCAAATAACTATGGGAGAAGCTCAGAATTTCTATGAAAGTTATGTGTAGATAGTATTTCCGATACTAAAGCTAATGTTAGGGGCATAGGAGCCTATGAAGATGCACATAAATATTAGGAGGAAAAAAGTCATGGAAATGTTCTTAAGCATTTATTAATATTTCTGCACCATAATGAGACTCTTATACACAAGTGATTAATATTAAATAGCAAATACTAGAATAAACCTTGATTATCTGACATGATCAGTGTTTGCATGATTTGTGTGGGTTATGTTTTCTAATTTATGAAAGCTTAATCTTAAAATACATTTGTTTTTAAAAGAAATGACATTTTCTGAGACTCTTGCAACAGGTCTCTAAATTATGAAGCAAGTTGAAAGCCCTGAGATTCTATATAAATATAGAAGTGGTATATAGTGGTTATTAACACACTTTCTCCTTAATATGAATTTGGACTAAAATGATAACTGAACACAATGTATTTTCAAAAAGTGATTTTTAAAAAGTCAATGTCTAGCTGTATTGTGTTTGGTTAATCAGCATCTGGTTGAAATTTTATTTACCTCCTCAATCACATGTATATAATAAGAGTCTCAGCCTTGTGTAGAAATCCCCATGAGACTCATGAACTGACTTTGCTCTCTTGATCTCATTTTTCCCATAGATACACATATTGGAGTGCTTGCTGTTTTAATTGTTTGAAAATTCATTTGCATGGTTTCTTTCAATGTTTCATAGAACTTACAAAATTAATTACTCAATCTCTTTAAGAAAAAACATTCTCTCTCCTCCCTTTCTGTATTAAGACTAATTTAAAAGGAGGAATTTAATTCAATAGAGTCTCATTGTTTACTCAAATTACACATGCATAATGAGCTCTCCGTAGGAAAGGATGCTGAATGCCACCTCTGAGACTCGCTCAGTAGCTTGGGGCAAAAATATGATAGTCTAACCAAGCAGTCATTAAGAGTTTCCTGATTATAGCTTTTGAGTGGTAGAACTGGTAGTTCCTAGGGCTCCCCTTAAGTCTAAAAGGCTAAAATCAGTGAGGGAGGAGGGTGCTATATCTTCAGGAGGCAGGGGTCCCCATTATCATCAGTGCAGTGGCTGTGTGGGTTTCAGAATTTCTAAAACTCATGGATGCTCCACACTTGGTAAAAATGATGTGATAAGCTAAACTAGGACACAAAAATTGTTCTCCCATTTATTTTTTCCTAGTCATTCCTTGATATGCTCTAATATATTTTACACAAAGAGTTGAAAAAAAGATGAAAACTGACACAGATATTGTTCATCTGGAGTCAGTGGTGGATGAGTTTTTCATTTCTCTTGTTATTTGATCACTGGGGTCAATCAGAGACATTTTAAGAGCAATATATAATTCTTTCAAAGACTGAAAAATTTCCCAATGATTATTTTCATCCTTACAGTATCTGTTGAAGGATAATTGGATCATACCCTTTACCTAGACTTGACCAGGTTTCATCATTTTTCTTAGCCTTCTTCCATCTTTTGGACTATCTTTTTTCCTCTAACCATCCTATGTCAAAGCATTCTGATGTCACAGTAGAGCAGAATGCTTTGAGATAGGATGGTTGGAACAAGGCAAATAACTATGGGAGAGTTAAATGCTCAAATTCTACAGCTGTACTTAGCCAAATGATCTTGTCAAAGCAGAGCCCAACCTCTCAGACACAACACCAGCACTCACAAATCACCACCCCACTGCTTGTGAATCAGGACAGTACGGGTGATTGGTGCTTTCTAAGCCACAGAATTTTAAAATATTTTTACATATTAGTTCCCAAGGCTGAAAAGATTCTTTGTGGTTCCTCTCTTCTCTTTCCCTCAGCTTAATACCCAGGGTCCTGATTATGAGAACAAACTGCCTTTTAAGACTTTAAGTGACTCAGCAGCAAAAACAATCCTATGATTATTATTACATGTGGTTTAAATCTCAGCATGAGGAGTAATAATTAAAAAACCTCATTCTCTCCAGCATGTGATCCAGGAAAGTGTGCAAATATGGGTATTATTTGGTTGATCAAGTGAAATGAACTAGCAAATTATAAAAATGTGGAGGGTAAGACAGGAGAGAATAGCTATGTTTGATAGTCCGTCTGCTTGGAGGTTTCAGAGAGAGTATGATAATGATCCATGATTGCCTGTTGAAGCCATTATGGCCTGTTAGGTTCAAGTGCATGGGCTGGAAATCCTAATCAATCAAATGAGGGGGACAGTGTGGTCACCCATACTAGATGGGCTGATTTCCATCCAAACCAGTCAAGCAGCCACTTGATTTACCAGGAGTAAGTCTTGCTGTGCGGCATTGAGAACGGTACTCTCCTCAAGTTTTGCCCCTAATGAGAAAGAGCTCATTGTTCTAATTGGTTTGAGAGCAAATCTGATTCTGTTCCCTGGGGAAATCTGTAAATGCCCAGGGCTCATCTTGTCCTCTCTCATCACCATCCACCCTCATCCTCTTGAACCCTCCTCACCACTGGAGCCAGAATGATCTGTTCAAAATGCAAATCTAATCTTGCTTTCTATTTTAATATCTACCGAGACCACTAGAATAAAGTCCAAATTCCTTAGCATGAACTACAAAGCATTCTGTGATCTGGTCTCTAGCTCAGTGACATAACCTTACACTTTCCTGGTCCCCAAACTAGGAATCTACGTTCTAACCCAAGCAGAACTGACAGTACTAGTTATTCAGGCACCCTTCCCCTTTGCACAGGCCACAGTGCTCTTCCTACCTGGCAATTCTTCCTTGTTCTTCAAGACTTAGCCACTTTTTCCAACAAATCTTACTGTGGCTCTCACACTCTCTGTTTTGGTTTTTTGAGAAAAAGTCTCACTGAATAATCCAGGTTGGCCTTGAACCCACAGTGATCCTCCTGCCTCAACTTCCTGAATGCTGGTGTATAACAAGCCCAACCAACAAACCTTTCTTGTAACTGCAAAGTGAGGTGCAAGGGTGCAAGAGAGATTCTGCTCTGTGCTCACATTGATTCTGTACATAGCTAGTTCTTTACTTTTGATGCACGGAAATGGTCTTAGTATGTGTTCTTCTACCCATGTGTGATCTCAAGGACAATGACTGTATCTCTAAGCCATAAACTCTTAGCACAAGATCTGACAGCCTATTCAATAAGTATCTCGGTCTGAACTAAAGTGTTTCTAGAACCTTCCAACAGGACAATACATCTATGCCCCATGAGTGGAGATCCATTTTGATTACCATAGCAGAGATCTGATGTGCTTAACAAACCAATATACATTACTGAACTGGTGTACATTAGTTGGCTATCATTCACATTTGCTACTGAATGAAAATTCTTGTGTTTCAAAATTTGTTCTAGCACACCTTTGGTTCCTCGCACAATAACAGGCATTGTAGGGAAACATCAATGAGAAGGCATGGCAGTTGTCTTCAAGGAGTTTGTTTTGTAGGCACAGGAAGCTAAATGTGGTTGCTGTAAGTCACAGTGCTGAGCTATAGCAGAGAGACAGACCAAATGCTCTACACGGAGTCAGAAAAGAATTTTTAGGATAAGAGACCTTCTAGCTAACCTTGGAAAATGGCCAAGATTTTGAAAATTAGACATAAGATAGAGGTAAAGGGATAGGGGAAGATAATGCATTCTAGCCAGGGAATATCAGAGGCAAGTCACCAAAAGTTCTGGATGTATTTAGGTAAGAGGACTCCTCCTAACAGTTGCAATCTGATCCTAACATGAGTCTTTTCCACCAATTCCCCCCATCTGCATACTTCAGCCACCCTAATTCTTTTCTCTTTCATATTGGTTCACATACCTGAGTGAGCAACAGAACTTGTGGGCCCCTGACTTTTGGGTCTCACTTCTGGATTTCAGGTTTAGTAGGTCTAGTGGTGTTGCTGCTGTGTTCTGGGGCCACCTTTGAGAAGCACTGGAAAACTTCCATTTACATGACTGAGGGAAAGACTCAAAGATATGTTCCCTTCTCTCATCCTGGACTCTGTAGGAGATGGACTTCAGAGATCAACTCCCGCCTGGGCCCCTGTGTATTTCAAAGGAACAATTTTCTCTGGAAACCACAGCCAATTGCCCACTGGCAAAGTGGCCACTACCATGGAAGTTACAGAGCAGGCAGCATTTTCCCAGCATGTTGGCAAATGAAAGACTAACTTGGACCATCTGGTTCTGTAACACCCTCCTACACCACTGCTTAAAAGCAGTTGAACATATTTTCTCTTACATTTTGTCAATAAAATATTGCTCCCCCAGGCTGCTGACTTGCCACGTTTTCAGCCCTCAGCAAAGCGGGAGAGTTAGTGGTGGCAGCACCAAGGGGGAGGGGGGCCTCAGGCAGCACCTCAGCCTTTTGCTGCTGAAACTGCAAGACCTTCTGTTCTTGGGGAAGATTTGCTAAACTGAGGCCTTAAACTGTTTTCTTAAAAGTGGAATCAAAATGTATCAAGACCTTTCCTGGCTGTGTGCCCTTTCTGTCCTGTTAATTTTGCTTTGCCTTATGACAGTGAAGAATCAATGTCTAGCATTTCCAACAGCCAGGTAGAGTGTGTACACATTTATTAAGATTAATTAAAAAGTAACAAATTGTAAAGTAATAACATTAACAACCAGCAGAAAAAGTGTAGACATTTTGACAGTCTTTTTGAATTTCATTAAAAGATGGTAGTGACAAAAACCCCAGAGACTATTTCTACTTTACTAAAGAAATAGGTCACAGATTCAATTACAGTCACTGAAGCATGGACTCAATCTATCATGGCAAATTAAGTACATTTTAGCAACCTACTTTCCTTTAAAAATTTTATAGACACTTTCAGTGGAAGAAGAAAGACTATAGGAAAAAAAACAGAAAGAAATTGCAAAACTACATCCCGTTCTTGCTCCCCCCAACCTCGGCTTTGAGTAAGCATTTGGCTTATTTGCTTTGGGTATGACAGAAAATCATTAAGAAATACTCAGCTTGCTCACAATTAATACTTTTTCCTCGTTCATGGTTTAATGATGCAGATTTGGAATTGGGAGTGGGAAAGTGCTCCAAATTAGAATCCGAGTCTTCAAGGGGGGGTGTTGTTCTACAGGCATGGCCCCCCTCCTTTTAAAAGGATACTGTTTGTACTTAATGGCTTTTATGAAATTTTTGCCTTGGGTTCTCGTCAGTCGCATTGTGCTCATTTTGGAAAGGATAAATAAATAAATAAATAAACAGGGTTGTTCAGCCTGTGGGTATGGTTTAGCCAACTGAAAATATCGGGACAATGAAACACCCTTTTGCCCACAGCAAAGCTGATTTCCTGTTGACAACTGAAATTTATGAAGGGCTTCTTGCAATAAAGTGGCAGGGGCTATCTTTAAGTCATTTCAGCAGCAGCCACTTTAGAGAGGGAGGGGAGGAGATCCCTGTGTTTGTCCTTTGACAAGTAGGAACCTGGGGCCAGGACATTCACTACTGAGGGACAATGTTTTAGAAGTGTGGCCTGGCAAGGAAGCACCAGAAACTGGGGTTTAGGTTTTGTCCTAAAAGATAATGTCGCCAAAGTACATACTTGGTGCAGCACTTGCTATGGCTTAATTCCCCATGGTCTCGTTCTTTCTTATACAACTGTGACTCGTCTTCTGCCAGTGCTGCTGTGCAATCACAGCCAAAATAAGCAAGTTCAGTGTGGTGGCATGTGCACCGTGAGTTCAAGGCCATGCTGAACTGCATAGTGACAACCTGCTTCAAAACAAAACAAAACAAAACAAAAATTAAAAAAAAAATCAAGACAAGAAAATGCCCTTGCTCCTTGGAGAAGTGATGAAAGCTTTTGATGCATCTTGGAATTTTCTTCCTATTGCCCAGTTAAAGGAGTCTTTCTTTGTCTAAGCTGAAAGCTAAATATATTCTGTGTGTGTGTGTGTGTGTGTGCGCGCGTGCACATGTGTGTGTCTACGAAACAGTGGGTCAAGAGCTCTTCTCCCAACACTAGCTCCTTCAAATTGGGAGGTAAGATAGTGTAGGCTGGGATGTCTACCTGTGTACGGGAAACTCCTATCTACAAGACTGTTCCTGGAAGGGACAGTGGCGAGCAGGTAATGATGCCTAGGGACAGAATGGAAAGAGCCTGACATCCAGCTGAAGCTGTAGATTCTTCAGGTAAAGACAGTGAGCCCGTATCAACATTCATGCACAGGAGCTACACTAGTCCTGAATGGGTGAGGGACAAAAGGAGATGTGCATGAAGGCAGCTGCCTAGCAGTTCTCCATGTTTAAGATGATGAGCTAGTTACATTATCCGTCCTTCAGTTAACTCATTGTGGTAGAAAAGTCCATTGCAACTCCTCCTGAGTTGTAACTTGTACCTACTGTCATACTGGTGCAAAACCTCTTAATATCTAAATATATCTGTGAATGCATAATACATACATAATTATAACAGATAATAATATGTTAATATGATTTCACAGTATGCACAGTCCCCTATTTAGATGGCTCAACTTTTGATGTTTTGACTTTATGATGGTGTGAAAATGATACACATTCAGTAGAAATTCTACTTTGAATTTTGCTCTTCTCCTAGGTTGGTGATGCGCAGTACTGATGCTCTTTCATATGATTCTGAGCAGTGGTAGTTCCTAGTGAGCCACTCAGTCCCTTAATACTTTGGAAAAAGAGAAACAATCTAAGTCCTACAGTGGGTTATATTACTAAGTTCTGATGTCCAGTAAGTTAGATGTATTGGATGCATTTTGATTTATGGTATTTTAAACTTATGATGAAGTGATTGGGAGTTAACTACACTCAATGCAGCAAGATGTTCATACTGTGAAAGACCCTTGGGGACTGAGACCAAAGGAAGGACCGTGCCCATCCCAAATTCACTTGCCAAGAATGGACACTGCCTATGGTAGTTAAAACAATGCCTACAGTTTAATGGGAAAACTTGTCCTCAAACATTCTTATTTAATTTATTTGAGGAAGGTAAAATATTGGTAGTAATTTTTAAAGCTTTCTCAGTTGATTCTAATGTGCAGCACAATCTAGTATCACTGAGTCACATTGTTTTCCTCTCTTATTCTACACTTGCTACACTTTCACTGCTTTTAGTGTGACGTCCTCACACTGCCTCTCCTGCCAGTTGTGGTGCAGATAATCTCCCAAGTCATGTTTGATTCTGGAGAAGCAATTTTTTTCCCCAGGGAAGAATGAGGATGGTACTAAGGCTGATGAGGCTCCACTCAGGGCTTCTGACTATGCCTAAAATTTACCAAAACTGACAAAAAGGTGGGGCTGCCCAGGAGAATAGGTGCTTAGCTTTGCAACTTTTCATATGGTTTTAAATCTTTGAGATTAACACTGATGAAATGGACATTTGTGATCAATGCTGAATTGGATGAAGTCAGGAAATGTTGAGAAAAATCTCGAAAAACATGTACTGGCTAGTTCAAAAATCGTGGTAAAATGCATGTTTTTCTTGTTGAGCTTTTGAAAGACATAATCAGATGATGAACTGAACTTAGCATCTTGTAAGATGGTACAGCATAATGATTAGGGTTAGAGATTCATAGCTAATTTGCCCATGTTGGATTCTCATTCTGCCACTTGCTGAGTAATTTTGAGTAGAGTGCTTAACCTCTTTGTGCTTCACTTTCATCATCTGAAAAATGGAGAATGTAACTGTACCTGCCTCACAGGCTTGCTCTGAGGATTAACTCATTTAGAGCATGTAAATCGCTTAGTCAGGGCGTGTGTACAGTATGTGCTTCGGAAAGGTAGCTATTGTTATGTGTACTATGCTAGATGTGATTTAGGTGGTCATACTAGTTGCAATGACTCATTATTTGTTTACTATGATTACCATGTTAATTTTGATTAGTATGTTAATCAGATTTCAATTGCTGTGACAAATATCTGAGATAAATTTAATGAGAGAAAAGGTTTATTTTGGCTAATGTTATTAAATATTTCTGTCCTTAGATGTTTGGCATCATTGTCTTTGGGCCTGTTTCAAAACAAGACTTCATGATAAGGGGCACGTGGTAGATTAAAGCTGCTTACTTCATGGTGGCAGGAAAGCAGAGTGACAAAAGGGAACAGGATCCCAATATCCCCCTGAGTGGCATGCCATCCACTAACCTAACTTCCTTCCACTGAGTCTTGTCCCTCTCAGTTGTGACCAAGCCTTGAACATATGGGTTTTTGGTGGAACATTCAAGATTCAAACTGGTAAGGTGTCTAGTAAAATGCACTTGGAATAGGAGCACCCAGTTTCACACGGATATCTTTGATCAAGTTTTTGACACTTTTCAAATTGCGGTTTCATTACAGTACTTAAGGCTCTCAGTGCTAGCAGTGTTTCTAGTAAACAACACATGCATCCTGATAGTGTTAAGTGAATGTGATTATGAAGTGATAGTGATAGTACCAGCCTCTGGGTCGTGAACTAGTACTGGTCCAGGTCTGTTAGGAACCAGGCTGTCGAGCAGATGGTGAGTGATGGCCTAGTGAGCAGAGCTTTATCAATATGTACAGCCACTCACCATGATTCACGTTACTACCTGAGCTCTCCCTCCCATCAGATCAGCAGTGGCTTTAGACTCTCATAGGAGCACAAGCCCTACTATGAACTTTGTGCATGAAGGATCTAACTTAAGCACTTCTTTGAGTCACCCTGAACTCCTCCCTCACTCCCAAGCCTCGCAGCTATGGAAAAATTGTCTTCCACATGATCCCTTATGCCAAAAAATGCTGGAGACTACTGATATAAATGGCATGCCATATGACTATTTAGAAATTATGCCCTTGCTATTATAAAAAGAAAGGTAACATAGAATTGGCAAGCTTTATTTACAAGTCAGGCTTCTATCACTTGTGCAGCAAAGCAGTACCCAAGCAATGACTAGATCTCTTTATCTAGAGCTGACTTAAGATAGACATCACACTATTGATTCTTTTCATCATTTACCCTTCCTTCTTTGCTGATTTAATGTCAGGGTGACACACCGATGACATATTAACCAGTGATCATTGTCTACATGTACATTAATTAACTGATAGTGGTCTTCAAGATATAACCGTGAAGAAGTGCTTGGGAAGGCGACAGAAAACTCCCGGGAAGTAGACTAACCAGAGGTTCTTGGTTGAGTTATTGCCTTCCATCTGAGTCTCATTCTGCCTCCCCTGTTCCTGTTCCCTGAGAAACTCAACTATCTCATGATGAACTTGGCGTAATAACCATGCACAGCTGGACTGCAATATGGCTTGAGAAGAACTACACTCACAGCCCGTGGTGTTAGATGAGCTTCAATTTGTTCAAACCACTTGCTGTGTCAGTCTGAATCCAGGCATCAGTGTGAAAAATGGGAAATTTAGTTACCTATGTAGATAGCAATAGCAACAGTTATACCTTGAAATTTTGCAATATTTTTCAAATTACTACACACATGTGCATTCATGTCAGGCAATTCTTACAACAGCTTGGTGAGACAGGCAAGGTGATTATTGTTAGTATAAAGCAAAGAAACTTGAGACTGAGGGAATTTTTTACAGTTCTTGTCCTATAGCTGGTCAGCAGCAGACTTACATCTTTACTAACCCTACCTTTTGGTGTGGATATTGTTTTACTTGACCAGAACTGCTGCTGCTTTTACTTCTAGAAATAGCTTGGTCTCTTTTACATTGGGAACTCTGACTCTTCCAGTTATAAATATTTGTTTTCAGCAATCATGTTTATACCAGACCTGATTGTTCATTGAGGCAGAATTGGAACCCAATGTAGATCAACCTTTCCTAGAATGTTTTGAGTTGGAAACTGGAGATAGAATCAAGAAGTTTCCAATCATCGCAGCTCAGCCAGGGTTTTTCACATGTGGATAAAGCCATCTTTAGGAAGAATGGGTTTGTGGACACACAGAGAAACAGAGCTGAAAAACAGAAATCTGGATTGCACTAGAGTCCCTGTCTCTATTGTTCCTAGAACTGTGTCCCTTGTCAAAAGCCATCAATAAATTCTCCTTCTCCACAAGTTTCTTTAAGTAAGACTTCTGTCACTTACGCCTAGAAGAGTTCTAACCCAATATACTCTCGTATTTCTGAATAAATAAACTGACACACATTAACCCTGCAAATCATCTGGATTTATGTCAGAAAAGTAATTCAGATTTTCAGACTTATTCTTGCTCAGTAGCTGCTTAACTAAGTCATACACACCATTGTATATCATTAAATGTGATTTAAAAAACTGAATAAGGCTGCTAATTAATTAAGCAGATCATATTCACTCAAATTCTGACTGTAGAAATTGACTCATATATAAATAAATGTTTCTTCCACCTTGCCTATTGCAATCAGTATCATTCAAACCATAGGATCACTGGTTTGAACTTCATGTTAGTGAAATAATTTTAACCCTGGCCAGATGAAAATAAGACCTATTTCTTTGTGATTTACAAGCCACAGTTACAAATCCTTGTTATCAAAGAACTATTTTTGGACCAGAGGTTTAGCTCAGTGGCACAGGCGCCTTCCTGGCAAGCAGAGGTTGTAAGTTCTATCCCTGGCAACTGTTTTTTATTTGCCTTATATTTTCAGAAGTAATTTTATGGAAATTACTTGATGCCTCAGTTACTCCATCTGTAAAATGGGACATAATAGTAGATCCACTTCATATGGTTGTAAAAACCTAAATAGGTCAATACCTGTGAAGTGTTTATGATACTGTGTAACACATAATATACTTTACATAAACAAAAGCTATTATTATTAATTATTAATTTTAAAAATTAACATTGTAAAAGGACCTATTCAAGTTGTACTTGAAGTGTCAAGAGAAAAAAAATGCCTAAGCAAAAAGAACATTTTAACACCATTCCCTGGAGTTAATATAAGATAATGAAAAGCATGTTTGATAGGGAATTTTAAGTGATGCTCTATAAAGAACATCCAAGATACTAGTGAACAAAAGGATGCTACAGAGAGATGTGGATGAGAAATTCATGAAATTTCTATATTTAAGAAAATAATATTACTAAGGATTAGGAATCAAGGGTGTGATTACAGATTTGGAAGCAATTTCCTTTTAGTTTGAGCTACATTGAAAGCTGAGCTTAATAACTTGGGGGTGAGAGCTAATATATGTGGTATCATCACAATATGTGGCAAATATTTAAATTTAATAATTATTATAGTAAAGGTCATATTACCATTAACCCTGTCACTTCCATCACACTTATCCCATTGTTCTTGCCACTTGTGGAAACAGTTCTGAAAGTCTTCTTTCCTGAATTTTTTCAGGAGGTCTGATCAAAGCTATGGTGAGAGCTGCTGCCCAGTGCCATCCAACCAAAAGGCAGGCCAGTAAAAACATTACAGAGGGCCCTGGCACCCTGTGACTTCTGGTATCTCTCTGAGTCAAAATGATCACAAAAGGTAAAAAGTTTGAATCGATTCAGGACATTGAGGCAGGCATGGTATGGCAAGCAAAGACTTGGAAAGAGGAATCTCAGAAGTGCTTTGAAAAATGTCAGGAGTGTTGAAATAATTGTGCTTGAAGCAAGAAGTGGTATTTTGAGGTGGATTAATGGCAATGTATCTTCTATTGTAATAATTTTTTAGAATTGAAAGTAAATAAGACCCAAAAGTTGCAATAGATACAGTGAAAGGGAAAGACACTGTTCAAAGGGAAATCACATTGTTTGATCAATTTTGCACGCCTGTGTCTGGTAACCTGAGCAACTATTTTGAAGATAACAATACACAGTATAACATCCATTGTTAAATTCCTATCATCATTTTGAAATTCTGTATCACTCTTGTTTTTGTTGATGTTGTCAATTATTTTTGTTGTTTTATTTGTTTGTTTGCTTTTTGATTTTTCTGTGCTTTATTCTCTTTAAAATAAAATTTAAAAAATAAAAACATTCACCATACTTTGAAATCACACATTATATGTTTACATCCCAAGCACCAAGCAAAAATGCTTGAACAATGTGACTTTTTCTACATAATAGAGTCCTTCCTTTATGGATTTTACTTACTGTCACAGAATACTGGTGGTGATGTTCTTTAGTGGAGCAGAGATGGCAGGAATGTCATCCTAACTCTGATCCTGTTAACTAAAGATTTTCATGACCATGAAGGGAAAAGGAAATTTTTTTATAATATTTTTTCCTCATAGCCAAGAAACATTATAGGTACACAAGAGTAGTTTCTTATAGAACTTCAGATATTATGAAAAGAATCAGAGTGGATTAGTGTTTCAATAGAGAAATGATTTCCACTGAGATTTAAAGAGAAAATGTTCTTGTATACTCAGAATTCTACTTCTGTTAAGTCTTGCTCCTTGTATAACTCCTTTATGTGAACTCTAACAGTGAGAAACTATTATTTCTGTAACATTTCATGTTTTATTAAGGAAAAACAATAACATTTAGACAATGGACAGATACATTTTAGAAAATCTTTTTACCTATTATATATTCACTATACAGAAGGCAAGGCTATCTGATTCCACTGGACTGTAATAAAAGGCATCACTGAGGAAATGAAAGACTTTATAAACATTTTCTCTTAATTCAGGTCTATTAATGCAATGATAAGCACCATATTTCAGCTTTTTTTTTTTTACAGAGGATAGTAACATTTGAGATTTGTATTGAAAAGTTCTTTAATCATTTTCTCTGCAAATGAAGTCAATTAACCAATCCTGGAATGGACATATGGAGCTGTGTATACCAGTTAGGGCTAACAAAAATTTCAGTGTGCTCCATGTGAAATTCATTAGTTGAACTTCTGAGAGATTTGAGATTCATGAAGCAGAGTTGATGAGAGACTGATGCAAATGGAGCCCATGTAACTGACACCAACCTGTTTTGGAAAACCCAACGTAGACCTTGCTTACTGGCAGATGTGTCTTCCTTACACAGCAGCATAGAACTACAATAAAATTTTCAGGAATATAATTTTTGCAGTTATAAATATGTACACTTGTAAAGTCTTTCATGTATATTATTTCTTTTAATTCTCACAAAATGGTGAGAAAAATAGGCCTTACCCCTGTTTTAGTTTGAGTCTGGATGTTCCCCAAAGCCTCATGCAGTCAGAAAGGCAGGCTTCTAAGAGTTTGGACTCACGGTCCAATGCTGGGACTATGGGTGTGAGTGCCACACTCAAGTGGGTGTGACCTACATACAATATAAGAGACATGCACTTCTGTCCACGCTCCTTCCCTTTTGATCTTGTTGCTTATGCTGTTTTCTGCTGCCATGAACTGTTGCCCTCTGCCTTGTGCCAGTCTGCCTTTAAGCCAGCTGATTATGGACTGCAACTGATGCAAACTGTTAGCTAAATAAACTCTTACTTTCTTCACTTTGAGTGTCAGGTATTTTTCCCCAGCAATGTAGCTAAGACACCCTCCCCACCCTGAACATTTGTTACAATGAGGAAAACGTGACTTGGAGACCATAGTAGTTGGGGAAACCGAGTATACTCAGAGGTTTAATTGCATAACCTGTTCCCTCATAGATGTTTATATAAAAGTCCTAGCAAGTTTCCAACTCAAGTGGATTCTTCTATACTTGGCATTTATTTTCCACCTGTAGCCTCTCAGTGCTGATCTACTCTAAAGATCTGTACCCATCAACCCCCGGCTTTTTAGGAACCTGGTATCTCTCATGTAATATTTGTGAATCTGGCTTTTAAATTTTCTGAAGCTAATGCCTAAGGCCTTCTTCAGGACATTTTGCAATAGTTTGTTTTTTTAAATAACTGTATATCAACTAAGGGAGACCAGAAAAAATCTCATGAATTTTTATTTAAAAGGTAGTATTTTATAATTTGTTGTATTCCAGAAAAGGGGATATGCTATATGATTAGCCAGATATTAATTTCTTTTACTTCCATCTTTCCTTTTGGATAATAAGCCATTCTCCATTTTAGTAATATGGATGTAGGTGAGACTGGTTTCAGTATATGGATTCAGCTGAGACTGTTAGATAAGTGGACCCATGAACCAGTCTGAAAGGACCAGTCTGAAGTGTGACCTACTCTTTCATGTGCAAGAGGGTTTTTAGGGCGAGGCACTGGTTTCTTTTTACAGAGTGGGAACCTATGAAACCTGGACTTTGTTACTTTGGGATCATTGAAGATACTGGGTGGTTCTGGTAGATAAAACACATCAAAGACTCTATCCATGATGGCACCCTTCAAACAAGTAAGACTTCTGGATTATTCTGTTATGTGAGCTAATAAATTATTCTTATTATTTAAGCTAGTTTTACTGGCTTTTCTGGCTCTTACACGATGGACCTTTGACCCTGATATAAGCAGACACTGGTTCTGTTGGTGAGTCCAGCCTCCCTGCTCTCTCTCCTTCACCCCTCCCATCCGTGGAACCTGAGAACTAGAGTCCAAAGACCTATGTCCATGCCTATCTGTTACTTTCCCCTTATGCATATTTGAATAAGTAAATATCCTGCACTGTGTGCTTATGAAACTGTGATGATAAAGGTAACAGCCTACAGGGTAGTCAAGAGATATGAGTAAGATAATCATGATAAAAGCACTCCAATATTATCATTTTTAAAGAGTGCTAACTTAATATAGAGATTATTGTCAAGCCCATTTCTCACAGTTTCTTACCAGAGATAAATTTATAATGATCTGCTAATACATCTATGGCCAGGTGGAAGCAAGAAAGGTTCTGTGCAAATAGGTCATAGGCAGAATAATAAAACTTGAGTGTCATAATTACTTTATGTTGGACCAGATTTAATGCATTATGGAATATTCCACCGAAACCATTGCAGACTGTAAGCAGCAGACTAAAATATTAAGAGGCAGAATTTGTTCATTGTGATTGGTCATATTAAAATAATTTAGTTCAAAATAGGTATCGTTATATCTCATCTAGACTTTCTTCCTAATGTGAGGAAATACTTCTGCATGGTAAATTTGCTCAATTTTGCAGCAGCTTTTCTGGAGCTGGAGAAACTTGCAGCTCCCTGGGACTGGAATATGAGGACTCTGGAATCTGGGCACTGTTCCTTTGACCTGACCATGTGGTGGCCATCGGCCCCAAGTTCTCCTGCATGCCTCCTTTAGCCTAACTACTGTCTACCACTGGACTAATATTTTTAGAAAATGCTATGCAGTTGCACAAACAAGTTCAAAACCAGCTCCATTTTCTGATCTAACCAAATCAGGCTGTTTAACAAGGAAAAGATCTTTGGAGTTTCTCTCTTTGTAGTTGAATTCATTCCAATTGCCCCATCTTGTGGAAGGAATAAAAATAGCTAGATTTTCCTTTCCTTTGAGCAGTATCTCAGATAAAGAAATTCAACTCATCTGTCCCTTTCCATCTTTGTCTATAATCTTTTCTCTTTCAGATAATACATTTCAAATAAATTATTCTGAAGAAAGACTAGTGTTCCTTGACATATACGTAGCCTGCGTTTCTTTCTTTGCTGATAAGAGACCAGTACATGATTGCTGTATTCAGGAGTGCTAGACAGAAGTTCCTTTGTACACTGGAGGATTCAGTCACTGATACCATAATATAGGATCAAATCGGATTGAATTTCTGCACAGCTTTTAGCTTACTGAGTTCTTCTCAAAATTCTAGAAACGTAACTATCTGAGATATTCTCTCTGACTTCTGTGCTACTTTGTTTTTGTACTTGTACATAGAAGAGAGGCTATAATCGATTTACCTATTTATTTTTTCATTCTTCCACTTAACATGTGGTTATTGATTTAAGATTTATTTATTCATAAACTTCTCTCAATGTCCACCTTATGAGGGACCAGGAAGACAATGGTGTACAAAACAGCCCCCTTTCCTACCCTTATGGGATTTATATTTCAGTTGAAATCAAGGATATAGACGTTAATTAAATGACCAAAAGTATAATTGTAAATTGTGATCAGCCCAAAAAGGGAAGTTAAAGGGTAGGATGAGACCATAAAATGAAGATCTGACTTAGGAGATCAGGCCTTTCATGATGAAGGGACATTTAGCTGACAGCTGGAGAAACAGAAGCTGAGGGGATGGCGCGGGGGTGAGGAAGGCTGTATAAGCAGAGAGTGTGAGTGGGAAAGGAAGAGACAGAACTCAATGGCTGGGTAGAGGAAAGGAAGAAGAGTTTGTTCCCAATGACACTGCAGAAGCACAAGAGACTCCGCTTAGCTAAAACTTTGAGGACATGCTGGAAGACTGGACCTCTGATCCTGTGTATGTAAGTACGAAACACTGTCAGTTCATCAGACATGCTTGATTCAGTCCCGGCTCCCTCGGCTCTAGCAATAGCATGGCAAAGCCATCACAGCAACGCTTTCTGGATTTCTCCCTCTCCTTCCATTGCAAAATGCAATGGGCTGCACGATTCATTCTGTGCTCAACCTTTCAGCTCTTATTTGCAGCGGAATCATTAGAAGGTACTGTGCAATTTCTCAAGTTATAATTTTGTGTGCATCTGTGTGTGTGTGTGTGTGTGTGTGTGTGTGTGCTCTCAGGTTTACCCAGGACCAAGGGTGTTGTGTTTATGTATATAAATGACTGCTGATTCTGTTTCTAAGCGACAAGGACCGTGTTGCCCCTTTGAGCACTCAGCCTGAAAGTTGCACAACACTGACATCTGCTGCTCGTGTGTATGGTTTGAGATTGTACCAGTTCCTGCATTTAGTAGTCCACATTGCAAAATGTGACAAAACTAAATGTGTGACCTAGAAATCAACTAGCCAGCCTTTCTGTTAAGCCACAAAAGCTGTGTGGGTTCCAAAGAAGGAAAAGCCAGCATCTCCCGAGAATCGGCCATGCCGGCACTGGGAGAAGCCACCAAGAAATCAACTAGCCAGGCTTCTATCTTGTCTTTGAAGCCCAATATTGTTCTCACCATTTTGCTTTGTTCCAATTAATTGTTTTGATTTATTTGATTTTCTGTTTTGATTGGTTTTACTGTGTTGTTGTTGGTTTGATTTTGCTATACCTAACGGAATGGACAACTACTGTGAAGATAACAAGATCTACTATGCTATCTATTGTTGTTTTCCTAGTATCCTGCTTTGAAGTTCTGTACCAATTTAGCTTCATTGATTTGATTGGCCTTGTTCTATTTTGTTTTGTTGGGTTTTTCCATCTTTAAAATAAAAAAAATTTTAAAAAACCTAAATGTGTGAAAATGTTTAGTACACACACACACATGCACACAGCTGCTCTATACTCTTTGGTCTTACATTTTTCATTTTTCAATAGTATTCATGAGTAGAAGACTACTTTCAATTATGTTTTCTTACTGCTAACTTTGCTACTAAGTCACAGGTTTCTGATCGAAAGTGAGTTCTACTTGGCTTTTGGTGGAAAAACAGTTGATAAAGTAAATCAATGTCTTCATTTCATATACATTTATATGAGGCATAAAGTGAAGTAAAAAGGAACGTCATTCATCATAAAATAACTTAAGAATGGTGATTCTTATGAAAGCCACGTACTCTTTGCATAGCAGTTTGAAATTTCTCATGCGTTTAAGGAGTATATCCGCCTTTCCATAGTCACCAAGCACTGCTTCATTTATACAATGAGCGCTGCTGTGTGTGAGTGATGGGCCTGGGCTGCAAGCAATCTTTTGGTCTTGGCAGGGTAATTAAGAGACAATGGAGTGTGGCTGTTAACCATGGGTGCTTTGGGGTCATATTTAGCTGCTTAAGCGTCTGTATCCTTGTGTGGTAAGTGGCCAGCAATACTAAATAATTAGAAAACCAAATGCAATTAATAAGTAAAAGCTTCTTCAGAACAACAGAATAGTCCCTCTTCTTTAAAAGCCAAGAGAGAATGATAAGAAGAGTTAGAGCAATATTTTTGGAATGAAACAAGATATAACTATGTATGTCAATCCAATGGAAGAAATATCTTGTACAACTTTATACCAATAAATTTCAAAATATAGCTCAAATAGATAACTTCTTAGTATGAGTTATTAAAATGGGTTAATAAAGCTAAATACTATTATAGTAACCAGAAAACAAATGTCAATAAGATTATGAACAACTTTATCTATAAAAATTTATGACCTATGGGGATTTAGCTCAGTGGCGTAAGTGCCTGCCTTGCAAGCACACAGTCATGAATTCAATCCCCGGTACCAAAAAAAAAAAAAAAAAAAAAAAAAAAAAAAAAAAAAAAAAAAAAAAAAAAAAAAAAAAAAAAAAAAAAAAAAAAGAATGCCTGGGTTTGATCCCCAGTACCACCAAAAGAAAAATTTATGACCTAGATAGTATTGACCAATTCCTTGAACTATACAACTTACCAAAACTCACACAAGAACTGGATCACAGACATCAGCATAAATATACTACACAAACTGAATCAGTAGCTACTATCTTTCTAATAAAGAAAGCATCAGGTCCAAATTAGTTCACAAATAAATTCAAACAAATGTTTAAGAAGAATTGATTCCCCTCAGCCTCCTCCAGAAAGTAGAAGCAGAAAGAATACCTCATAATGCATTCTGTGAGTCCGGTATTACCCTTACACCAAAACCAGAAAGAAAGACGTCACAGGAAAACGAAATGTAAGACCAATGTCCTCCATGAAAACAGATACAAGACACTTTAATAAAACATTTGCAAATTGGGATCCAACAGTGTTGTTCAGCATTCAAAAATAAATGAATTAATTATCATATCAACAAGCTAAGGAAGAAAAAAACCCAGATGATCATATGATGCGGAAAAAACACTAACAAAATTCAACACCTGTTCACTAGAAAAAAAATCTCAGGCCACTAAGAATTGAGGGGAACTTCCTTAACTTAAATATATCTACAGAAAATTATTATAGTTACTGATGAGAAGTCGGTGGTTTCCCTTTAAGATAAAGAGCAAGACGTTTATGTGGACTATCACTACATGTATTCAGCATCATCCTGGAAATCCTAGCTAATGCAATGAGTCAAGAAAAATATAAAATTCCAAAGAATCAAGATATTAAGCTGTTTCACCAAGATTTCAGGGTACATGTTTATTCACAAAAATCAATTTTTTTCTCAAATGCTAGTGAAAAACATCAGAGATTTGAAACGTAGAAGATAATGTCAAAAGGAAAGAAAAAGAAACAGGTATAGGTCTAATGAAGTATATACAAAATCTATGTAAGGGAAATGTACAAAACTTCTGATGAGGAAAATCAAATGAATGCATAGTTCTTCCATGTATTTCGGTAGAAAGGTAACATCATCAAGATGTCAGTTTTTTTTCCTTGAGTCTATCCAGCATAATTCCAATCAAAATACCACCATAGCATTTTACAGATTTTAATGGACAGATTCTAAAACTTATAGGAAAAGGCAGAAGCCACATAAGAACCAACACAGTATTGAGGAAGAAAGTAAAATGTGGCTGTTGATACCATCCATCTTCAAGACTTACCATAAAAATATAATAATCAAAACAGGTGGCATTGTTAAGAGAAGTGATAAAGAAATGAAACAGAATAGGGATCCCAGAAAAAGACACTCAGGGATATAGCCAACTGATCATTAACAAACAAGCAAAGGTAATACAATGGAGAAAGGGCAATATTTTCAACAAACAGTGCTAAACAACTGAATATCCAGCTATAAAAGTGAAACTTGACATAGACCTAATATTTCTCACAAAATTACTCTGAAAAAGATAGATCTACATGAAAACTGCTAAACTGTAAAACCAAAAGTAACATAGGAAAAATTCAAGGTGACCTTGGGCTTGACATGGATGAGCCACACACACAAAAAAATTAAGTTGGACTTTATCGAAATTAAAAACTGCACCATAGAACATGCTGTTAAGATAATGAAAAGATAGACTGCAGAATGGGAGAGAGCATTTGCAAAACATGTCCAATAAAAGATTGGTGTGCAAAATAAAAAGATTTCTCAAAATTCAACAATAGCAAAAGAGTCCAATTAAAAAAGGCAAAATATCTGGGTACCTTACCAAAAAACATGTGCACATGGGAAATGAAGATACAGATTGCTGCTTAACATCATATTTCATCATGGAATTGCAAACTCAAACCATAGTGTGATATCACTGTATATCTGTTAGAATGGTTAAACTCCAGAGTGCTGAGGGCACCCCATGAGGGTGAAGATGTGGAAAAACAAGACCAACCTTTTGTTGCTGATGGAAATGTAAAAATGATACGATTGCTTTGGAAGATGGTTTCTTGCAGAAGTAAATAGAATCTTGTCATATAACCAGCAATTAATCTCCTTGATGTTTACGCAAATAAATTGAAAACGGATGTCCCCATGAAAACTTTTCTCAAATGACTACATAGCTTTGTTCATGATTGAAATGTAGATGCAACCAAGAAGTCCTTCAATAAGGGAATGATGGTTATTTTATGTGCATCATATTGTACTTTTCTTTTTTCACTTAAAAATTTAGCTTTGAAGTTTTCCTACATGCTTGTGCTATAATTTATTGAAATTATTTATGAGCATAACACTATTTACAGTTAGATAGTTGCAGTGATGAGGAAAATGGCTTATATATTTGTAATTTTACATATTTTCAACTGTATCATTAGGAAAACAATTCAGAAGTGCATTTTTTGAGTAAAGCAGTTTATATAAATAACAGATATGAAAAATTTCCCTACTAAACATAGTTTCCTCATGTATAAAGTAGGGATAATAGTAAACATACAATTTAGTTTGGATTTGAGAATCAAATGTTGTGTGAATCATTTACCCTTAAATATGTTCAAGATTATATTTTATTAATAGTATTATTAGATAATATAAAGTTATAAATTATGAAGTGTGAGCCATATAGTACTTCAAATATAGTCTATTAATGTTATCACATTCCAAAAATGCTAACTTGAGTGTAGTATATATAACAATATGTCAATAAGTCAGGAACAGGTAGAAACTCTTCACATTTGAGATATTTATGTTGTTTGCTGCTAACTTGTTTAAAATATTTTTTCTTTTAAAATATTTTCATCACTTGCCATGTTAGCCAAATTATGATATGCTGAGAAATAATGGACTGGACTAATAGGAAGTTTCTCTTACTTTTAACATTTTAACTAAAATAGATTAGATTGAAAGTTGTCCAAAGGTACCATAATGAACATATTAACCAATATGTTATCAGACAATTTTCATAGCTACTAGTGTGGTCAGAAAGTTGCTATCTCATTCTGAAGAAGACAAATATTTCAACTGGATAAAATTGAATAAAACTATTCTATTCTCCATTTTAAATATTTTTCCATTTCTATGAATTTAATGATATATATCTTTTACAATTTCTTTACTAGTACATGTTTGCAGTATATGATTACATTCACTGTAGCAAATTTGTACACAACACATTTCAATTCTTTTCCCCCTTCCCTCTGACCCCTTTTTATATTTCCAGCATCGTTTTTATAGTCATTTGAAATTGTTAAAAATTTTTAAGCATCCTACCTTGTATATTTCTATGTATTATATTGGAAGCTCTTATTATATACCCATTTTATAATATTTACTCAGTGGTTACTATTTGCTTTTATGAATAGGTGTAATTTCAGAGATTTTGAGGAGTATAAAAGTCATATGCACAAGTGATGAACATGATTTGTAAATAACAGCCTATGAAACGTTTATTTAGAGATTTTAGTTGGATGTTACAAAAGGAAACTAAGAAATCTGAAGTAATATGAGAGCAGAATTTTACAGGCCTCTTTGATTACAGAGAATAGAAGCAACAGCTTTGGTAGGATGTGAGGGTACCCTAGTGGAACTCAAGAGCAAGGACTGTGCTTGGTTTCCAGGAGGATCTACAAATCCAGCCTAGACAGCAGCTCTCTTCCAAAAGAGCTTTAGAAGTTGCTCCCTCTCTGTCCACTGCTGCACTAGTCATCAGCCTTTGAGTATAATAGATTTTCATTACATTATATTTTGATATTTCAAAAGGTCACAGATAGAGTTGTAGATGGAAAGGATATGAGCCCAGTAGCAGTCAATTAGCCAGGGCCCCACCCTGTTCTAACTACAATCTTGCTACGTGGCTATGAAAAACATTAGATAAATGCCCTGTGCCATAGTCACTTTCTCATGGCAGAAACGTGATCCCCAACACCTACATCATAATGAAGGAGAGGTTTACTTTGGCTCATGTTTCCAGTCTATGGTTGACAAGTTTCAAGGCAGGAAGGATGTGGCAAAAGGGCTTAAGCAGAGAGAAGCTGCTCATGTCATGATGGCCAGAAAGCAGAGAGAGAAGGAAGGAGTTGGAAAGGAAGATACACCCGCCTGGGGCCGACCTTAAGTGACCTGTTACTAACCCAGCCCCACCTTCTAATGGTAAGTCAGCTATGGTCCCCACCATACTGCAGTCCTTGTCCAGGAATCCCCCTGGGAGCACACTCCTAGGGGGTTATACGCAATATAAGCAGTAGCAGTCTGACCCTTCATCTTTGTGCTGTGACATTTTCAAGAATATCTATTTCCCCAAATCTATCAACTATGTCTCTCCTCTCCCTCCCTAGTCCTAAAAGCCTTGGGCTTATATTCCGGCTATCAGTGGCGGTTTACTCTCTCTCTAGCCTGAACTCACTGTTGCACTGGCCTGGCTAAGATACCGAGAATGGCGACCTAAATATGTTTGTACTTCATTATCTAAAATTTCATTTTACACTGATGCCTTAAACAGAGGTTTGTAAAACAGCACAAGGAAGGTGATGAATCACAAGAAGGGACACTCCTTCACACGCTGAAGCCAAAAACTTTAGGTAAAACATAAATTGATTCAACAAGGAGAATTTGGTTGCAGTTACAGATTTGGAACTCATCAGAGTGTAGGTTGTGGCAAGTCTTTGGGAGTGGAGGACACACTCGCAGGAGGGCAGCGTAAGAGAAAACGCGAGCAGCGATGTTTGGTCTGGTATTGGTCTTTGCTTCCCCCTATCTTGGCTAGAAAAAGTTGGCTTGAGTCTGCTGATGTAGGTTTCACTCGAACGTGTCCTGCCCTTTATCAGCCTTGTCTTTGTGATGTAGTAAGATCATGTCATAAGGGGTTAGGTTAAAATGACAGTGTCACTATTTCACACTCATCATGATGACTGTTAATCCAAAAGAGAACGGCAAGTGTTTTGGGGATGTGGAGGGATTGGAACTCCTGTGTATCGCTGGTAGGAATATGAAAAACTGTAGCCATTGTGGAAAACAATTTATTACCTCCTCGAAAGATGAAAACTGAAATTACTATATGATCTACTGATTCTGTTTCTGAATATGTACGCAAGAGGATGGAGGGTAGGAATTCAAACATAGATTTGTACAGCAATGTTCAAAACAATTTTATTCAAAATAGTAAAAAAAGGAGGAAACAACACAAATATTCGTTGATGAAAGTTGTCTTTTTTTTAAAAAAAAGTAATATCTATTGATAAAGGAATATTATTCAGCCTCAGAAGAGAACGGAAATCTGACACATGCTACAGTAGTGATAAATCTTGAAGATGCTGTGTTAAGAGAAGTGAGCAAGTCACAAATATAACAAGATTCCACGAGTAAGAGATACTTAGGGTAGGCAAATTCATAGACACAGAATGGTGCTTACAAGGGGTTAGAGAAGGAGAAATAGGGGAGTTACTGTTCACTGGGGACAGAAATCCACTTTGAGAGGATGAAAAGGTTCCAGGGGATTGTGGTTATGATTGCACCACAGTGTGAATGCACTTAGCATCAGTGAACTACATATTTACAATGGCTAGGAATGGTAGATTTTATGTAACAGGTGTTTTACCTCAATGAAAAAAAAATGACAGTTGTAATAGGTCACCATTGTTTCAAGTCAAATTTTTAAAATCTTTTAAATCCATTATTTTTAGAGTGCTGCACAATATTTCTTAACTTGAGTAGAAGGTATTTCACTGGAGAACTCTGGAGAGGTCATTGTCCTCCAGTATTGCTCTACACTTTGCCTGTGCTGTGTGAAAGACACACATAAACATCAGAATCCACACAGCATAGTGAGATGCTCACAGTTGGCGAGGCGTAAGAAGACAGACCCTGTGAAGCCACAGCTCCCTGCCTCTCAACTCATGCTCACTCAAGGCAATAATCTTTGCATAGAGTGCTATGCTGGAAGGTTGCAGCATTTAAATATTTTCTTCTTCTCTTTTTCCCTTTGTTGGATGTGTATGATTGAATTCATGCGAGTAAAATGACTAATGCAGCTGGACTGGAATAACTATTATTTATTAGCAGCATTTTACCATGCATCAGACTGTTGAAGCTATTGTTCTAAGTACCCTACCTGGAATATTTCATTTACTATGTATAATAAACCATAAAGGAAGGTCAATCTGCAAAGCCTGTCAGCTTCTGCGAATAAAAAAGGACAATATTCACAGCCAACTTGAACTGTAAAGTATTTGACTAAGGATCAGTCAAATACTTACTCTTCCAGTAATTGAACTAGAAGAGTTGTAAGAAATCTCCAGTGAGGTTCTGGTGCAGGAAAGCCAGAGATTTAGGGCCAATAGCTGTTAACCATTTGTGGCCAAGTAGAAGAAGTTAGTAAATAGGAGCAGCTGGGTGACAGAGGTAAAGAAGAAGCAGAGATGAGAGGCAAGATTCTGAGAGAGAAAGATGCTTCCATTAGTAAGAATTTTCCAGTTTCCATGGAATGTCTGTAATTGTGACTCCTGTCTTCCAAATGCATCCTTTGCATGTGTTCTATCTTTCATTTGAACTCATGAGTTCTATCTTTCGTTTGAGAGTGTGTGTGCCACACAGCATTGATTACCATCCGAGTCTACATGGAATTTTAGTTGCATTCATAAATGTTTCATATATATCATCAGGAGAAAAGAGAGCTGGTAAAATAGGAATAGCCAGCAGGAATCAGGAGATGTGGTTTACATAATGGTACTTCTATTAGCTCGCTCCGTGGACTTGGACAAAATACTTAATCTTTCTGGGCCACAGTTTCCTAATCTATAAAAAGAAGATAATATTGCTTGCTATGTCCATTTCACGGAAGGAAGACACATGAAAGTTTTAAAGTGTTTTTGAGACGGTTACAGAGCAAAGCAGAAATGCAAATAATCACTCTTACCTTTAGTCAAAATAAAAATATATTTTATCTTGTAGTATGTTATACCAATAACATCTGTAAGAGCTAGCCTGGAATCGAATTCCCTTAAAATTTCTCAGAAGTTCCCTGACTAATATAGGACCAAGAGGTCATATACAGTTTTGCAAATTTTTGCGATATTGTGACTTCTGTTCAACTAGATTTTTAAGGTCACTGAGGAAAAGGATTCTATGATTTGTGTATTTACTTCCTCCTAAGGACCACACAGAGCATAGATGTGTGTAATAAGTCTTGAGGGGATCCTGACTAAAAGACAGATACACTGGCATTTGTCAACTTATGTAGAAATTCAAGAGAAGTTAGTTTATCTGTGATGAGTCTTATTCTAAGAAAACAATAGGAATTTTGTGTATGCTATATGAAATATGTAAATAAATGTGTTTTACAGAGATGTTTTTCCACAGGAACAATGTAAATAAAATCAATGTTACTGATTCCTCCAACTGAGTGAGAGGCTATTTTAAACTCTTGGTTGTTCATATCAGGGTGAATCTAGGATGTTATGCACAACAACATTCAGAGGAAAATATTTTTTTCAGAATTTTTTGGGATAGATTTTAATACATACAAAGTTGCAAATTTTCCATTCTGTTAGTCAAACAAATAGAAATGTAATTACAAAAGTCTCAACTCTGATAAATATGGGTAACATATGCAGGCAAGAGCTTTTGAGATGTCTGAGCTGTGGCTAAATAATCATCTATTAGAGATAATTAATATTTTTAACAGGGGTAGAAGATGATGCCTATGGCAATTTTTACCTAGTTGTGTTCTGAAATCAGACTTTATTTATTGGAGACTTATTATATATTCCTATAATAACTTAGAAATAGTGTTTACTGAAGGAGTCTATGTTACACAGCAGTGGTCAGCAAACTATAGTCCTGGGTCAAATCTGCTTGTTACGTGACCTTCCAAAGTTTTATTGGAATTGAGCCAAATTTGTTACTTGTTATGATTTGGGTCTAGAATTCTCCCCAAAGTCTCATGTATTCAGAAGTGGGGCTTTTAGATTTTGATTGGGTCACAGGGTCCTATATTCTTCAGTAGGCTGATCCATAGTATGTGTTGGGTATGGTACTCCAGGGACAGGAAAGTTGGTTAATCATTCACCTATTTAAGGCCTTTGGCTACTTTTGACCACAACAGCAGAGCCAACTGATTAGTTATGACAGATACTAACATTAATTACCTGGGGCCTTTTATAGAAAATGTTTACCAATCCCTGTAAGTAGCCTGCCAAGTTGAATATATACATCTTGGTACATCCTTATAAAGTATATAAAGCTGATAAAGTATATTATTAGAACTTCTACATTTATTTATTTTTCTTATTAATTTTTCGCTTTGGACCATTACTGATGGAGCATTATTTTCCTCACTTCTATGGTCTAGAAGTTAGTAATGCCTACTTCACTGACTTTGTGAAAAGATGAAAGGTGGTAATGCACCTGAGTTATTCTGCACAACATACTGAAGTCTTCAACACTGTACTGTACTCACTGGAACAAAATAAAAATAGAGAAGGGTAAGGCAAATGAGATTGGGAAGTCCAAAGAAGGTAGCCAAAGTGACTAGAGCTATATTTTTGAAGAGAAGATGAAAACTCAAATGGTAGTAAGGATCCTGTTACCTTCCACTGCTACAAAAGTCTAGATAAGTCAACATCTAATCTTCCTAGCACCTCCCTCCCCCACTTTATGCTACACCTCTAGGTATTGAAAGGCCAGAGGGATTGTGTTTACTAGTTTTTCACTTGACCCAGAGGAGTAAATGCCTCTCTAATTTCAATCTATGCTTTCTATCACTAAGATAAACTAGTAATGATTTGCCAATGAGTTGCAATTACAGTGCCCGCCGAGGTCAATATTCAATCAGCAGTTCCATTTTGAATGCTGTTTTGATCAGTTGGTCAAAAATTTCCTTTCTTTAGATGCCTTGTAAACCACAACAGATTTGGAGGTTTAGGGGTTTAAGATAAGGATGTGATTTTGTTCTTAATTCAGTTTTGAACAGTGCTTCCAACTCTGGCCAAATGTGATGGATCTCCTTTGGGACACTCCTGGCCACTTGAGACTGGAATTGACACTTCATGCTCCTTTTTTAAAAATCCCTTCCTCTTTTTTCCCAAACAATGATCAGACTCCAAAAACTAACAAATTAAGTAGACTATTCTGTCTATTTTGTGGGGAGTTAGGGAATTCACATTGGTCACTAACAGCACAATGTATTTTCTCATTAACATCTCAGTTCTTTCCTAGACTTTCCTTATGTGCCTGGTTACCTTTTTCTCTTTTTCCCATTTCTATGCATTCTCTTAGATTTTCTTCTATGAAATAGAGCTTCTCAGCTTTCCCTCAGTTTAGAAATATCACTCAAACTAACAAAACTCCTATAGGTAACCAGGCAAGGAGAGTATCAGATATTTTCCTTGTGTATAGCAGTCCTGATCACCACACCAGGACCTGCTGCTGATTCATTTCATAGAAATAGCTCAAAACTAAGTGGAAAACCAATCTAAATGAAAGTTTGAAACTTCATCACAGCACCCAAAATGATGACACTTCACTGAATTTTGGTGTTAAGCTTGGTCATAAGTGGGATGCTTCATGTCTTGCCTTCTCCTCAAAAGCCAATCATCCAGTCCATCTGTCTGTCTGTCTGTCTCTTGCTCTATCACTCCCTGAGTTTATTTTAAACTAAGTTAAAAGGCTGCATTTTCATCTTGGTTTCAATATGGATCTATGTTTACTTAAGATTTATAATCAGAGGTTTGTTGTAGATGATTGCAGATCTTCTGTGTAGCTAAGATTTTATTACTTTATGTTTAAAATTTAAATCTCTAATCCTTCAGGATTTCATTTTCATAATGTGACAACATGCTTTAAATTTAAAATATACATAGCTTTTGTCCCATAAATCCCTCTCATAGATGTCTATGTAATGAAATAATAGCCCCTAGACTTTTCTAAACAAAGATATTTGCCACATTATTTGTCAAGCAAAAAGCAAACAGAATAAAACAAAAAAGCACATCATGTCCATAAATAAGGGAAAGATTGAATAAAGTCTGGTATAATCCTATCATGAAATATTATGTTTCCTAAAATGTATGAGTTAAATCTCTATAGACACAATGAATCCAATTGAAGATTGTCAACAATGTATTGTCACATGAGGAAAAAAAAACAAATTATAATAGCAATTCTAAATCCCTCATATCAATTTTCACCTGTTTAAAAATATAAAAACATCAAATTGGTATAGTGCTTAGTTTTGTGAGAGACAAGGATGTGATTAATATTTTCTTTATATGAATTTACATTATTCGCTGGTCTCAGTGGTAATGTGAACACATGTCAATTTTGTAAAATATAAGGTATTACATATGGCAAAATGATATTTATTTATTTATGGTGCCAGGGATCAAACTCATGACCTTGTCCTTGCCAGAAAAGTGCTTATGCCACTGAGCTAAATCCCTGACCCTTATGATTTTTAAAAAAATTATACAGGTAAAAATATTTCTTTCCTTAGAGAACTGAGTACTGGGCTGTGGACAGATGTAGCTCAGTGGTAGAGCTCTTGCCTAGAGTGCACAAGATCTTGGGTTCCATCCCCAGCACTACAAAAACAAAAATAAAACAACCTAGAGAAATGAGTGCCAACTTTTTTTAGAGCTACACAGTACAACAAGAAGAGTCTTATGTGTTGTCATACTATAGACAATCTCTGCAAAAGAGGAGACAGTCTCATAGGCATTCTAATTATTTGGCTTGGCTTATGCTGACTTCAGTTGACTATTTCCTGAGACAGAGTCCATCCCTGGTAACTCACCTGTCACCCCACAAAATGTTGGCTCCAGTCAGTTTCACAGGAGATTTTCAATGTCTCTTTTTTATTATTTTCTAAACTTGAATTATTGATACTTTTATTGTAGATTGAAAGAAAAATGGATTAGAGTTAGATAGCCACAGACTTAGACCAGTAGAGTTTCCTGATATCATCTCTCTCTCTCTCTCTCCTTACATTAATGACTGCTAGATTCCCCTGCTCCAGAATTGGGACAAGAAGGGGTCCTCAGTACATCTCAGCCAGGGCAAGAGATGATGTTGGTAAAAATATCTTATAGGATTTGCAAATTCAAAATACTATAAACCATCTCATTTATATATGATTATTTTCCTTTTAAAAAATAAGTTACTTCCCACATGAGGGTCTCTGTGGGAAGCACGGTTTCCCCTTTGGTTTCTCTGCCTGTGGTGCTTGTCTGGATAGGGACAGAGGTCAGGATGGTTGATACAGGGATTACTCTGCAAACTCGTAGAAAAGTACTCTGAGGCATTGTGCTTATTGGGTGAGCAGGGAGTATTCCCATGATCTTCTCCATTATTGCTTTTTGACTTTACTCGAAACCAAACCAGAAAGTCATCAGCTGTGGGTTGTTCGTTGTTGCTGTTGTATATTGGGAAATGACTCTTCTGTAATATTTTTGCCCTTAAATTGGATGCCCAGTGTGTTATCTTTTTTGTGTGTGTGTCATCTTTGGTTATGCTTCCTAGTGGGTACAAGTGGTTCCTCTTTAACAGGCACAAACGTTGCTTCAACAGGAACACGTCTTTATGCTAAGGTGGAGAGCAACAAGGGTACATGTCTGTTACTAGAAAATATTAGTAATCAACATTAGTCTATTGCCTGTAGACAACTAATTATTGTGCACTTATTTTATCACATAATCCTCAAAATAGAAGCTCAGAGTAGGTACTCATTTTGCCACAGGTCACACCGCTAGTGAGTGATAGAGTCAGGACTTCACTCATTATTTTTATTAGACGAACAAGCTAAACTATTTTAATCCCAAATTAAATTACTAATTATTGCTAAATTACATATTATATCAAATGGACCCAAGGAACCATAAACCTGACCAGTATCTTATGTCATGTGACATCCCCCCAAAAGACTTTTATCTGGAATTTCTCAGGTGAATATACCCATAGTCCAAATGTTAGCACAATTTTTCCAGTTATGAAATTATTATAAATTCCATTTCAGGGGAATAGGTAAGCTACTCTAGCTACTCTCAGACTCTGGAACCAGCACTGGCTCCCCTCTGCCTCTCTGCCCACATTTTTCTTAGCTCATGTGAAGGACAGGTTTAACTATGGCATTTTATTCTTTTTGGATGCATTAGCTATTAATTAGTTTCAGTTATAAAGAAATAGGATTTGCTACATATCCTTTGTACTTGTACTTGTGATCTTGTATTCTTCTGTCAGAAGAACTGAGGACCACTGTTCAAACTCCTCTCTTGTTCTCACTGTAATTTTCATGACAAAGCATATTTATTGTCTTCCATATAGATTTGGGGTTCTGTTTGTGGGGTTTTGTTTCTTTTTTCTTCTTTATTTTTGCAGTTACCATTGGCTCAGCCAATGGTGTAGTTGAACCAGGCTGCTAAAATGACTAGCACTATTTTCCTTAGCCTTGTATGTTTCAGGTGGATTTTTTAAGGCCAGTGGAGAGTGTTTATTGCCTGGATATTAATTTTCTTCCCATGGATAAATGAAGCCAGGAGATGGATCACTAGGTGTTTAGCTAGCACAGAGAATGAAGTCTGGGTTCATCTATCTTCCATTCAGTCTCCTTTCAGAAAGACATTATGGGTGAGTCCCACTCCTCTGACTATAAGAATGACAAGTAAAAGCTTTGCAAGTGGCCTTAACAGAATGTCAGGAAACTAATCAATGTCACTTTCATAAAGGAATCTACTTGATCAATATCACCAAGCAAGTACAGAATTAACACTCAGATCACATTAAGACTTTTCATGATCAATAAAAGTTACATAGCAAATACATTATCAGGGATATTTAAATCAGTGTGTCATAAAAGCTGTGTGCTGATAGCTTTGCTTTTGGGGAGCTACAGTAATATAACAAAAGTTATAAGAGAGGCAGTGTCTAAGATGCAGGACAGAGTCTCAGGATTAGCTTCAAAGATGTAACTGGTTTGAAGGGAAATTAGTTGAAATATATTGACCTAATTTTTCCCCACTGAGTACATTTTCAACTTTTTGATGGATGGAATTATTTTGGGTTTCCATACCATGTGCATTGACACAACATAGGGACATCAATAAATTCTTGCTGAGTTGATCACCATTCTTTACACTCCTCCTGGGACTCATGTTAATGGCAAGAAGTCAACCTTGTATATCACTCTCTGTATTTTGCCTTAGGATTCTTTGAGAAATGCCCACATCGAACTACTGCACAACATTCTGGCACATAGTCTGATACTGAAATCATTGGGCATTAAATTTAAGCCATAACTGTGCCACAGGAGTACATGGAGATGTTAGCTGGCTTTTCTTTTTCTGGTGTTTGCATCTGTGTCAATTTCTTAACTCATAACAAATTGCTCTACCTCTTAATGGCCTAAAATAGCTATAGTTTTACTAGTAAGGTAGTGAGTCAGCAGTCAGACTGGGTTTAGAGGGAGGTTATTCTCCTGGAGTCCTGTACCATCAGTGATTTGATGGTTCAAACTTGAGGAGTCCAAGGTGGTCTCACGTATGTCAGGGAATTGTTATTGGTTATTACAGGTGTACTTTCTCTATATGTTCTCTCTTATTTAGAGAGAATATCCTAGACTCTTTCCAATCATGAACCCACACTGCACAAGGATGATTGTGAAAGTTTTAAGGACATTTGCAGCCCCATTTTAAGAATCACATATCAATATTTTACATTCTTTTCATCAAAGTAAGACACAAGGTCAGTATATAGCCAAGGAGAAGTGAAACAGACTTCCTTTTTTGCTGGAGGACCAGCAAAGTCACATTACAAAGAAACAGAGGAAAAGGACTAAAAAGATTACTGCAGCTGTCTTCACAAAACATTTTCCCTATAATTTTCTTCTGTTCCCTCTCCATTATGCACCTAATTCAAGGATCTAGGTTATTTTGGCTCCAAAAAAGCTAGGATGAAATGCTTTGAATCAGATTTTCTACTAAAAGTGCTTCCAAAGTTTTCTCAGATTGGAGGAAGGGTTCATGACCAAGGGAAGGGTCAGAAATAGGCTTGAGGAGATGGTCACTTGGAAGAAGCAAAATAAATCCCATGATGCTAAGCATGTCTCAGGAGTGGCTTGGGAGTTATCCAGCCTGAAAGACGTGTGTGGAACAGTGGTTAAAGATAGTAAGGAAGGTAGTATCTCAGAAGACTTTTGCCTGGACAGAAAATGATAGCAACTAGATATTGACCTTTCTATTGCACTCCCATATGGCCAATACCTTGACACTACTTATTCCTACCCCATCTCTAGCATCTTCCCTAGGAGAAGAAAAAGATCCAAGATGGCTGACTTTATCTACCTACTCCCTTAATGGGGCAGGGGCTTAATGTCTGCATACCTACGATCTCTTAAAGTTCTGCTTTGGAAGGATTTATCAAACATGATGCCAGTAGAATTCTGGGTAAACCTGATGCAGAAAGCTCCTTTTGGGGGGAAATTCATGATCTCATAAGCATTAAGAATTTTTAGTGTGTTTATTATTTCTCTTTAATTTAGAAAGAACAAAACTCTTTCAGAACCCAAAATAAATCTTCCTTACTATGAAAATGAAGCAAATACTGTTTGCATTATAAAAACTTGGTCCAGCAGTTCAATTCAATGAGTTTTCTAGTCCTCACAGTCCTAAAGTGAACAAATATTTTTTGCTATTATGGGTCACATATATTAGTGTTTGGGAGACACAGTGGTGAGCAAGAGACTTAGCTTTTGCCCCCTCGGAGGTTAAGAGGTCTAAGAAGTGCCCTTCAGTGGAGTATCTTTATATTTTCCATCCTAAGGCAGAACTGTATGATCCTAAAGAAGACTGTATAAAGCCTACTGTACGATTCTACAGAGTCACTGTAAAGGAGTCATTGGAATCTCCCTGACACTGATATGACATAAGACAAAAGTATTGAGTGGCTCACCTTAATCCTTCAGTCTCATAACCCCATTCAACTGTCCAGTGCTTCCTGACTCTATGTCATATTATAAAGGGTACTCTTGAAAGTTACTCAATGTAATGAACATTTCTTAATGTAAACCAGCATAAGTTTGCCAGTTCTATTAAAGCTTTACTGTCTCCTAGGTATGATAAGAAGAACTCATAAACTAATACAATGTGACAATAGGTAATTATGATTTAGTGATGAAGACAGTTACACATTTATGCTTTGTAAAAAACTAAGAAATGTAGATAAGTAATAATAATCTAAGCATAGAAAAAGGAATGCCACGAAGATTTGAGGACTTGATGTCAGTCAATATATTTTTATGACTCCTCTTTAACCCCACTCCAAGCATAATGAGAATTTATAATAAGTTTTTTTCTTTTAAAACTTTCAGAAAAACTCAGGAGTCAGCTGGAAAGGGTGCACTGACATTTTTGAATGAGCACACAGCCCTCTCATTGATCATTTTTCCTCTAAGAATCCTCTGAGAGAGATACTTATATAATTCTAGAGGCAAACATCTTTTCTCTGACAATGAACAATCTGTAGTTATATCCTGGATAAGCCCAACCAGACTCAAAAATTGGTTACATGTCAGATAAGAGCTTGGAGGGCAACTTGGAATTTCTCAGGGATGTAAACTAACCCTTAGATCTCAACCAAAACCACATAAATAGTAAAAAACCAATCCATTAATCTCCTTGCTTGTCACCAGAAAAGCAACCTTTGGAAGTTTACAATATTTAGATTTTTCAAATAGTAAATCAAGAAGAGAAGTCCTTGAAATGTTGGCTTAAAGATTTGTGTGTCATTAACCTGGGGTTGAGCATCTATGGGGAAAGCTTTCTGCTGCTGAAATTCTTTTGCCTTTTATTTCTGTTGGAACTGAACAGTTAAATGCAGTCAAAAGCTAACTCTGAGGTCATCAATGCTTTTGTGAAGATTCTTAAACACTTTTCAAGGTCTCAATAACATTTGAATATTTTTTTAGTCTTGAAGAACTGAAATGCTGAACTCTCCTACCTGAAAATCATATGAAGGTATTCTGTTATGACAGCAATCAAGCACGGGTCTATTCATTGGATGAATGGACAGAATTGAGGCCACTGCGGTGTCCCAAACTGCACAAGGCTCTATGATGGTCCATGATTGGATTCTAATTTCTTCTTTACATTGTTAAGGCTACTTAATCTAGGACAGATCCCTTACCCTAATTGGCTGGTGTAAGAATGATAATGATGCTTACCTCACAGGATTGCTGTGCATAGAAAAATGGCTTTTATCAATAAAGTAACATCAGCAAGTAGGTAGGATAAGAGTTTTCTACCACTATCTTTCTAGAGAAATGTTAATTTTGACAATTACCCACAGGCAAGAGCACCTTTGTAAAAGTCCAGGAGTCCATTGGAGCAGTCCCAGGAAAGCACTGGAGAAAAAAATTCAAGAAAACACACTGAAGAGTGTAAGCATAATAGTTTTAACTTTATCTGTGTCATCTCTTCCACAAAGGAGCAAGGTCAGAGCCAGGAGAGACCACTTTGGCAGGCAATGACTCCCATGGGAGACAGTGAGCGCCTTGTTAGTAAGCATTTGGCTTCCTCAGCTGTGTACAACACAGTTCCAAAGTCCCATGTTTTTGTCTCTGTGCTCAGAATACTGAGGCCATTGGTGGGACTGAGAGGCAGGAAAAGAGTGGGAGCAGAGAAGAGAGGCAGAAACTCACAGAAATCATACAATTCAACAAAGGGCTTTGGATCCTACTGACCACTTTACAGTTATAACTGGGAAGCCTTCCCGTGAGCCTCTTTGGATGTCTTGCCTGTTGGACCCCTCGACTGATCCACAAGCATTCCCGAACCTTTATGTACCTCAGGCACACCCTGCCCCTGGGGCAGAGGACCTGAAAATGCTCCTGCAGAAGTGGGAATCTATGAATGCCTGTCAAAGAATTCAACATAAAAATTTATTATTAGTATATGTTTGTGATACATAATGGCTACTTTCACTGTAGATATTTGGTACACGTACATGACACCTATTAATTCTGTTTTATGTTCCCTTCCTTTCCCTTCCCTTCCCTTCCCTTCCCACCCTTCCGAACTCCCTTCAATTCTTGGAGTACTACAAGTTACAAGAGATCACAGAATAGACATCTGAACAAATTAAGAAAATTAATACATGAACAAAATGTGAAGTTTAATAGAGAAAAACTGCAAAAAATGACCAAATTGAAATTTTGCAATTGAAGAACACAATAGGTGCATTGAACAATGGCAACAGAGAAACTCAGAACCAGACAGGACTGAAGAGAAGAAAGAATCTGTGAACTCGAATACAGATCATTTGAAATTGTCCAGTTGGAGGAAACACAAAACAAAACAAAAATAATGAAAAAATTATGAAGAACGCCTATGGAATTTATGAGACTTCATTCCAAGTACAGTAAAACCTTGGATTGCAAGTCACTTGCTCTGTGATTGTTCTGCAAGATGAGAAAACATTTCTAATAAATTTTAACTTGATAAATAAATGATGTCTTGCAATATGAGTAGAAGGTGATGCTTAATGTCAGATAAGCATAACTGAGGCAACAGTTTTCTCTCTGTCTCTGTTTCTGTTTCTGTTTCTGTTTCTCTGTCTCTGTCTGTCTGTCTGTCTCTCTCTCTCTCTCTCTCTCTCTCTCTCTCACACACACACACACACACACACACACACACACACACACACTAGGATTGTGGGTGATCGTCTCCCAGTGGCACAAGGTTATGGAAAAGATCTTGTCTGAAGAGGTGGAGGAGAAAGAAGTCAGAGGAATCCCTCACTTCAAATAAGATTAGGGAGCTATGTAAAATGTGGAAAACAGTGTAAAATTTTGGAGAAAAGCAACAGCTGAGTAATCCTTTAGCAGTGCAAGGTATGAATCTGTTTAACAATAATGCAATGCCACTTTTCCATGAAATCCTCAAAAGGAGGCAAAAACAAGTGTTATTCAATAGGTCCTTGTTAAAGTTACATGAAAAGAAAAAATTGCCATTAAGCCAATAAATAGCAGTGATCCCATTAGTGATAGTGAAATTTGTCCTACACAATAACCCTCTCTTGTCTTGTCTCTCTCACAACAGTCACAAAGGTTTTCAAAGTTAAGTACAAGTTAATTTGTTTATTTTTCTATATCTTTTAGTTTACTTTTAATTTGCTATATTACAATATTGTAATCATTTTTATATGAATATTTTGGGGTTTGGGAACAAATCATCTGAGTGCCCATTATTACTTATGGGGAAATTCACTTTGATATACTAGTGCTTTGAGTTACAAGCACGTTTCTGCCACAAATTATGCTTATACGCCAAGGCTTTACTATAGTAATATGTATTACTGGAGTTGAAGAAGAAAGAAAAAAAGGGGCAGAATAGTTATGCAAAGAAACTTTCTATGTGTAGGGTAACATATGAAAATTTGGCTATATGAAGTTCAAGTTTCTAAACAGTGAATTCACTGAAATATACTATACTCAGAGTATTACAAATGAAAGCCAAAGAACCAAGGGTGAGAGGAGCACACTTGTAACTCCAGCACAGTGGAAGCTGAGAAGGGGTGATTACAAAGTCCATCTCAGCCTGGACAATATAACAATTCGGTAAGACTTTGTCTCGAAATAAAAAATAAAAAAGTTCTGGGAGTGTAACAGTGTTAAGGTCCTGGGTTTAATCTCTAGGGCTGCGAAAACAAAAGCAGAAATAAACAACATCAAAAAAACTAAAAAACAAGGACAAAGAGAAAACAGGCCAATCCATGCAAGGAAACTGACAAAAGCCCAGCCGCAGCCCTCTTAGAAAAAAGGTAAATATAAATAATATAGTATTATTCAGCCTTTAAAAAAATGAAATCCTTCCACTTTTCTTAAATTCTTTTTTTTTTTCATTCCATGTATTGACTTCGAGGATGTTATGATAATTAAAATAAATCAAACCAAACACAGAAACACTGCATGACCTTACTTATATGTTTAATTTTAAAGTATCAGATTCATAAAAATACAGCACAATTGTGGTTCTCAGAGGCCAATGAGAAAAACAAAGAGATCTGGTCAAGTGGTGCCAATCTTCAGTTATAAGATAATAAATTTTTAGATAGTCAATGTATGTCTTAGTGACTATAGTTATAGTGAATGTTGTACTTGAATTTAACTAAATCATAGATATTAAGTACCCATTACACAGAGTACCTATGTGAATTAATGTTAATTACCTTATAATCACTACATATACAATAACATCACATTTTGCAATCATAACTTAATAAATCCAAACATGTAAAATCTACTGTTAATTGATTTTTGACCAGGTTGACAAAGCTATTCAATGAGAAAACACTAATTTTTTCACTGAATGGTGCTGGAAAAACAATATTCACATGTAAACAAATTATGTGAGATCTTTTTTACTTATACCTTATTCAAAATTTAGCCCTATATGGACGTAATTGATAGGTCTAAACATAAATGTGGAAAGTATAAAACTCCTAGGAGGAAAAATAAGAGTGAATGTTTATGCACTTAGGTTATGATTAGGTTATGCTTATTATGATGTTTTTTAGATCTCATATCAAGAGCGTTTTGTTTTTATTTGCAAACTCTGTGCTAACTGATGAAAATGACCATGGCCTTCTTTCCCACAAAACTTGGCCAACTTTCCCAAATCGTGGAACAAATTATGATCATGAACCAAGATACCACTGTAGCTATTATTTCACCAGTGGTCCTCGTTAGTTAATATCATTGGTCCTGTGTTACTGGATGGGGAGGTTTTTGCTAGTAATGGGTGGAACAAAACGTAGCCTTTCTATAATGCTTTCTTTGCAGAAACCAGGAACATTGGGCAAGACAGCCTATCTCCAAATCAAGATTATCCAATGACTCTCCCTTCCTGTTTCCCTCTTCTTCTGTGACTATTAGCCACTTCATTTAAGGACCAAGAGCTTCACTTAGTTTTCTGGCATAAGCAATCTAGCTTTGACCTTTGTGCAGAAGAGGTTGATGCCGAACATACATTCCCAATTAGCTACTGCTCTGTGAAATTGGAGTGCTTTGAGTGGATGTCCATAGGGGAAGAGGAATGGATAATCTTACTAGGTCTCAAATCCCTTTGTAAAGCTCTATCAATAACCTTATTAGATAATCTCTTTAAAGAGAAGTTAAGATATTGAGCAACACTGTGTCTCAAAACATATGAACTTACTCCAATTCTCACAGTTATCTTCAGAATGGATATAAATACTCTGACTATACAGATGAGAGAATTGGGGTTTAGAAGAGTTCAACAATTTGTTCAAGGTCATCTAGTAAGTAAACGAAAGCCAGAATTCAAGCACAACCCACCCCCAACTCTACATCTTGTATTGTTTCTTTTACTCCCCACAAAGTCAAATAGAAAAATATTACTTTATTTTTCTGATTGACTTCTTAGTAAGAAAATGAAAATTTTATCCTACTGCATCATAGAGAAAACAACTGTTTCACCTCTACAAAGTGACAAGGAAAATATATTTTTAGGTGTTTTATCTTATGTTAGTGTGCTTGGGGATAGTTCTTTCTCTGAAGATAGTGATTTTCTTTGCTTTAGCAATGAAGTACTTGAAATTATTAAAAGAAAATTATCTTCTCTATTAGATAGTGTTGAATTTTTTAAAATCCTTTTTTATTTTATTTTTTAAAATCTTTTTTATTTTTATTTTTTTGGTATGGGGGATTGAACTCATGACCTTGTGCTTGCCAGGTAGGTGCTTGTGCTGCTGAGCTAAATCCCCACCCCTAGCGTTGAATTTTTATTGGTGTTGAACGAATGTTGGTATAATCATTTTGCTAAAAACTATTCCCAGCCATTGATACATTTTGCTATTTGAAACCCTGATTTTGATTTCTCTATTAGAATCTGTGTTAATCAACTTAGTGACAAAATACCTGAGATAATCAACTATAAAGATGAAAATTTTATTTTTCCCTCATAAGTTTGGAAGTTTCTGTTTGTGGGTGAGTGGCTCTGTTGCTTTGGACCTGTGGCAAGGGAAGGCATCATAATAGGGAGCACGGGGGAAGGAAGCTGCTACTCCATCATCATGGCTGGGAGGCAAAGAGAAAATGCAAACCTAGGATTCCAAAAGCCCCTTCATTGGCATTTCCCCAATCACCTAACTGCCTCCCTTGGGTTCTGTATCTCAAAGGCTTCACCACCTCTCAGTTGCATCACAGGCTGCTTATCAAGTCTTTCACAAATAGGCCTTTGGGAGACATCCAAACCATAATATGGCTTACCTGCATAACTGGTCCCATCATCTGTCCAGTTGAATCAGTCAGCATTATGGGATCTATCTCTTCCTTTTTCAATGCCAAAGACAGCCTGACATTGAAATCATGAAAATTCTAAACTCTAAAATAAACCTTATATATATATTCTATTTCTCATCTGCCACCAACACATCAAAATCATCATGATCTCTCGCCTGAAGTTTATGGACAGATTCCCAATTGGTTTATCCACTCCTACTGCTTACAACTTGACCTGATTCCTATCACTTCTCCATATGGAAATTGGTTTTGTTTTAATTTTAAAGAAATTTCAGTGACTTATTTTTGTTCTTAGAAGAGCAACAGTTCTCCTTAACTTAAGCCTTAAACCTTGTAACTGTTTTTTCCTTAAAGAACTCCCTGTCTCACCTCACCCAGTGAACTCCTGTATGCTATCATCTCTCATTTCTGGTTACACTGACATTTGCTATCTGTCATGAAATGGACAGTCAAGCTGCAGCAGCAAGGAATCCACAAATCTTAGATTTTTGTTTTGCTTTGTTGTGAGACAAGCTCTTGCTATGTAGTCTAGACTGGCCTCCAAGCTGTGATCCTCCTGTCTGAGGCTCCTGAGTGCTGAGATTATAAGCGTGGGCTACCATGTCCAGGGAATATCATCATCTGAAAAACACAGGTATTGTGGCACATGCCTGTAATCCCAGCTACTCAGGAACTTAAAATTAAACTGAATAATTTATTGAGAACATGTCTCAAAAAATGGAAAAGACATTTAAAAATAAAAGTTTGAGGTTGTAGCTCACTACTCCCTTGGTTTAATTCCCACAGCTAAAGAAGAACAAAAAGGGAGGAGAAGGAGAAAAAGGAGAAGGAGAATGAGAAGGAGGAGGAGAAGGGGCAGGAGGAAGAGGAGGAGGAGGAGGAGGAAAAGGAGGAGGAGGAGGAGGAGGGGGAGTATTTCTACAGATGCAATGTGCATAGCATGGATGTGTTGGTGGTGGAGAGAGGATACACAGATCAAGAAAAGAAGGCATAAAAAATATTAAATAATGGCCATGCAGGGTTCTCATTCAGGCATGACACATGCTCACAGTCTATTGGCCAGAGCAAGTCACAAGTCCATGCCCATCTTCAGAGAGGTAGAGAAATACAATCCCAGCATATACTCAGGAGTACATCCACATTCAGCATCAGGGCACTGCACTCACCTTCTTAGTCTTTGAATGTGCTGGACCTTTTCTGGAACACCTTTCCTTCCACCACAATTATCTATTTTCTACCCCTCCCTCCTGCTTTTATACTGTCAGTGTAAAAGTATACCCTCCACTATTTTAAGGTGTACAGCTAATTCTTCACATCTAAGCTCAAATTTAGGCCAGTCTTCTCTGAATGGATCAAAATAACCTTATAGGCTTTAGAAACAACATATACATGTGTGAAATTTGTCATAATTGTGCTTTTATCTATGACTATAATTAACTTTTATCTGTAATTGCACTTTTGTCTATTTGATTAATGTCTGTTTCCCACACAAGACTGTAAGCTTCATGAAGACAGTGACCATGTTGCTTTTGTTACTGAGTATTACAATAAAAATATTTCTTTTACTTACCAGGTATAATACTAAGTGTATGACTCAGAATAACTCATTTGCTTAAAGCGACCTTATGAGGTAAGCACAGTTCATTGTATAGATTTTTTAAAAAATGGAAAAAAGGCATATCTTTTCTAAATTCATGTAGGTAGTAAGTGATATGAGCCCAGGATCCAGGCATAACTTCTGACACTAGTGCCATAACCTCAACTAACACAACTCACAGCATCTCAAACATCTAGCCCCTCTATGGGATCAATAGTGGTCCTCGGGAATATTTGTTGAACTAACTGACAAAGGAGTAAAGTAGAAATGCTGTCAGGAAAGACTCTTTCTGAAATGTCAAATCAAAGTTGGTAGGGTCTTTGAGAAGCCAGCTCCAAAAAGGATTACCTGGTTCTCCCATTTTACCATAGATAGTGGGATACTGGAGCTCAGTCAAGATTGGCACAGAGTCTGCTCTTCTGACTTCGTTGGCAGGAATGGCCCATTGGCACTCATTTCCCTGAGAGACACCTTTCTTGTTTCATTAAGCACGAGGTAGAAAATGGTACCAGAGGGGATTTCTTCCAGTAGACCAATGGAAACTTTTGTGTCTGCAAAGAATGGAAGTATTTTTTTCTTTTCCCTTTTCTGCTCTGAAATTAGATTTTCTAGGACAAAAAAGAATGCCAAAAGTAATGAAATCTCCACAGTTACTCTCACAGTTTAAATTAACAGTATGAGTCAGTGTTCAGAATAGAAATAGTAGCAAAAACTGACATCCTGGGAACAAATGACTCAATTAACTCTCTGTGCACTGCTGCTGGGTTACGATTTCCTTAGTGATTTGTGATCAGAGACCCCTGAGAGTTAAATCCTAAAGAAACTGAAAAATCTTGTATCTATTTGCCAAAGTGGCTGATGCAATGGCACATTTTGGGGGTTTACTGAGAACCTTTGGTCACTGATTGCTGAGTTCTAGATGCCTGCTACCCACCTCTCAGAAGCATGATCCACCTCGTGAGCAAACATGCCAGCCCTGACCTCCATAATTCCCTTGCGGGAAACTGTTGCCCCAGATGCCTCCAAAAGGATATTTGTAACAGATTTTGCCCAAAGGCTTCTGAATAAAGAGTTGGATGTTTATCTTTTGTAAAGGCAAATCTCTTTGATGATAAGATTTACTCATTCTTTTTCCAATGAGAAAAGAGCACCAGCATCTTGCTCATTCAAGGGACTTTATCCCTTGAAACTACCCAGATGAGCAGGGAGAGTTGAGCCTATGGCAACAAGCATCTTTTGGTCCAATTGAGAGGTGACAAAATCAAAATTTGGGGAGGACAATGAGGAAGTGGATCTTGCAGTCCTATGGACACACAGCTATAATAGGAAAGTAACATAAGACTAGAATCCCTCTCTCAAGGCTCCTATTTTTGGTGCTCGCCTTTCAAAGTATTCATTGTTCTCTCAGTTTTTTTCATCTGTGAAGGAAATAGATTCAGCTGATCCCTAATCCAGTCTGGAAATTCAACGCAAATGAATCATTTCTGCAGTAGAAAAAACAGACAGTTGTGATGGGACACAAAGGACCTATAGGTGGGACTGGGGGGGTGATAGAATCCTACTCACATTGTGCCCCTTGTACCCACCTCCAGCATCTGATTCTGCCTTTGATTCTTGGATCCTGCTGGCCTTTTAGGGTAGAGAGGACATGGAAGCATCTAGATTTAATTGCTGAATTTGGTGCCATTAGAACTTATACCTCATCTAAAGCAAAATATTATATGAGAATAGCAGTTATGCTAGTAAATAATTGACAATACAGATGTATAAGATACATATGATTTTCTTATTTTCCTTGTTCCCTGCTTGGCACAGAGATTCAATCTATTCATTCTCCCATGTCCCTCCTATACATTTGTTCATTCCCTCAATCAACAATTACTTTAGGTATACTGGCCCGATATTGTGCTCTATGTCTTAAAAGTCACGTAAGTGACTCAGTCTTTGTTCCTCAAACATACACAAGCCATCCCCAGAAGGAATCAGAAGAATAAAAAATTTTTTTCAATTCCTGAACAGCCAGAAAATATTCAATCTCCTGCTTTATAATCAACTTAATCTGGAAAGAATGATACCTGTATTTTTCCTACAGCATCCCACCAGGAGATTATCCCTTTTTCAGGATGCCTCAATTCCCACTTGGATATGCTTCAGATCAAGTTAAAGTCTTTCTCCTCTAGGAAGCACTGGGTGCCTTATTTCAGAAATGTGCAACTGAATAGAATAGGGAATTAATCAACTCCATGAGATGGAAGGGGCTGGTGATCAGTTTCTATAACTTGAACAGTGACCTCCTTGAGCTAAATGCAGTGGCATACCATGTTCTTTTTTTTGTTGTGAGTGGACAATGTCAGTTTGAGCATGCTTTTTCAGATGGTCATCAAGAATCAGATATAGAAATGATAAAATGCCCTGCTTGGGCCTGCAATAGAACTTCATCCTAACAAGAGTTCCTCTGCAGGCCTGTGATGTGTGAAGAACAAAGAGACATCATCCTATTCCACAGGTGATACCAAAATTGGTACAATAATCACAGGCATTTCCTGAGCAGTGCCCAAGTCTAGTTCTATGCAGAACACTTTTCATGAACTTGGCTCAGTGAGCTATTAAACATCTGTAAATTACTGGTTTACAGATGAAGAAACAGATGCCTGGAAACAGTAAGACATTTTCTCTAAGATACATAGTAACAGAATGGCAGAGCTAAGTTTCTAGTCCAGTACTTCTGGATTCCAGGTACTGGTATATTTGCTGAAAGACCCTGGGCTACGGTCATCCCAACAGTCTTTAGTGGTGGATCTGAGTGGAGAACTCGTGTGTTTGACTCCCACTTTGGTATCCAGCGCTTGTATTTCTCAGTATGGTCTCCACTTCCCAGAATCCAGAGTGGCAGCCATGGTGTTTGGGTGAGCTGCTCTGGCATTTACTCTAATGAGGCTGTGTTGGAGCTGGGTGAACACCTGCACCCCATCACCCTAGAATGGAATTGTTGCTGGGAAAAGCCTTATATTTATGGTAGTAAAGCCTTATACTTATGGTACTGTTTATGGTAGTAAATCTCATGATCTCACTTAAACTGGAGAACTTAGAATTAGGAGACTCAGTAACCTTTTTTTTTTTGGGAGGGATCTAACTCATGACCTTGGGCTTGCTAAGCAGGTGCTGTGTTGCTAAGATATATTCCTATCTAGGAGACATATTAGGCAAAAAGAAATCATTTAAAATTGTAACACTGGGCTGGAGGTATAGCTCAGTGATGGAGCACTTGCTTAGCCCATATAAAGCCCCAGATTCAGGCTCTGGCACAGCAATAAATACATACAGAAATACATAAATCAAATAAAGATCCAAGTCTTCACATAACCACAGCAAGTTTTCAGGTAGAGGTTGTGCTCAGTTACTGCCTACTAGACAGAGAGTGACCATCCATGCTGAGGACTTGCAAGGAGCCAGCCTCCATCCTGAGCACACTGTCTACATTAGATTTGTCCTTTTGTTCACACGCAAGCTGAAGCAACTAAGGTCCAGCAAGGGTAACTAGTGTGCTAAAGGTCACACAGCTGATAAGACCAGTGGATTTTTGAGCTGTGATCTGTGAGCCTCTCAGAATCCAGTCACCATGAGGCACTCATGCTGCCCTCCCTGGCCACCTGTCATCAGAACAAGAGCCTACAGCTGGGGTTCTCAGTAGTGAACAGGCTGTAAGAGAAAGAAGGTAGAGATGAAGTGAGAGTACGTCAGCTTTAGGACACTGATGGCAATCCCTGCTAGGATCTCTGGCATTTCATCTCAACCCAGATATTAGAAGTGAGTGAGATATTGCCTTCCCTCTGGCAGGACAGTGCAGTACATGGAGCTCTTACTTTATAGATGAGATGTTTACCTGCAGAAAAGGCATCTAATACTCCACCCTTTTTCTTGAGATTTTCAAGTTGAAAACAAATGATTTCTTGAAATTTGCCCTACTTGTTAGTTCAAAGCTATTTACGCATTCACATATGTATATTTTAATATTACTGGGGCCACATAGGATCCTTGGTTCTGCTTGATTTTACTGATGACCAGAGTGCCTTCTCTTTACTAGTGGATCAATAATAATAATGATGAAAGGCTTAAAATGTGTAAGCATTTTCTGTTTCCAGCTTCTATTTTACGAATAAAACATTGATGCTCTTTTTAAGTCGGCCATCATTCATCCGGTAGGTTTTGCAGACAATAACAGTTCATTAGTAATATCTGGTGGGGAAGATGTATGGTGCTGTAAATATTTAAAATCAAATTTGAAAAAGAAGACAGAGATGAATGCACGGGACAGAGTGGGAGGGATGAACACGGTGCCCAGGGCTATGGTTTTCAGAGCAACTTCCACTTGGGCTCTGAGATTGTTTTCCCTTGTAAGTTCCATGGAGGGAAACTGAGCCATGCAGCTGCACCTCACAGGGACCAAGATGGCAGACACACAGTTTAAAGGGTATGCGAGCCTGTGGTCCTTCTAAAGGCAGCCCGTGAAATAGGGGTTTGCATACTAGTAATTTACTTGAAGGATGATTCCAAGAATAGTGAGAGTGTGAAGATAAATGATAGAGAATAGAGAAAGGGCACTTGAGGGTGTGTTCTGGGCTAGGTACTGCTGTGGGTCAGTGGGCTCAATTCCACTGGGAGCCTTCCAAGAAACCTCTCTGAGTGGCCAGTGTAGGGCCATGAAACTGAGGAGCATCTTTCACCAGTCCATTACCTTGCTCAAAGAGTGTTGCTCCTGATTTTTCCCTGATGTCTCCAGCCAGCCCAGAACTCAGGCACAATAAGATGCAGAGGGATCTACAGAAGGTGGTGTGTTTGTCAGCTCCTAGGAAGGTTCCTAGGAATAGGTGGGTTCCTAATGGCTCAGAGGCAGTGGGTGACAGGTGCACTCAGAGTTTCTTGGTAGAAGTAGATGAGTCAATCAATACAGAGAATCCATTTCACAATCTTTCCTTGTGAAACTCCAAATTCCAGATTTTTATTTGTTTTCATGTGCAAGTGTTATAGAGAGTAGGAACTTGTTATAAGTGACCTGTATCCCAGCTAGGGAAATTGAGGCTAAGAAAACACATTAAAATTGAATACATGCCATAGTGAAACAAGGTGATGGAACTGAATCACAGAGAAATGGTTATTGGAGAAAGTAGCTCCCAGTAGCTGTTAGGAAAAGCTTTGGGGAAGTCCTTTTTTGTATTAACTTCCTGTCTGGTACAATTGGAGGCCTTGCTGAGATTGATTCCTCCCATCCCTTCCAGCCTACTCCGTTGCTCCTTACAGATTCCCGGCCAACTCTCTAGGCCCCAACCCATCCTCCCATCTTTCCTTCTTAAATTTCTCTGACTGTGTTTTATTTCCTTAGGTACTCACTTTCCCCAGGATCTAATCTCTGTTCAAGTGTTGTTAACTTAGAATGAATGAATAAGTGTACATTATTTCAAACAAGGATTCCTAAAATTAAACTTCTTTAGCTAAAGGAATGGAGTCCCAAGCTCTCCTCCATCTCGGATTCACATATGTCTGTATAATCATAAAATATCAGACTAGAGAGGATCTCAGGATCATCTAGTTCAGTGTCTTCAATTCATAGTTTCAAACTGGAATTCAGAAATGAGAGGGGGTTCCTTGAGGTCATAAGTACATTGTGACAGGCTGGCAACAGGAAGTCTATTACCAAAAAGTGTAAGAATTTCAGAGTTGGAACAAGGCTTGGAGAGGTCTGCTTCTATCCTGCACACACGAGAACTGGAGGATCGAGGTATATTTCCACCCTATCAGAACAGAGCCTGGGGGAACATTTCTACACATACACATTGGCCGAAGAGGCTAGAAAAAGTTGTACATTGGGCCTTAAACATGTTGCTAGTGGCTTTGGTTCTGTCTTTACCCTATGTTTAGGACTGTGTTAAAATGCAGAGCCCAAAGTTTTTCCTAGTCTGCACTGAATGTCCTTCTTGATGAGATGTTTGAAAATGCACAGAGAAGTTCATTACTAATGATTCTGACCACCAATAATATTTTTTGTATGCAGTCAAAATCTAGGTGTCTAAATTTCCATCCACTGACCTTGCACTTAGAACTAAGTCCCATGTCAATCTTACCAATGTTTAAGTTGTAACGCATGGGTTTATGCCTATTGCACAACCTGTTTGGTGCCTCACTTTCCTCTTCCTATTTGAACAGTTATCACTTGACACCTTGTGACTCATAACTGATTGCAGATCTCTGAATCAGTGATCTGTCCAGCATAGAGGCGGCAAGTTCCACTTCTTACCCTTTGTAACATACTTGGGAGTGATCCTGAGAAAGATAGTTCACCTTTGCCTATCTTCCCCTGTCAACATTTCCTGAAAGTTTAACTTTTTGTCTTTAGGTATACCACAGTAATACAAACTTTCCTTAAAGTCGGTAAGAAACTATAGGCTCCTTCTATGTTTTAGTGTCATTTCCTAGCTGTTCCCTTTGCTTGTTCTATACTTGGAGTTGGTTTCTCAGAACATGAGTTTTATTTTTGGCAGGTGTAACTATCTTATATGCTAACTGGATCACAGTATAACAAATTCATAATAACTTATTTACTATATGTACATGCTATAATGATGATTGAGAGGTAATATTTGATGTGACATCATATATACCACCTGCAAAATAAACAGTAAAGTTACTTTAGCTGTATAGAGTACTTTTAAATACATATTGATATTATAATATATATAAATATAACTGGGAGAATAATAAACCCAGAGGTGTTTCATAGAAAGAGGCTTCAAGTGAAGGGCGGTTCACCAAGTTTGAGAAATAGAATAAATTAAACTTCTGCTTTTAGACATTAGTACTATATTGATAGCACTGAGAAATCTTACAATGAAGATACACCGAAAATTGTATCATTATGATTACCTAAATGTCCTGCGACTATGTTTTTTTACAAATTACTGACTAAATACTACATTAGATTGCTTACTTGTCTTCTTGCCTCAATTACCTTATCCAAAGTTTATTAGTCTCAGAATTTGCTATTTTCAAAGGGCTCTGCTTACAGATTGCATATAAACTTGTATCTACTGAAGTGTCCTATTCTAAGTCATGGTTTATACAAATGCAGTGATAACCAAATATAGAATATCTTTTCTAAAACTACCATCACCAGATCAAGATTCTTATATAAAAATAAAACATCTGTCCAAAATCTTCATTATTGAGTTAAGAAAAAAATAAAAAGAATAATGGAAAGTGGGCATTGTTATTCTTCTCCTAAGTGGAGATTTTTCCATTACTGAGTCTGAAATACAGCCTCTAAATATTTTCTGAGCCAAATCTATACACTTGGGATGATTCTTGAATTGGAAATGGATACAGAAGGAGAATGATAAAGTGTCATTATCCCCAAGGCACTTACAGTCTAACAAAGCTATTACCAATGAAAAGAATGGGAAATACCCCCAACAGCATTGCCCGTAGTACAGCTTTTGTAGGAATTGTTTCAGAGAAAAGATCTGTGTGCTGGAGTAGACAGGGAAAGCTTCATGGAGTTTCTGGGACTTAAATATAGTGGGAGGACTGGGAAGAAATTTCTAAAGAGACTAAATGGAAACTCAGGCAATAAAAAAATCAATTCTTGACAAGGGGCCTCTGGGAAAATTCTTTTTCCTAGGGACTGGACTATTCCTAGAAAATGTCGCCATATATCCAGAATCCCTCTGTGTACTAAAATTTCATGGGAAGCACATGAAGCCTATAAATTTTAAATATAAAGCTGACTGATGCAACTATATTATAGGTCAGTAGTTTAAATTTAGATACCAATATCTAAATTCAATATTTAATATCTGAAAAGGAAGACAGCAATTAGTTTTTGTGTCCATATATTATTTATAGGGACTAGTGGCTTACTTAAATATGGGCATCCCAGTCCCAGAATATAAGACCCTTCATAACAATAGTCAGGACAACATCCAGCCAACCTCAGGGCCTGCTTTTGGGGGCAAGAAGACAGCAGAGCAGAAACTGGGTCTTAACTGTCAAGATTTCCTCAGAAGTGTGCTTTATGTTTCCTTGCTAGACAGGGTCTCCTTGGGACCATGGGACTATACTTGCTTCAGCTTCTTTGCTTCCAAATTGAGCAGCTTGCCTAAAGTTGAAGGGAGCTATAACCCAAATTGCTGTCTTAGCGGAAACCCTGACCTTTCATCCACACAGGCGCCTGAAAGGTAGCAGGGGTGAGTTCTTGCCTTTCGTCTTCTATGTTGTTTATCTTGGTAAAATCTCATTCATTTAAAAATAGAAGGCCCAGCTTCCTAGTTTCACCTCTGAATCCAGAAAGAAGGTAAATAAATAAGTGACCTACCTTCTTCCTTTGGAACGTTTCTTTTAGGGGTCCTGACTCCATTGTTTCCTCAGCTAGTAACTCTCCCTGCACGTGACTCAAGTCCCCATTCGCTAGCCACATCTTCTCCATCCTGCTTTCTTTACTCCCTGACCAAATCTTGAGAAAAGAATCTAAGTAATCCAAAGCTGATGGGTCTCGGTGAGCTCTGGCCTTTGGTACAGTGAATGGTCCTTGGAGTGAGGAATGTTTGACAGTGCCAAAATCACCTGCCAGCGTGGAGGTAGGAGAAAAAACTGTCTACTTTAAGATCATTTCCAGAGATGCAGGACAGGCTAATGAGGACCAGAGACAAGGCATAGAAAGCCATAGAAACAATATCACGATCATGGTAGCAGTTCAATAAATCATCCCCTTGTTATCATTACTTTTAGGGTCCTGGGGTTGCATTCCCCCACCTAAGAACAGCACTGGTTCCACAGAATTCACAAAAAAAATCAGCAGGACATATATGTGAACAAATTATATCCCTTTTACATTACACAGCACTTAAGAAAGGATAATGTAGAGTTGTGTGCACTAACAAGGAAGTAATTTTTTAAAGCAAGTTGTAGAACAGCATAAAATACGTGATCACATTTTTGCTTTTAAAACCTGAAGGTACGTATGATAAACAGTTACCAATGAGCAATTACTGTTTGCCTGGCCTTGCAGTAAGTGCTTTGAACACCCTAACCTCTTTCATGCACCCCATTCTAAGACAGTGAAGCTATTAATGCATTTTACAAATGCAGAAATTGAGAGTTAGGGAGGTTGAATAACTTTCTCCGTGTCATATGTTCAAGTAGTCAAATGCCAGAGTTGCTCTAGAAGTCACAATATAATGTAAATATTCAGGCCTAGAAAATACACAGAGACAGGTTATTTACACTGTTGCCTGTGGTTAATCTGGAACAGTAGAAGGAAGAGGGAACAGGCAAGTTTGGGACTTTTATCTCTTATTATAAAATCATACATTGCTTTAGATATGCATTCAAATATATAGTGTATTTGTATCTCTGTGTGTGACATTTCTAAAGTTAAAAATACAGTCCTTTGCATATAAAAGAAAAGTGTTGTATGAGCTCAACTAGATGAAATATTTAAATTAAGCAAAGTCATAGAGTCAGAAAGTATATTGGAGGCTACTGGGGTTGGGGAATTATTACTCAATCCCAAGTTTCTGTTTGAGGTGTTGAAAAAGTTTTGGAAATAACTAGTGGTGACAGTTGCACAGCATGCAGAATGTAATTAATGTAACTGAATTCTTTAAAGTAGTTAAAATGGTAAATTTTACATTGTACACATTTTACGACAGGAGGAGGAGAAAGAGGAGAAACAAGGGTGGGGGAGGGAGAAAGGAGAGGAATGGCCCTTTGAACTGAATTTATTTACTTTTTGGAAACCAACTCTCCTACCCTTCTTTTCTTTATTTTGTTCATACCATGCTATGTCTCACAGAGAACTGATGTCCCCCAGTGGCCCACAGGTTTTACCTGTTTGGACAGGCAAGTGTCCTACTATCCCCAAGTGGTGAGAAGTACCTCAAAGCACAGGCTCTTTAATGTCTCTGTGTGTCTTATAACCATAAAACTGTTATCAGTTCAGTGTTGAACAAACAGACCTTTCCCCTCTTGGGGTACCTGGAAATACCCCGCAGAACCCAAGCATAGCAGGCACAGTCATGGGAAGCACCTTACCATCTTGCTTTCAACACTTCAGATTGTGTTGGACTATGGAAGTTTTATTTACACAATCAGACCTTTAGATAAAAAGAACTAGAGAACTGAGGGATTATCCATCCACCCAACCATTCATCCATTCAATCCACTCACCCATCCTGCTAGTGAATCTTTTAAAAAAATCAACTAGAAGTAGACCTTTAACCAAATATTGAGTATTAAGACCTACATTTCACACTGAACACTGTAAATCAATGTAATATTATATCAAAGAAATTAGGATAGAAATTTAGAATCATGGCCTTTTCTTCCATCATTTCTACCCACTTGCTGAAGGGATTTGGGTACATATCTTCCCTTCTCTGAGCCTGTAAAATAATCTTGAAGTTGCTTTCCAAATCTCAGTTTGCTCATTGTATTCAGATAGTATCAGAAATTCACAAACATTCGATAAAATGTTTGCAAATCCATGAGTGAGAACAGAACACACATAAATTGAAAGAATGTGCATTTATGTTTGTGCCAATAGGAACTGATAAGAGTTGTTCCTGTCTCAGGCAGCATCTGAGTGCTTAAAATGTTGGTAATGATGATAATAATGTGGAAAACATAACACTTGCACATTATGAAAGGGATATGTGATTATGATTTATAGAATTGAGTTAAAGAATCATCTGTTCATCTGTGAAAAGATTTTATAAACACTGAAAGGAAAAGCATGTTCAGATCCCCCACAGATGGCATGAAAGACTGTTTAATAATCAGTAAATATGCTTTTATGTAGCATGTGTGTGCCTTTAACAAATATTGACCTGTACTTTACCGTTATATTTCAAGAAGTGAGTAAATCAAAATAAAATGTCTTTTATGAGACTCTCTTGTTTTATTAGCTGTCATTTAATTTTTAATACCTAAGTGACACCTGATATATTACCTAATCAAAAGAAGAGAATTATACATTGCACATAATCAGTTATTTTTGCCATATCACCAAAATTAGACTAACAGATGAGGAAAATAAATAAGATGAACTTTAAAAATGAAAATGCTTAGCCTTTGGAATTTTAGTTGACAGCTTTTGAAAATTAAATTATAAGCCAAGTCCTGATAGGTTTGATATCTTCTTTGCAGCTTTGCTGATGATGTATTGCAGCTTTAATGGAATATCATTTATCATCTGATAATAACAAATGTAGTATTTCTGAGCTTGTCATCTCCTCTGTGATGACAAATAGTCCAACTTGTAGCGGTGATAATGGAATTTTATAATGATCTGTCCTAAACTGACTCAACTACAGCCCAAGCTATTTTTCTTAAATCTCATAATGTCTATTACATGTAGATTACAGCACTCAGCACCTCCCATCTAAGCAAGAGTGCAGATCAGTGAATCCCGATTTTAGGCAAACAGCTGAAAAGGATCAAACACTATTTACTTGAAATTATACCTCTTAAGTTAATAAGAGAACTTGTCAGAGGCTGTTAGAAATAGAAGACTATAAAATAGAAGCACAAACTAGGGGATGCAACCTCTGTTATCTCTTAAACATCAGGCAGCGCATTAAGTTTGTGATTCTACTCATCCAATCCATCATTCCACAGAGTTTTGCTTAAAGAAGGCCTTTAGTGTGAGAAGCAGGAGTTAAGAGAGCCTCGTCACCCTTATCCCTTATCATGGAGCTGGATTTATTTTATGTCCCCACTCTTGGCTTATCTGGTATCATCGCCTTGTTGCACCTGGACATCCTATAGCTCAAATCGCTTGCCCTCTGGACTCTTCTGAAATTTCCCAGCAGGTCAGAGAGGCATCATAGAAAGCCTGAATTTGGAGGACACAACCTTCTTGAAAATTTCCACTGAATATGTGGACATAAGCACCTCAGCTGTGATGATCAGAGCACCACAGAAGAAGTGACCAATATAGTCACTGGTAGATGACTAAGTAAATGTCACAGTGTCTAAAATTTCCCATTGCAGATCTGAGTTTTACTCTCATCTGGGCAGATCTGATATTCTGTGCATGGTCACAGAAGGTCAACCTGTGACAAAGGGACAGGCCTACGGTAGAGGAGGTCGTTTGATGGTGAGGGAGCAGATGACACCATGACAAAGGAAGGAGAGGACTGCTGATGACCTGGATGGAAATGTAAACTGATACCTGACAACCTCAGAGCTTTCTCTTGGTGGGGACAAAGCGAGGGGCAGGTGTGCATTTTGAATGGCTCTGCAGTCTTTAACTATGTGTTTCAGTGCCGTGTTGGATCCGGTCGTTGTGTTCCTCTTCAGTGGAGTTGCACTCCAGGCCCATCTAAGGCACTTGATTACGTCCTTTACACTCTTGACTTTCTACATGATTTCTTCACCCTGTGAGGGAGGTACTACATGAAACGTCACTTTCAAAGCAGAGGGGCCAAGCCTTCACGATATGATAAGACTTGTATCCCTCAATTTACTGGTAACTCTTCTTTGGCTCTTTTCCTTTTTCTTCCTCTTCTTTCTACATCCTTCTTTTTTCCCTCTGCTTTCTTTCAATGAGATGTGATCAAAATGCAGTGAAGGTTTAAATAAAAAAGTTATTACAGTAAAGGATAGACTGCCTTCCTTCAAAATACTCCTCCTGACTTCAAATACACTTACGCCATGGTTCTTACCACTTTCTAAAGCAGATTACACCTTACAGTTATGGCATTTGCATGGACAAAGGAAGAAAGAGGAGGGAATTTAAAAGGAATTAAGATGTGTTACATGCATTTTTCAACTCTCCACAATGAAGTTACTCATTATGCACTGCAAATATGTACTAATAAAAAACAATGAAAAATAGTGAAACATTGTGATGTATCCTTGTATCCTTATTTGCCAGATCTGGCTCTGTGAAAAATCTTTCCTAAAGTCAAGATGACGATGAAAGGCAAACAGTGTGAACTGACTCAGGGTATCCAGCCAGCTAGGGTAGCACAATTAAAAACATTAACATAGGGCTTCTAGAACAGTTTAGAAAGTGGTAAGAATAAGATAAGAGTATGCAATGTGAGGAAAAGTATTCCGAGGGGCGTGAAGGCAATGGATGTTTTACTGCAATAATTTAAAAAATTTAAAGATTCACTAAAATTGGCAGGGCCAATCGCTTAAGAACCCCAAGTCCAGCTAGCTGCTGCTGGGTGGGGAGACTGACTGCAGACGGTCAGACCAAAGACTCAAAAGAAGTTACAAATGTAGTTTAATACAACAGACCATCTTTTAAAATACAGAAAATGACTTTAAGTTTGATAAAGAATATTTTGGGGTCTAATAAAAAATTCAGGCCCAGCACAACCTCTTTATGCCAGACAGGCATTTATGCTGCTGAGCTAAGTCTCCAGCCCCCACTGCTTCTTTAGAAGCCATGGTTTAGGTCCCGGATGGGTGAGCTTGTCTACTCCAGTGACATCCAGTACCCACCATGAGAAAGGGTAGGTAGAAGTTTCTTCAAGTGGGTAGAAGTTTCTTCTTGTTTTCTATGCTCTTCTTTGGTTCCAAATATTTGCCATATGTTTCACAGGCATTTCAAGTTCAAAGTATAAGAGAATTGAGAGATTCTTGGTTTAAATGGGAGGCTTACTTTAAGGAGAATGAGAAATGAGGTTGTTTAGGTAAGGTCAAGGCCTTTAGAGACCTTGGGTAATAAAAAATAAGAAAAGGAATTTCTGCTTGTTGCCAAGCAACTGAGAGACATTATGAGTTCATGGGTAGGAAAGTGTCTGGGCACAGTGATGCATGCCTCTAAATCCAGCACTTGGGAGGCTAAGGCAGCAGGATCACTGTGTGTTTGAGGCCTAAGGTCAGCCTAAACTACATAACAAGATCCTGTCGAGAGAGAGAGAGAGAGAGAGAGAGAGAGAGAGAGAGAGAGCGAGAGAGATAACATAATGGGTGAAGGAGTTGAGGAAGGTGGGCCTAGGTAATCTGTGTAGGATAGAGGGGAGATGAATCAGGGAGAAATGGAGTGCTAGGCTAGGTGAGGACTGACTCCTGAGGAACGTCAGGAATAAGGAGTGTAACATGAGCACAGTTCTCAAGACTCAGACAAATGGATCTGACAACTTTCACATGGAGAATTGAGAACACGAACCATAAATGAGTGGCGATGACTCTGGAAATGCAGGAGCTGATTGTGAACCCTCCGGTAGGAGCAGTAAGATGACATTTCAACTGGGTTGATGTCTTTGCCTTCCTGTGATTTTCTGGAACATCTGATGTTGATCTGGGTTCAATACACCATACATATGCCTTTGGTGGGAGGATCCGTGGTCCCCAGAGCTTCAGCTCCATTCAGCACACATTGCGGGGAGCTGTGCCAGGGGCTGGGCACAGAGATAAGCTAGACAAAATCTCTGCTGTGAGGAGCTCAGAGCTGAGGGTCCACCTGAAGATTAATAATGTTGATGTCATTGAGAGAGAACTTGACTGATGAGAAGAAAACATGCTGTGACTTTGGGGAAGTCACGCAGCTGTATTTTGCCCCATCTTCCTTGTCTGTAAAATGAGCCAAGCCCTTTCTCTCATAGCTTCTTAGATCAACATGCTATAGTGACCAACAGTGCCAGTGGACTCAGGAATGAGGGTTTCCAGGATCTTTAGTGCTGAAACCTTAATCTTGGGTGCACTGTGCCCTTGGTTACCCTATGTGAGACATAGCCGCTATAATGCTTGTGGACATCCTTGAGAAAATGCAAAGGCACAGAAGAATGTGAGGTGGTTTAGCTTGTGAGGAATACCTCTTAGATGTGCTGGACCAGGATGGGAAAAAGAGTCTAGTCACAGGAAGTGGCTGTTTTAAACATCTCTCATAGATTTACGTAATTTTATTTTTTTTCTCCAAACATCAAATAGTTGGTGTTAGATTAATACTCCTAAATTCTGCCTGAAAGATATTTTTGAAGTACTAAGCCAATCATAAAAACTTGCAACTTTTCCAAATAATGTACAGGGTGAAGATAATGTCCTGAAGCAAAGATAAAGAAACCTTTTCTTATTGCCTGGATACACCAGAATAAGATAAATGCTTTCAGTGCATGTGTTTTTAATTTATTTCTTGTAAGGAGTTTAAAAATCCTATTTCTATGACTTTTGTGCTTAAGAAATTACAAAATTATCAGCAAAACTTCCAGAAGCAGCAACAGAAAATAAAAGAGGAAATTTAGAAATATTGTGCAGGGCCATGGCAGTTTCATTTAAAAGACACTTTTATATTAAGAACAAGTGATGGAACAATCTCTGATTTTTTTATGATAAAACCAAGATTTCACCATCAACAGAGGGCCTGAAGCTAGTAAGAATGCCTGTTATACCTAGCTGTGGTAACACAGTCCAGAAATGTGACACGGTGTCCTTAAGTAGCATGAAATAGTTGGGCTGCTTCCTTATTAATCCTGAAACTGATCACTCTTAGTGTCTTATCTGAGAGGAGATGATACTTCAGTAATTAACTGGAAAGAAAAAGAAGTTTTTAATCACCTTTGAGGTATTTTCAGATTCCCATAGTGAATCTTGAATTTTCCAAATTATTATAATCATGTAGATCTGGCTGGCTCAGATATGGTAAAGTCTTATCTTCAGTAGCTTTCATTGTGGGATGTAAATCAGATTCTCAGGGGGTATCCAGCCCAACCTCTGCTTGACAGGCTTTCCACACCTATTTGATCAGTCAGTATACCCAGAGAGCACACATTAAATCAGATGGCGAGGGCAATGTCACAAATAATGAGGCCCAGATCTTGTCCCAGGAGTTTCTTATTGACAGACAAAACAGATTTACATCTGAGGGGAATTTAAGAATCCAAGCTAAGTGCTAGGTAATCTAAACAAGGAAAAATGACTATGGGAATTTAGGGGAGGGAATGGTGAAAGAGAGCTACGAGACTTGAAAATGGGTAGGATGTGAGAGAGGAGTTCTCGATCCCCTTCAGGACAGAGAGAGGCTTCATGGCTGCCTCCCAGCCTCCCCAAGAGCGGAGGTGGTGTCAATCTGGGGATGCGACGCAGCCATCTAGCTCAGGTGCGGGCCCCTGTGAACACACACTTCACTTCAAACTGTCCCACGATGTACTTTCCACACAGGCTGGAGTTGCCATCCCTCACTTAGGAACTGACTCCTGGCTGGGCAACCCTGTGACTTTATTTCATCATGCAGCTATTAGGAGCCACTTAGGAATCCCCAAGTGACCTGAAGAATATTTTAAACTGAAAATATCTGATATGCAACAAAAGCAGAAGGAAATCATCTCAGGGCTTCCCTTACCTGACCAAAAGGCAAGCTGGAACTCTACCCAGAAGGGAGGGTGCATACAAACTCAAATCCCTTTTCTAGGCTAGTATAACTACCCCCAAAGGAGTAGTCGCACCTGTGTGGACTAACATTGCTATAGGCTTTGTTATTTTTAAATTGTTTTCCTAAAAATCATTTGTCTTTTCTGAAGAAATCTATTTGTTCTTCTCATAGGAACATTTTTCTTTTCTTCCTTTAATCCTACTAAATTTGCTATGAGAGCCCCAAATTCTAGCTACCTCTCTGAATTTATCACCACAGAGTGCTCCCGTGTGTGTGTGTGTGTGTGTGTGTGTGTGTGTGTGATGTACATAAATAAAACTTTTCTTCTCCTAGTTTGCCTTTTTTCAGTTTAACTCATGGGCCCTTAACTACATAACCTAAGAAGATTAAGAACAAGTTGATTTTTTCTGAACATAGTAGTGATAGTTATTTTACCAAATGCAAGTTGAGTATATAAATACGAAGAGAACAGGCAGATGATACTTTGGAAGACAGTATACTGGGGCATCACCGTAGAAGGGAAGACAATATTAAACATCCTTCTGGATGCAGAGTAAGTAACAGCATGGTCTTATTTGACCTTCACAACAGCTTAATTCAGTATCTGTGCAAAAAATTTAAAAAGTAGCAACATACACATCGTTTGTGTCTCTCCTATCCTTGGCCTTTAGAAAAGGGGGTCCTATGAGCTTGACCCCTAGCTAACTACTACTTGTGGTTTGTGGTTATGGGCTGAGCAGAGAACTGGAGAAATAAGCCAGGCCATCATGTTGTATGAGAGAATATGTGTAAGGTAGGAAGAGAGAACTGTAGAAGGAGAGGATGGAGACAGAGATAAAGGGAGGGAAAAAGGAAGGAAAGCAGAAGAGAAGAGGAGGTCAAGCTTTGAGGGAGTAAGGATTTGGGAGTGAAAAAGGCCAGAAGTTGAGGGCAGCTGCTCTTTTGGGGAGGGGTAATGAAGAAGAAATTGGGAAAATACTTGAAAAGTTTCTTAAATTTGTGTCTAAAATTTCTATCTCTTCATGGGACTTGTGGAAAGAACACAGTTACCTCTCTATTTAGGTTATTAGACTGATTAAAAAAACCTGTATTATGCTCAAGTTGATGATGGGGCAACTTCACTTGATGTGATCTACACATGTCATTACTATCCTTGTATTTTTACACTGTTATCAGTCTCTTCAAAGTAGTTACTCAGAGTGTAAGACATAAGTAAAAGGGATTGTCTTAAGAAAAAAACAAAAGATAGCAGCAAACCTTGTTTTAATGAATTAAGAGAAACTAGTAATATAAATGAAACAAATATATATATATATATATATATATATATATACACACACACACACACACACCAATTCTCATATAAAAGAAGATTCTCATATAAAAGAAGCCATGTGATATTTAAGTTTCTGTATCTGATTCATTTCACTTAGCATTCTGTTCTTAAAGTGCATCAATTTACTTACAAAGGCCTCAAGTTTATCTTTATAGGAGAGTAGTTCTCCATTGTGTGTAAATGCTGTATTTTCCTTACCCACTCATCTGTTGGTGGACATATACATTGTTCCAAGATCTAGCTTTTATAAATAAATTGTGCTGGTATAAACATGAGTGTGCATCTGGCTCTGTACTACGATACTTTTAACCATTTGGGGAAGTTAGCTAGAAGGGCAATAGCTGAGTCAAATAGTATTTCTAGTTTTAGTATTTTGGGGTCTCACCACTGATTTCCATATTGATTGTACTAGTTTACATTCCTACCGACAATGTAGAATTGTTCCTTTTTCCCTGCAGCTTCACCAGCACTTCACCACTTATTATTATTTGACTTCTTTATGATAGCCTTTTTTTTTTTGAGTAAGATATTGGAGTAAGATGGAATCTCGGTGTCACTGGAATTTCTATTTCTCTAATGGCTGGCAGTGTTGACCATTTTTTCATCTGTTTATTGGCCATTTGTACTTCTTCCTCTGTGAGGTATCTATTCATTGCAGTTGCCCCTTTTTGACTGAGACTTTTATCTTGGGGTGTCTAATATTTTGAGTTATTTGCATATTCTGGATATTAGTCCTCTGTTCAAGGAATAGCTGGAAAATATTTGTCCCACTCTGTAGCTTGTCTCTTCACTCTATTGGTTGTTTCCCTTATTGTACAGATTTTTAATTAATTGATTTTTAATCCACCATTTGCTGATTCTTGGTACTATTTCTTGTGCCACTGGTATTGTGTTTGGAAATTCATTGCCTATGCCTAGGTCTTCAAGAGTTTTACCGATTTTATCAAACCCAGCAGATTGCTTTGGGTTTGACATTTAGACCTTTGATCCATTTTGATTTTAGTTTAGTAGATAGTGAAACATATGAGTCTAGATTCGATCTTCTGCATGTGAATAGCCAGTTTCCCCAGCAGCATTTATTAAAGAGGCTCTCTCTCCTCCAGTGTATGTTTCTGGGGTTGTTTCCTGTGCCCTCTGTCCTGTCTGTTTTTGTGCCAGGATCACGCTTTTTTATCACTATAGCTTGTTAATGTATCTTGAAGTCCAGGATAGTGATGCCTCTTGCTTTGCTCATACTGCCCATGATTACTTATGCTATTTTAGATCTCTCTTGGGTCATATAGATTCTAGGATTATTTTTGCTAGCTCCGTGAGGACTGCTGTTTCAGTATTTTGTTTGGGATTGTGTTGAATCTGTATGTTGGTTTTAGAAGTACGGGCATTTGACTACTTTGGTTTTCCCTAACCAGGAACAGGAGCTATCTTTCCACATTTTCTCTTGCCTTCTTTGAACTTCTTTTTCACGTACTGTAGTTTTTGTTGTAGAGATTTCCACCTCATTGGTCAGATTAATTCCTAAGTGTTTAATTTTTGATGACATTGTGAATGGTATTGTTTTTCTAATTTCTTTTTCAGTGAATCATTATTACCATACAGGAATGTTATGGATATTTATGCGCTTATTTTATATCACATTACTTTGGTAAATTTGGTTATTAATTCTAGGATATGTTGGTGGACTTCTGGAGAGGACTTCTGTAAGTAAAGGATTACATCATCTTCAAATAATGATACTTGGACTTCATTCTTTCCAGTACATATCCCTCTTATTTTTTTTCCTCCCTGATTTCTCTGTTGAATGTTTCAAAGTCTCTGTTGAATAAGAGTGGTGAAAATGGACACCTTTATCTTGGTCCTCATTTTAGAGGGAACACTTTCCACTTTTCTCCATTAAAAATGAGGTTGACAGTAGGTCGGTCATCCGTGGCTTTTATAAGATTCAGATAGGTCTTTCTATATCTGTCTTCAGGGTTTTTATCATGAATGGATATTGGATTCTGTCAAAGTCTTTTTCTGTGTCCATCAAGATGATAATGTGATAGTTGTCCTTGCTTCTTTTTAAGTAATTTATTACATTTATTGTTGAACCATCCTTGCATCCCTGGGATGAAACTTACTTGGTCATGTTGTGTGATCTTTTTGTTGGTTTGTTACACTTCATTTGCCAATATCTTGCTAAGGACTTTTGCATCTACTTTCATTAAACAGAATGGCCTATAGTTCCTTTTATGTTTGGATCCTTGTCTGCTTTAGGGATCATGATTAATGTTTGCTTCTGAGAATGATTTTGGAAGTACTCCTTCCTTCTCAACTTCATCAAAGAGTTTGAGAAGAAGTATGTAGTGGTGGTACATCTTGCTTGACGTTCCTATAGAATTCAACTATGAATTTATTAGGTCTTGAGTTTTTCTTAGTTGATAGTGTTTTTATTACTACTTCAATTTAATTGCCTGTTATGAGATTGTGCAATTTTTTTAGGTCTGCTTGGTTCAGTTTTTATAATTCTTATGTATGTAAGAATCTCTCCATTTGTTCTGAATCCTCCAGTTTCTTAGCATATATGTTTGTGAAGTAGCTCCTAATAATTTTCTGAGATTTAATGGTGTCTATTGTGATATCATCTTTTTCATTTCTAATTACATTGCTATTCTCACTTTATGAGGAGTAGAGGCAAAGTGACTTCCCCGAGGTGGGAGAGCTGGGCTTTGTGACTAGCTCTGACAATGTAGCTACGGTTCTTTTGTATTTCCCCATACTGTGCATGCCCTAGAGCCCTTTACAGCCTAAATAGATGAACCCTGGCAAAGCCTCTCTCTTTTTGAAAAACTTACCTTTTGCTCTTATGAATATTCCTATTTCCTGTTTCTCTCTGCCTCCCTCTCCATCTCTCTTTTCTTCCTACATTATCTATATATTCTCCAGCAAACATATATTGCAGACATGTGCTTCTGATGAACTCAGATGTACTTTAAGGTATCAGAAATCCACTTTTTTCTGTCTTTTTTTTAAACTACAAAACATGCTGGACATAGTGGCACACTCCTGCAAACCCAGAATTCTGGAAATCTGAGGTAAGATGTTACAAGTTAGAGCACAGCCTGGACAAGTTAATAATTTAGGAACACACTGTCTCAATGCAAAATTTTTCTTAAAAAGGGCTAGGGATGTATTTCAGTGCAAAGGCCCTGGTTTCCAACCCTAGTCTCAAACAAATAAATTAACAAATACCAAACTTAAGCAATTTTTTAAAAAACAAGAGGAAAAAGGCAAAGCTATAGTCTACTCATTACCATATGGTTTTAACCATTAAAACTTGTGACTTTGGAGAAATCAATTATCTGAGTTTGGTTTCCTCATCTGTAAAATGGGCTGATGGTAATGCCTCTGGAAGAATTAAATAAAGGCTGTCATATAAAATGTTTGAGACACAACTGTCAGTAAATGCTGGCCCTTCAATGCAGGTGTTCTGTCCTCTCCTTCCCCATACTCCATTGATTTATAATAGTTACTGCTGTGTACTTTGTCCTGCACTCCCATCTGACCCTGGATTTCCTACAGGTTGAAAATTGGCTTCTTGCACATAAGATATGTAACTTAAAGGGCTGCCCATCCACCATGCTGATGGAGAGTCCATTTCCATGCAGCTTGTGGACCTCCAGGGCTGGAGTCTTCTCATTAGCCCACTATGGCAGCATCTCATCAGTCACATGGGGTGTCCAGGGACTAATATCCTTTCCTAATCCACCAATCATTCCCTAGAGCTGAAACTCACTTGCAGGCAATTGTGGGATTACATGTCCTTTGGTCTCTACAGGTCCTTTAGGATGTCAGTTGATAGAAGATGTTGACTGGATGGGGCCACCTCAACTTCATGCTCTGCAAAGAGCTTTTTCGGTGGCTGTCAAGTCTCCCTGGAAAGCCAGGAGAAGCTCAGAGGTGAGCTCCAACCTCTCTAACTAGTTCCTACTATCACATGGCCCTCTAACCATTAGATGGGAAAAGGAAACCCTGATCTTCCTTGCCTTCAGGTGCCCCCTGGCTTTGGAGCACCGTGCTGGATATTTTCTAAGTGTCCTGCCTGTTCTTGAACCCAGGCTGCTCAAAACAGCTCAGGATTCTCACGGGCCCAGTTGGCTCCTTCCCTTCAGGACACTCTCTGATATTTTACTGTATCTGTGAAGTCCACATGTGGGTTCAGGCAGCAGCCCTTCTCCCAGGAAGGACATCAGGAAGGAAGTTGGATATTCCAAATTTGGCAGGTTATCGGTTTCATAGGATCATATTAGATCCGTAACCAGAAGGGTGATAATACCCTGATTTGGGGTAATTCTCTTGTAAGGTACAGGACAATGTGTATCTGGCTACTAGCTGCCCCCAGATGCTCTTGGGCTTAGCCACCCATGTAGACCTTGGATGGATTCTCTACTATCCATATTCCAAATGTAGCCCCTTCATGTCACAGCTCCCCAAAATGGTGACTTCCCATTCCCTGACACTCAGATTGGTCACCTAGCCACTCCATAGGTTCCCCACCAGTCAGTTAACTTCTCCAAGGGTTCCCTAAGGTATCTCCCCAAAGGTGCACTCAGCACCACAGGCATCTCAGCATCACTACAGAGTCCTCTTGTGTCCTCTCTTGCCTTGCATAGCTGTGACAAAACTGTTCCTTCCTGGGACACTTTTAAACTATCCCAGACATGAATGGTCATGCATTGTGCTAACGAGCTCTCATTCTTCCTGTCCTGGCCATAGACCTTCACCTGTCATAACAGCTTAAATATAATTTGTCCCCTCCAAAATTTACTTTGGTTTTTAATCCTAATTGTGAGGTATTACAAGGGTGGAAATTTAACTGTTTTTTATTTGTGTCTCTTCATGTAATGTCTTATATCACTGTTGCCCTTGGCAGGCAAGAAGATCATCACCAGCTATAGTCCCTTGAACTTGACTCAGAACTTTGGATCAAAACACCTCTTTTCTCTATAACTTATCCAGATTATGGTACTGTGTGATAGCCACCTTCAAACATAACTCAGAATGGGAGTTTCTTCTTACCCATGGGTGTTGCATTTCAAACACCCAGAGAATACCCCAAACTTTGGCTAATATGAAACTTCATGTATACACCACTACATTTTCCTGTACATTGTCAAATTTAATTTATACACTAGACAGAGTATGAGATTAATAATCATAATAAATTATGAAATAAAATAGTTTCAATAGAAATATTTTGGCAATATACTATAGTAAAAGTTATCTAAAGCTTATGAATTATTTTGGAAATTTTCCAAAATAGTATTTATGAACTATGGTTAATAGAAATCTTGGAAAATGAACCCATCAATAATGGAGGACTATAGTATATTTCACATGAATTAAAAAAATTTGCAAATTTTTTTGTTTGAAAAATGTCAAGTGGGTTGTGCAGATGGAGGCTCTACAAAAGATATTTGTTCAAAGCTGTGGATACTTTAGGGGTGGCTATCAGGAGATAAATGAGTACAATTCAGTTAAGTTGGGAAAGATCATTTTGAAGACTGAATACAGATCTTATCTCATTAAACTCTTGCACTCTCTGTTCAAATGGAGCTACCTTTACCTCCACTTCCTGGACGAATAACTTCAAACCTAAAGTTACACAGTTGGAATTGACACTGTGACATTTTGAACCTGAATTCAGCCATCTGTAATGCCGCATTCTTTCCATCATAATGCGCTTCTGGAGATAGTTATCTGAAGGGTTAGGGGCACTGTTGATGCCATGGCCAGGGCCATGCTCATGATGAGTTAGATTTTGGTGCGTTTATATTTGGTTTTGTCACCAAAAAGATGAAGATCAAGCTTAATGTTCCTATTCCTCAAAGCCACAGTGGCTGCAGGATCACAGGAGGCATGTGTGCCAGCACCATCTACCTTAGAACCTCTTCACTCAAAGTTGTTATCCAGACCATCAGCATCAGTGTCAGCCTCGGCCTCCACTCCCTAGTGGAGTTCTTGTTAGAGCTACAGAATCACTGTCTCGCTCCAGATCTACTGCAGTGGCATCAACACTTTAACATATCCATAGGAGTTTCATAAGCATGCTCTAGGGCAGAGTGCCTGTTTCTCGGAAAAAAACAGAATTTAGGGAACAAAGACACATGGACACATCCTCGCTGTATGGCTCACTTGCTGAATGACCTGAAATAAGATACTCAAGTGTCTGACATGCAGTGTCATCAAGTTTCAGTCGTGGTTACTCACACGCTTGCTTTACTGGGACAAGTTCCATGAAATGATCTACAGGAAATCTCTCAAATATCAAAGGAAGCACTGGCAAGCTTTCATTTCTTCATTAATTGGACACATTTTTATTGCCTGCCTTCACTGTGCTTTGAAGCAGGGTGCACGGTGGGGAAAGCAGTAGCCAAGGTGCTTTCCCACAAGGGGCACTCAGCATTGCCGTGCTGTTCACACTGTGGGTGCTCTGACTGTGGGTGGTGACACTGTTTTCATCTAACATCAAATCATCCTTTATTCTCTCGAGTATCTGCAAAGAATTAAATTTCCTCACTTTTTTCTAGCTCTTGAGATTTCTGAAAGGAAAGCATTAGGATTGCAGTGTTGCCTCTGTCAGATACTATCACCTGACCAAAATATTATATACACAGGGATTCTGTTCTGTGACCTTGCATTGATTGGCCTGCCACAGAGGAAATTAGGCATATATTGCAGGTCTGCTGGATGCTTGGATGTCTTTTCTTGTTCCTGATGATACCTGGAATTTTTACCATTAGTGCTTCATTTCATGGGCTTGAGTGACGCAGGTGTTTGTCCTCCAATCTGACTACAGTTGGCTTAGGGATGGTGAATATTCTATGCCAAAGAAGTCTGAACTTCTGGCTTGCATTTTGGAAGAGTAAATTATGTCATAAGAAATGATTGTGATACATCAGACACTGAGGTTTCAGAAATGAGCACTTAATACAGAAGTTGAAGAGACAAAGCCAAACATGCACAGGTTTAAATTTATAATCTAACGCATTCTATTTTTGTGTGTATGAATTGGGCCTGGTGGTATAGCTTAGAATTATAAATTACAATTAATATTTTTATATGTTTTAACTATTATTACAACATGTCAGCTTTAATTTAGTTTTACAACTAAGTTAAATATTGGTCCTTTTAATATAGTCTTTTTATTTTGGCTTTGTCTATAATCCTCCAGTGTTATCACAAGTGGTTTGAGTGTTTTCATTTTGGTCCTGAATGCTAACGTTTATAAATCCGAAGTTCATTATGTAATGAAAAATAAGATATACATACTTATTATTGAACACAGGAGTTGTATGTTAACTATATTAAATTGATTTCATACTGAAAGCTTTAGCTTTAGCTTTGATCAGTGCATTAATGTTTACAAATTCTTAGGGGTTTTTTTGCACATCCTCCCCAGATTATAACCTTAATACATGTTTTGTACATTAAACAATAAACACATTTAATTTTGTAAAGCTTATATGAGCACTTACAACATGTTGGGTAGCACAAAGATTATGCATTTAATACCTGGGAATTACTGTCTTAACTGCTGCTCAAAGAGATACCATCGGGAAAGCCGTGCCCCCTTTCAAATTGTGTGCACACGGGAACGTCACGGTGATGGTGGTGGTAGGGAGGGACTGGATGCTTAAGAAAGTCAAGTTTTACTTCCAGCTTTTCCACAAAGCTTTGGGACTTAGGACGAGTCCCTTCCCCTACCTGAGCATCGGTTTCTCCATCTGTCCAGGGAGGGGGGTGGGGCCCTTGAGGACTCGCTGTCCTGTGTCTGTCCAGACCGCTGGATTCCACTGCAGTTGAGTCCAGTGTGTTTAAGTAAGCAAGCCACCCCCTGCCTGCCTCATCTGGCCTCTTATCTTAATAAGTAATGAATGTGCCAAGGGCTGACAATGACATATTTTGAAAATAGTTTTAATGCATAGCTGGCAGAGGACCTGTTGGGAGTTGACAAATTACACAAACAGAGATGATGAGAAGTACATCAAATATTAACGGCCCAGGGCCCGACGGTAATGGAGAACTCACCTGTGTCTTGCATAAGCCTACCCGTGTTTGGCTGCAGGGAACATTTCTTTTCAGCTTCTCCAGGCATGGCCAGGGATGGCTTTCCGTGAAATGAAGAAACCAAAATTAATTTTTGCAGGCGACCCTGGACTTTGGTTTAATTTACTCTGGGAGGAAATTTGAAAGTCAAGCTCTTTAAGTGGACCCCTTTATTCCTTGTGTAAATGTTATAAATTGGATTTCCACTGTGGAATGTTGACTCCTATCTTCAAGGCACAAATAGTCTATGAAAAGTATTAAAAATGAATAATAAGGTGTAACCATATACCCTTCAAAATACATATCTAACATTATTCCTAAATGTTTTTAGATAAAACAAAAATCTTATGATGTATCTTTCAGCCCATTTCTGATTGACTTCATCTTTTTAAACTTCAGTACAATAAAATTTAGATCATTTTCCTAATGACTATTTAATCAGCTTTTGTCACTCCAAGTATTCAAAATTAAAGTGAAGGTTTCCCAAATGTTCACTGCTGATCTGAAGAGATGGAAATCTATTTAAAATCAGTATCTCTTTCTTTTCTATGTTAAAGAGATATTGATAAGTTTTTATTCTGACCAAACAACTATTTTCTAGTCTAGGTTAACTGAATTTCAGGTACGTAATACCTATAATTTTAGGTTAAGAATATGCCATGCAATATTTGAGACATGCTAAAAATTATTTGTTGTTTATCTGACATAAAAACTTTACTAGGAATCTTGTGTTTTCCCTGGCTACCTACACTGGAAGGCCAGCAAACTTCTTCTGTGAATGGCCTGATAGTAAATGATTAGGCTTCGTAAGCCAGGAGATCTACTTGAGTTGGTGGTTGTCTCGTGATATAGCCATGAGCTTTACATGCACGAATAAGAGAGGCTGTGAGTCAATAAAACTCTACGGATGGACACTAGATGTTGAAATTCATTAAGTTTTTGTGTGTCTTGAAATATTACTCCTTTTTAAAAAAACATTTTCCCCCTATCATTTAAAAATGCAAAATCATTATAACTTTGATGTCTCTACAGAAACATTTAGCAGGGCGATTTTGGCCCATGGGTCTAATTTGTCACTTTCCTTGAAATGTCTGAAGGCACAGCCACCCCTTTAGATGGTAGAGCCACTGCTGATTTCACAGCGAGGGTTGTCTGTCAGTAGAACTCTTCTGTTCACCAGGGGAGCGATTGGCCCCTTGGGACTACTGAACGTTTGAAATATGGCCAGTCAGAACTATGTACTGCTGTTAAGTCTAAAATTCATACCAGATGTCAGAGCTTTAATATGGGAAAAAGTTAAATATATCATTAATACTTGTTTTATATCTACTCCCTGTTGATATTATGGATATACATACACAGACACCTAGATATTTAAATTCTATTTGTGAAATTAATTACACTTATTATCTTAGTTTTTATATGTTTTTAGTAGGAGATGTGAGATTGTGCCTGCAGCTTTCCTTTGTGTCCCTCTTTACGTTTTTATTGGTAGCTTGCCAGTGCCTTGTCTGGAATAGTTAGCATTTGATCATTCCTTCCTCATTTATCCCATTCATACAGTGAGTATTTGTTGATCATTTACCAGGAATTTGGCAGTGGTATTTGCACTGGGGACAGCAGTAGACAAGAAAGACATGGTTGATGCCTGCCAGTCACTTGCCCTCTAGTGTAATGTAGCCACGAAAATCGAGTGAAGAATCCAAACCATGGGAAGAGAGAAAGGAACTCACGGCTCTGTGGGTTTTGAGAGAAGAGATTAAGCCATTCATCAGGGAAGACTTCCTGAGGAAGTCACGATTTAGCTGAGACCTCCAAGAGAAGCAGGTGTGAACTAAGAACAGAATTCCAGGGAAGGGAAGCTGCATTCCCAGGGGAAGGGAAGGCATGAGGGGTGTGAACTGGAAAAACGCCATGAGGCCGGAGCAGGAGCCAAGAGCCTGCTTGGTGAGAGCTACACCAGTGTCAACAATCAGTCTCAGAGAACCAGTGGGCAGTTGTGGAAGGGTGTTTGGCACCAGATAGCAATGGGAGTGTGTGTTATTCCTGGCTTTTAAATTTCAAAAGCCTACCTTTGCCAGGAGTCTCTAGCTCATGGGAATCCAAGCTGCTCTGAGGATTGCAACTTGAACCAGTGAATCAATAGTTTACTCCCACCAAGGCAGACCATGACAGAGGTTTGCCAAGGTGATGCGAAAGCAAAGCCAGGAGGGAGAGCAGGAGACAGAGGAGAATACAAGGAAAGAAGGGCGGGCTAAGAGGTGGAGGAAGGTGCTGAAGGATGGAAAATGAGAGAGAAAAGGTTAGAGGGGAGAAAAAGGGGAAAAAGTGACGAATGTAAATATTGATATACATACGGAGAGAGACTTGAAGAACAAGTGGGAACGGGATTGGAGACAGTACAAGGAAGGGCAGATGAGCAAAAAAGATAAAAGTCCAAGACAGGCCATCTAGACTTCATCACTTTGATTTTACGGTGGTGTAAAAGTAACACACACTTTGGTAGAAAGCATTCACCCTTTGGATTTTGAATCTTGCTTTGGTCCAGGGCTTGGACACAAAGTATAAGACTCTTTTGGTGCTGGGTAGCATCAGTGAGCTGTAGCTCTATTAGCCAAAGGATCAATACCTGACCTGGGGGTGGACACCTATGATCCCAGCTCTCTGGGATGCTGTGGCAGGAAAGCAGAAAGTTAAAGTCCAGCCTAGGCAACTTAGTGACTTATCAAGACCCTATTGCAAAATAAAAATAAAAAAAATAAAAATAAGGCTGGGATGTAGCCCAGTGGGAAGGCTCTTGATCCAATCCCTATTACCATAGAAAAAAGTCCTTTGTCAGATTTTCTCGGAGCTCTCTGAGACTTCAACCCTCACTGCATGATCTGTGGAACACTCCTTAGGGGGTGGCTTTGGACTCACATCCAGGATCCACACAGCTTGAAAGGGAAAGAAAACAGCAGGATGACCTGGGAATATGGGATATTAGCCCCGGAAGAGCTCAGTGTAGAGTTAAAAGAGAAGTGAGCTATGACACATATTAGAAGTGGAAGGTCTTGAATAATTGCAGGTTGCATATATAGGAGCCAAAATCTTACTCTTGCTGCTTCAGTCCAAAGGTGGACACAGGGTGGGGTTTCAGCGGTCCTCTTGACTGTAATACCATATTGCTCTCTTCTCCTCCAGGGATACACACACACATGCACACGTGCAGGCACACATGTATACATATGCACACACCCTAGGATACTGCACCTTCCATTATTGAGATGTGTATTATGCCAGATCATTCCAAAAGTTCTTCTCTTTCACTTCCATTTCACTCTAAAATTTGTAGGGCTGACATGTTCACAGATGAATAGGACTAGGTCCTACTTCTTATAATCTATGCAGTTGACTTCCTGTGGGATCATGTTTCCTGCCACGTTGTACACGTCAAACACCTCATAGTCCAGCCCCTTCCGTGCTGCCTGGACATTACATTGGCTCATGAAGCACAGTGGGAGTGTGTGAAGTGTTTGCAGAGAGAGGAGCTCTGGGACCTTCTCAAGGAGGCATGAGGTGTTTGGGGAGGGGTCCCCTGCTTATTTGAAGCCTCTGCTAAATAGGCAAAATTTCTTCCCACAAAGCAAGTAAAGCAGGGATGCTTAGATGTAACATCTTTCTGTCACTTGGATGACATGTGACTTGAACGTGCAGCTTACAAAATTATAGAGCTAAAGAGAAGGGAAGCCTCTAAGGTGGCTTCCCCTCCAGGAATGTGTTCTTCATCTAGCCCCAGCTTGGAGGTGCAGGGAGGAGGTCTTTGTCGTGCTCATGCCACTGACATCTTGCATTTCTCTCCACTGAACCAAGACCCAGCCCCATCAGCTTCCTTGTCTTCTCCAGTCCTCTGGGATTTGAATTAGTTTATCCACGTGTTTTCTTCTCTGTGATGGGGCATTATGAGACATTTCCTATGAAGGATTGAGTGTATTTATTTGCTGCCCTACAGATTGCAAACTACTATAGGTAACTGTCCTAAACTGGTGTCTGGATTTTTATGCTAGGTGGCATGCTTTATCCCTAACCTTGTGAGGCAAGGAGGGACAGGAGTTAGGGCTTGGCCTGATCCCTGCTCTAGAATGCTTCTTAATAGTCATTATGGAAGGCTTTGGTCTGAACAACTATTTTTATTCTTGCCCTATTGCCAAAACTGGGATTGGACTGGGATGACCACTCCATCTGACCTGACCAGTCCTAATATGCTAAATCTATCAGGTTTTTTTTTTCTCTCAAAAACATGAAGGATTTGGAATGTACAGACAACTATGCTGGCTTAGAGTTGTGAGGCCATGTGGAGTTGGGATCGCAGCAGCAACATCTGAATAAAATCTGCAACGGTTTGGAAGAGCAGGAAAGAAAATCTTAGACGAAGAGAGTCCATGAGCAGGCTTAGAAATAGAAGCCACACGAGAGATCAAATGGTCCTCAAAAGAAAAAGACAAAGGGAAGAGCTGGCTGGTGACTTTCCAGCTCCCATGATGACCAGCTGCATTGCCTCAAATTGCCTTTCATGAGATTTTTCTGCATCCTTCCAATAAATTCCTTATTGCTAAAGCCAGATTGAGTGAGTATCTGTTTCTTGATATAAAGTGATACTTCAGCCTGGGTTGTAAAATTTGATATCATAGGGAAAAGATGACTCCTCTGGTTTGTGTCCCAGAGTCACTGCAGGTCTTGGGCATATGGATTAAAGAGCGGGCAAAGCGGTTCCAGGCCCGGGCTCTCTCCTGCTCCAGCGTGCCATTCTGCCATAAACAGCATGTTAGGGAACCACTCGTTTGGGTTAAGGATTGGTTTCTCAAGCTTAGCTAAATGTAACACAAACACTGCTGTTAGCACCTCAAGGAAAACTGGCTTGGAGCCTTTTCAGCTGGACAGATACGTGAGTACACAGCCCTGTGAAGAGACTCCAGTGGTTATGGTCTAGGTGCCTCTTATTACCCTGCTTGCTTCTACCAGATGGCGGCTCTCCTGTATCCAAAATCATCCAACAAAGAATGCTTTGTGTGCGTGTGATGCTGGTGGGGGAGGGGTGTGAGTATGCACGTACACACACACACATACATATTACAAACACATGTAAATATATAGTCATATGTCATTTAGCACTGGGGCTACGAGCTGAGCAATGTGCAATTAGGTGATCCCACTACTGTGTGAGTGTGCTCACATAAGCTAAGATAAAGGAGTATACACATGTCAGGGAAAGAAAAACTTGTGTAATTATTTTAATACTAAATTTATTGAGACATCATGAGATTACTACAAGTTACCTGTGGTTTTTACAGTTACAAGAGGTGCTCAAAATGGTGGCCACCAGCATCCAGGCATTTATTAGCACAGTGAACTGCTTCTTGGTTAACTTTGGTCATTGAATTGCTACACATATATTCTCAACTTCTTCTCTGAAGGCTGGCAGTGTCGTGGTTTTCTGTGATGTACAACATCCTCGGGGTCCCCCCATATGAAGGTAACACCACCAGTTGAAAAACCATCAACTATTCTTTGTTTCCTGAAGTGTGTATATATTTTTGGCAGGTTCTCCATATATTTACACACACACACACACACACACACACACACACACACATGCACACACAATTTGCAAACTTTGACTATTTCCTTGCAAGGCCGTGGGGATTTATGACCTCGTTTTCAGAATTCTGTAGCAAGCACCACCTCTCTCTGGAGAGCAGAGATATTACTGGATGATTCTTTTCTCCTAACAGTTTAGTTTCTTCATTTGTGGAAAGCAAACAGCAGGGAGGGTTTTGGCTGTCACCCTCTAAGGCAGGCAGAACACTTGCTTCTCTTTGGAATAAAAAAGGAGCAGAGCAGTCCAGCTGGGAAGGAGGGTAAACCAGGGGAGGCAAGAAATGCTTCAATATCCTCACATTCAAAAAGACACACACTACCAAAATTAAAAAAAAAAAAAAGGAATAAAGGTGTAAACAGAACCAACCAGTTCTGAAGGTATGAATTTGTTTTGTGGGGTGCCAATTTGTAATGTTGACCCTTTGATTTCTTTAGATGTTAGAAGCTTACTATTTCTATCTGTGGGTATAAGTGGAGCTATGAACATAGTAAGTAAAATCTGAAACCTCCTGCTGCTGAGGATAGGGAAGAGTTTCGGTTCCTAATATGAGCTGATAATAATGAAAATGCCTGTGAAGAAGTCTGGGCATAGAAGTAAATTTTCTCTCTCCTTCCACCACATTTCCCATCATATGCCCCTGTTTGTTTTCCTACCTGCCTCCTGGGCTTTCTCTGATTTTTGTGGGCAGGTCTGACACCTCCTGTTCAATGACTCTTACGTTGCACTGAGTCTTGGCAGAGGCCCAGGGAAATGGCATGTGAATAACACCGTGGCTTTGTGCCAAGTGCACTTGAATTTGTCACTGAGGATTTTCCCATGGCCTGGACCACGTGCTCCTGCAGTTCTCAGAGCTGCTCAGCAATGAGCTAATGTTCTTGGCATGCAGGTGGGCTGGGCTGCTGTGTCCCCTGGTACAGGTGCTGTTGGCCTCCTTAGTGATCCTTCTTTTGTGTTTAATGTGGACATCTTCCCAAATAGCACACAGGACTTGACATTTTCCTAGAGCTCTGGATATAAACAGTGGAGACGGATATACCCTAGGAACCCTTTGGACCTGGCAAACCCTCGTCCTTGTTACCAGGATAATAATGTTAGAGACCTGGGTAGAACCTCAGTTTTCTATTATGTTTAAAATTATGGAAATAATAAATACATTAAGAATTCTGGTGCTGAATTTACATGTTTTATATAAACCCTACCAAAAGAAAGTTTTTAATGGCATTATTCTGTATTCTGTCCAGTTCACCTTGTATGTATATCCTTCAGTCTAACTGAGATCACAGATCTAGTGGGGGATGATATAGAGGTTTTTACCTGGAAGTCAGTGAAAGATCTTTAAACATCCATGAGTCTCTGGACAGTGCAAGCATAACAGTTTGTTCATGTGTATTTCTGGCAAAGTATTTCACGGCTTTTATTGGGTTCTCAAAGTATCTAGAATTTTCCTAGAAAGGTTAAGTAAAGTGAGTAGAAAACAAACCATACAGACGTGGGTTTGAGTTCCTGCCCCGCTCCTCTGTTTTACAGACTTAGAGAACTTAGCCTGTTGAAAGGTTCATTATCATCTATAAACCTGGAATGTTCCAGATCTAACGTCATGGGGTAATAATTAGAGCAAATGCAATAAGCCTTGCTCAAGGTGCCATGCTCTGTACACTGCAGAAGAGCTCATTCTAATCAGGACACAGGTAGCTTCCATTTTGCTTGATCTTTCACTTTTGACCTTGCCACATGCTTTTTATGAAAAAACAAAACTTTTTACATGGAATAATTTTTAAATTTGTAGAAACATGGTAAAGGGTTCCTGTGGATCTTTCACTTGGCTTCCCCTAATAGTAACATCTTCCATGATCTTGGTGCCTTTATCATAAGAAATCAATATTGTACATTATTGTTAAACTACAGACTTGTTTTCAGATTTCACTTGTGTTTTCTGTTAGTTATCTTTCTGATCCAAGAGCTCACCTAGGACATCTCGCTGCACTTAGACATCATGCCTCTTTCCATTTGTGATAGTTTCCTTCTCTTTCCTTATTCAGAACAGGGAGTTCTGAAGCGGGTTGCTCTGTGATACCTGCCATCTTGTCTAGTTCAGGAGAGCAGTTGCTGAATTATGTGTGGATCCCATCCTACAGACCTGTTTGGGTCTGGTCCTCTGTCATATTTCTGTCATCTCCGGAGGGTACAGGTTCTTAGGCTGTTCCCATCCATACCGTAACAACATGAGATCATTTGAGGAAACATCTGCCTAGCTATACTGTGGGGCCATTTCAGCACACTGTGGCTCTCCAGGCCTCAGTTCTTGGAACTTCCCTCCATTTGAAATCATTCCCTAGGACATCTCATCCTATTAACACAGGCAGCTAAGTCAGATAGAAATCAACAGGCAGTTAGATAAGGATGAGACCTTGAGGACATCAGTGTAGGAGACGAGACCACATCAAAACTGCGGCTGGAGGAGCTTCTGAAGAAGGAAAAGCCTCAAGATGAAGTCACAGCTTGAATGTCTCCCGAAGAGGTAAACAGAAACTTTAGATTATTCTACAATTAGTGTCACACTTTCTAGTAAGTCCAGAAAGGCATTAGAACATCTGGACCTGACACTCTCCCCAAATACTTCTGTTTTAGAAGTTAAAGAAAAGCCAAGGTTAATGATGCTAGTCACAAACCATTGCTACATGCCACATGTTCCTATTGGATCAATATTAGCAAAGTAGCTATACTTGTTGTAATTTTATTGGTTGATTATAGTTTGAACCATATTGTATTCACATCATGATTTTGCTCTATTAAACATTTTTGGAGAAATGATCTCTTTGGCGACCCACTTTTGAGACCCCATTCTGTCTTCCAGGGACTATCAATAAATCATCCTATTCTTAACGACTATTGTCCCTTGGAATCCATTCTTCAGTATTCAGAGGACATGAACTCAGCCCCTCTAACATCTAGCAGGTTGTGGGTATCCCTCCTCTCTAACTGTACTTTCAAATCCTGTTACACACTGATGACTTCTAAATTTCCATTTCTAGTCCCACCCACTCTCTAAATTGTATACTTTGATGTCTGTCTACTTAATGATTCCATTTAAATATCCAATAGGCTTTCTAAAATTAATGTGATCAATACTTAATTTTTGTTACTTCCCAAACATGCTTTCCTTCTAGTGTCACACCCTCCTAAGAAATGACATCTCCATTCAACCAAAAATTTAATCTTCTTTGACACCATTTCTTCCTCTTTCCTGTGTCACACCCCTGGAACTCCTGTAAACCCTCCCATCATTGTATGCTTTGAATTCGACCACTGTTTATGACCTTGTCTGCTCTTAAGTGAAATCTGGCCACCCTCGTGTTTCACGTGGATGACTCTAGTGGCTTTAAACTACCTCCTTGCTCCGAGCCACCTCCATAACCCCCTTATGACAAGGCACATTACATTTCTCACTTGCTCAGAATTTTCCCCTCATTCTCCATTGTGCTTAAAATGAAGTTCAGGTCTTCTTATGGCCCAAACTCTAGGTCCTTTGGTTACTTCTGCAGCTTATTTTTCTACTTGACCCTTGTGTCTGGGACACTCTGGTTCCTTTGTTTTTCCTCAGACACAAACATGCTCCTTTCTCTGGAGTCATGAATGTGTAGTTCCTTCTGCAGGAAAAAATTTTCTCCAAACTGTCCCTGTGGCTTGCTTTTTCTCACTTTAGTTAGAATTCTTAAAATACAGTAGTCTCTTGCTATCACTGGTTCATTGGTTCCAGGACCTTCCAACAATACCCAAATCTTCCTAATAGTTAAATCCTTATAAAACAACGTATTATTTGCTTATAACCTAGGTACATGCTCCCATCTCCTTAACTCTTTTCTAGATGACTTATAATACTTAACACAATGTAAGTGCTATGAAAACAGTTATTATAACATTTTGTCTAGGAAGTAACGACTAGAGAAAATTCTGTACATGTTCAGCACAGGCACAATCCTTATATATTTTGAATTCTCAATTGGTTAAACCCATGGGTGGAACCCACAGATACAGAGGTTTGTATTAATTCCTCAGAGACCATTTCTCACCCTATTCACCCTCATCAGTCTCTCTTTCACTTACCTATAACAGCTTCTGTGTCATAATATTTTTTTGTTTTCCATCTGTTTTTCCTTCAGAAGAGTAATACTCACCTGGAGGCAATTTTTCCTCCAAATTGGGCAACAGTGGAAAACTTTTCAGTTATGACATCTGTAGAAATGCTTACAGGCATCTGAGAATAAACAGTATGGATGATGCTAAGCATTGCTAGAGTTACCTACTGCATAGAAATTTAGTGGTGTTGCTGAACATTCTTCAATGTACAGAGCAGCCCATCCAACAAGGAAACACCTAGCTCAAACACTCAACAGTGCTGTGGTTGAGATGCCCTAAGAGGCAGAGAACTTGGTCTTTTCCATGTACACCAGCACCCAGAACAATACATGGTACACAGCAGAGGCTCAACATTTGTAAGTGAGAAGCTCCCTATTCAAAGACTGGCTGCCTTTTTACCTCTAACGAGGAAGCTGGGTTCAGTACCCTTCTTCTCTTGAATCTTTTATCTAAAAAGATTATGGGCAAGGGTGGAAAGTAATGGGTTTAAAGTGCAGGAATCCCTCTGGCCTATTCAACTCTTTCTTCACCTCCAGGAAGGTATTGGTTTATAGGTGTGGACAGTAGGAAGGGGTATTTGATCTATCTTCTTGCTTGTGCCCTGAGAACTCATCATCCCCCTATAAACTCTGACCATGACAGTTAAGGGTTTTGAAACTCAAAAATTGAGTACAAGTGTGTATACACTCTGGTTTTACCTCTTCTAGATGTCTCTTCCTGGAAACAATAAGTGCCATACATAGTCTGGTCTACTTTTTCACATGGGGTGTTAGGAAATAGACCTGAAATTATGCAAAGTATTAGGAAGTACTTTGATCTTTGAATTTAACTACTTCCTCATGACTCCATGATCAGGGAACATATCACTTGAAATTTCATGATAATGTCTTACCACATTAGATTTTTTTCCCTATTCTTGCAGAATTATTCTTGTTTATATATAATGTTTGTTTGCATACATGTAAATAGTAAAAGATACATTTTGAGCATTTGGCCTTGATTTTTTTTTTTGAGGCTGGCAATTCTAAAATATGCAGGGCTAGTTTGCAGGATAGAAATTGAGGGTGGAGTTAATTAGAACAGAATTTCTTCCCTGGGAAGCCTTAATTTCTGCTCTGCAGGCTTCACAGATTGCCCACACACATTACGAAGGAGAATTTCATAATGATTCATATGAAGGGGAATCTTCAGTGCATAAACCCAACTGATTTCAGTTGAGTTAGCACAACCGAAAAATACCACTGAAGAACACCTACCATAGTATTTGAGTAAACAACTGTGTACTATGCCCAAGTCAAGTTTTTGTTTAAAATTAACCATCACATTTGGTAACTAGAAGACTCAGATATTTAGCTGTTCTCACTCTACTGATTTAATTCTTTGTTGGTGTCTTGTAGATCCACCTTTCCATAGAGGACCACCAATGCACAAGATCAACTTGGTATCTGCAAACAACCCTCTTGAGTACCTGATCCTCTATGAGCTGGGTCAGTGCATGGCTGTCTTGAGGTAGAATTGAAACAGATTCTTGTAGGAATGGAAGTGCTGAATTTGCAGAGATCAGAAAGCACATCACCATTCACCTTCTAAATAGAAATACTGAAACCCAAGTTTGCACAAACCAATTTCAACCTGATCTGGACCAGAATTTTCTTCCAGCAAACCTTAGAAACTTGTTGTTTCTCCCTAACTGGTCCTCAGTACACTCAGCCACCCTGCCATTCCTGGAGGCCATTCCTCAGAAGCCAGTTGTTGTGAATGAGTAGATGAAAGGTGTCAGTCCCATTTGTAGTGTTTGTAACTTAGGGGTGGCAAAAAGATTCCTCCTTTGTTTTATGCTTTCAAGTTTTATAGTCTTTTTGATGAAGGAGGAGAATGATCATTCCCAGTTCCTGCTGGGTGGAGGGAAGGGATTCATTCATCTCTTTAGGGAGACAGAGCATTTTTGTTCCTGACACAGAGAGGAGGATTTCCCGGTGCCTCTGTGTTTTTATTTTGACACTGCAAGATAGGCCATGAGCAAGTTAGAAGTGGAGAACATAAAAGTGTCCAGCATGAACTGCAGGGGCCCACGAGGGTCTCACTCAGCCTCTGAACTCAGCCTGGTGGAGCTGCTCAAGGAGAAGCCAAAAGTTCTCTTGTCTTTATTTCAGGGACAATGGGAGTTTTAGTTGATCAGTGGGAATAGCGCAGGCTTTCCTTATCTTTGCTGTTGACCTGCTTTTCAGAGTATGTTCTTTTAGGTCATCCAGTGGAGCGTAATCTAAGAAATCTCCAAGTTGTGTATTTCGTGCTATGCCTTTCATCTATCCAAGTTCTGAATCCATTTCCTTCTTTATAAAGCAAATCTAATATAACTAGATTAATGGACCATGTATAAAACAGCCATGCTCTCATCATGAAGACATGGGAGCAAAGAGGGTTTAGCTGCTTTGGCCAGCGTGCCCTGCCAGGAGAGAGTGGAGATGGACCAAACCCCATAGTGCAGGGACAACGCGCCAAAGTCTGAGTCTAAACACAGTTCTGGGAAGAAGCCCCCCCCCCAAATGCATCTTATAAACAGACATAAATTTTAGGAAATAAAGATCTAAATAGATAAGGAAGCAAATGTGTGTACATATATATGTACGTGGTGAGAGAAGTGAAATCTTGAGCTGATTAATTTATGCTAAATTGTAAGTGACCCTGCATGCTTTGCATTCTGGAGGAGGTTTCTTTGAACACCTTTGTTTAAAGATGACTAGAAGGTTATGATGATAGCGTGAGGGAATGCAAAACAAATACTGCAACATTAGAATATTATATGTAGTTATACTGCACAATACAATATAATATAATATATACTGCACAATACAATATAATAATATACTGCACAGTGTCAGGTCAGTGAGAAAGATGCTACCTATCTGAAACTGTCAAGCCACATGAGAGGTACATTTTAAGATACATCTGACTGTAAGTAATTCTTACTTTTATATTATGCTCCACTTGCAAACATTGCATTCATCCATTTACTCAATGAACACTTTGGAGGACTATCAACCAGGCAATGGTCTAAAACTATGGCTATGAGGCTCACTGAACCAACCATCGCTTCCAAAGAAATATAGCATTGAAAAGCCTGAAGAAACTTAAGGTTACTGGAATCCTGAAATTGGGTATATTTACTCTGGCTCAAGTCTGGAGCTTTTGTAAGGAAAGGAACATCCGAGTGGTTTGAAATATGGCTTCTACCAGGTGGAGTGGGAGAACAGAGGCATGGAAGGCAGTGGATAGACTTTGGGAAGGGGCGTTGGTTAGAACAGTACATAATGTAACAGGTTGTCAGGAGGATTTGTTACATACTTAACAATTTTGCTGAGAATGTACTTATACCTGGTGGACTCTGAGGATACAAAGGTCGATCAAATAAGAACTCTGCTATCTCAGAATCAAAGAACAGCAAAACGTGGAGGGATCTCAGTAATAATTTAATCCAAATTCTCTACTGCCCAGTATTAGGTCTTTTGAGGAAAGGCTTCCTACGCCCCTCAGAAGGTAAGAGGGTTCCACAGATGTGAGTGCTTCAGTCAGCTTAGCCCAAGTTTCACTGCAGTAACAAATCTTCAGTTCTTAATGGCTTACAATGAAGAAGGTGCGAGAAGGTGCATTTCTCACTCATGTGCATGACCACAGTGGAGCAGTTCTGGCTTTGTTTTTTATCTTCTTCACTATAGAAGCTGCTGAAGGGCACACTTTTATCTGGGACGTGTTGGGCAGAGGAGAGGAGTCATGGCTCTGTTTCACAGGAGCATCCATTGCTTTTGCCTATACTCATTAGTTAAGAGCAAGACACATGCCAGGGGTTTAGCTCAGTGTCTCAAGTGCCTACTTGGTTAGTGTGAGGTCATGAGTTCAATCCTTGGTACAAAAAAAAAAAGACAAAATGCAATAAGGAGGTAACTTTTTTTCTCTAAGAGCAGAGAAAATACTTTGAATAGGGGTGGAATCTTCATCACAAGCTTCAGAAATTTCCCACTCCAGCTTCAACTTCTTCATGATTGTTTCTGCTATTGGACTTATGTGAAGGACTTTTTGGCAGCAATAAATGCTAGTTGTCCACTTAAAAATCTGTTCCTATGCAACCAAGACCCACTTTATGTCTAGGTGAGGTTGTGTGTCTATTTCTCACTAACAGAATGTAAAATAAGGCATGGATTCCAGGCCACGCCTTTTTGTTCTCCAGGAATTAAAAACCAAGGCTTTGGCAATAATAAAGTAGGTTCCAATGATTTACTTTGTTTTATTTTATATTTTGAAACAGGGTCTCTCTAAGTTTCACAGACTGGTCTCACACTTGTGATCCTTCTGCCTCAGCCTGTAGCATGCTATGCTTCAAGGCAGGTGCCACCACACCTGATTACCAGACCCTGACTTTTAAAGAGCAGGTGTGAGCTTTCTCTTCTCCTCTGCATGCAGCAAGATGCAAAGCGTAGTAAGACCTTGGTGAAGACAGAAGCACAAGAGGGCAGGTGTCTGAGTTACAGTGATGAGGAATCAGCTTGGTCTCACTTTAATTAATTTCTAAAAAGTAATTCCATTACAAATTTCTGTAATTTGCCTCCATTTGTTGGTTTCTTGTTAATGTCTATTGCAACTCATTTTGAAATGCATTGCAGACTTGATAGGAAGAAGACTAAAAAATAAACACATCGGAAAGTGCCTGGTGCAATGCTGTCCTCAGGAGAGACCTACACTGCAGACCTGAGGTCTGGGATAGCTTTGCTACCCTGGTAACTGCGGGCCCCTGACATGTGCCTTCCCCTCTCTGGGCTTCTGTCTGCCATCAGATGATGAATGGGGACGAAATGACCTATCCATTATGTATCATTGTCATAACTTCTTACTCACTGTCATGTCACATATGCAATGATTTTTAAAATTCAACTAAGAGTCTGAATATTTCTGTTACATGGATTGAAATCATCCCATGTGAGAAGCATTACACTCGGTGAATCACCGCCCCAATTTATCTGACATTCTAACCTACGACCTGTGACTCTAGGAGGGAGAAACTGAGCTGTGACAAAAGCTCTCTGATCAGCCTACTCAACCCTTTGTCTGAACATTTGGGAAGCCAGTGTCTTTGTCCTCAAAGCTGGGCTACAGCTACAGGTGATCCTCAGGTACATTCTTGAGCAATATTTGACAACCGTGTCCCTTTGAAACTCTTCTCCAAGAGATTTCATTGGGGTCCCTCTTTCATTGTCCCTTGTATTTTACAATTTCTTAAGCGCCACTTACCTTTGTGGTGCGATGCAAATCGGAACGCTTTGCAAGTTTTGATTGAAACAATTATGTACATCTAAACCAAGGCGAGGATTTGTCACCTTTCCACCAGAGGGCAGCAGAGTAGTGAGAATCAGGGTTCTGTAAGGCTTTGTAGTGGAAGTGTTGACATGTGATTTGGCAATTGAATAATTTTTGATACTGTCCTGACACATAAACACCTAGAAGCAGGTTTTCAAAGGTTATTTGTGCACTAAAAGAGGAATTAAGAAAACGAACTTTCATGCCAAAAGTAATTTCCAATATTCCACAAAGAGCTACGGCCTCATTTTGAGATTGCTTTTAGAGAATATTCAGCTATCGTTAACTGGATATGTTAAACTTAACTGGCAAACACACATCCAAAATAAATTAGGCTGAATGGACGTAAGAAAGTAGATCCAATGACTAATAAAAATTTCTTCTGGGATTTGGGGACTGGCCAATTCTCCCAAAAAGAAAAATCGTGTTTTAAGTGATTTTTCTAAACCTCTCAGACCTTACCGTCTCCTTACTTGTGGTACTGTCATAGTTAAACAGTCATGCACATACTACAGGGTTGTGTGCACTATTGTGGTAATTTAGTTTTAAACCATTACTCTACTTTCAGCATAAAAAGTCAGCAAATTATCAGAGTTTATTCCATTGACATTCTCACACCTGGAGAAATAGCCCATTTGTATTATCACAGTTTGATATATTTCCCATTTACCGAGCCTCTTTGGCAAGTTGGCATTTTAATTTAATTATACTTTTTGCTAATGGTCTTTATTTTTCAGTGTCTGTGTGTAAAACGCCCCTAGGTTTGATTATCCGCCTCCCTTCGCTTTCCACTGCCAAGCTGTAGTGCAAATTTATAAACTGACAAAATTCAGTGTAAAATTCAGGGAGGTGAAATGAAGGAATCTGTAAAGAAATCCTTCCTAAATGATGAAGCACGCGCAGAGTGTGGCCCCCGCTCGCCTACACCTCGTCCCTAGCCTTGATGTCCCTAATACGAACAGTGACGCAAAAAATCCGGCGGTGTGCTCATCAGAGGCAGAGACAATCAAGGACCTCCAAGAGCTTGGATGCCTCAGAAGTCCCTTCTGAGCCTCTGGAGATATAGGAGTAATAGTGACAGTAGCATTCGCTTGACTTTTGGACAATTCTTGAGTTTGTCGTGACTTTTCCATTTCGAATGGTAATTCAGTGTTACAGGGAAGTGGCGCTCTTTGAAAATTCGAGGCTGGTTAGAGTCTCAATGGGAAGCTCTCCTAGGACCTTAGGGCTATGCTGGTGTGCATTTAACAGCAAAGTGTAGCTGAGGAATGGATACACCTGGAGAGACAAGTATATGTTTCCACGTTCACATTTCACGCCAGTGTCTGCACTACTTGCTTGATCCTAAGGTGCTGCTGACTGCAAGATACACCACTGATTCAATAATAGCCTTTCAAGAGGAAAACCAAGAAGAAAGAGAACTGACAGATTAAACATACACATTGATTATAGGGCACATTCCAATTTCAGGAATGTTAAAAGGTGAAAAAGAGTAGCTTTAAAATCTTGGATTTTTAATCCTTATAATTTTGACATTTTGTGTGTGTGTGTGTATATATATATATATGATTGAGACAGTTTCCAAAATATATACTACATATCCTAGTGAGAACCTCAGTATCTGAAAACTTTTGAAGAACCAAAGTCACTTTTTCAAATCCCTACTCCAAAACAAGAGTAATCCTTGATCTGATTCATAGGGATGGGTGGATAAAAACGATGCGTGATTGTGGAAATCCTCCATAAAGTTCTGAGAAAATATTGGCTTTTGTTAATGCATTTAACCGGATATGTTTTATCTGCTTGTATTTGTCTGGTTCATCTTAATTTTCATGTGGAGATCCTCTCTCCACCTGCCCCCAACACCTCCTTACTCCATTCACCTGTCCCTGAAGCTTAGATGACTTGCTTTGTAGCAGTGGGTGGACATGAACTGATTTATTTAATCCATTTAGCAAAGTCTGGAACCATTTATTTGCCAGTGCTTGGAGAAAACATCCCTCTGTTCCAGCCAGAAATGGGAGAAAACAGGACGGTTGCAATAGTGGAGTGATTTTTAAATTAAAATACAGAGGAATAGGTGGGAGGGATGTTTGTGTGACTGTATCAGGTAATCAGGTAAGAGCTTGGTGACACCAGTCAACATTCCCAAGAAGCCATCCATTACACTCCTTCGGGAGATCAGGGGCAGAATCTCAAACAGGGATGCTTCAGGTTCCAGTGGCAGCAGAAAGGAAAGAAGGGGGCACACAACTGAAGAACATAGTGTGTTACTTACCCTACTCAGGGAATCTTATAAAACACAACGTGTATGTAAATTGATACAATGACTATGATTATTGCAGGATTTAATTTTTGTACAGAGGAAGGAAAGGAAAGATACAGGGGCTTAGGAGAAGCTCTCTGAAATTAACTCTCTCTTCTGCAAACTTGAAGCCTGCTCTTACCTTCCTCCCTCCTCTCTAGCCAGCCTCTTTTTTAATACTGTGATCTCTCCTTTGCTTCTCTTCATCTGCTTCCCAGTCATTTGCTTAGATGTGTGAAACCCTTTTGCACCATGAGCAGTGGGACGTGGAGTCAGAGACACAGTGAGGACCAAATCACATACGGTAGCTGAGACCTTCAGATGAATTTTGAGTATGTCTTGTGACTCCCCAGTGTAAGAACTTATAGTGTAAGGAGGGAGAATGGGAAAGAAAGGAAACCAGGTACCCAGAGAGGAGATGAATGAGGTGAAGGCACATGACACTGAAGCATTGGGAGAGAGAAGTCATTCAATTTTTCTGTATTTTTAAATTATAAGATTGGATTTGATTGTGACAAATTTACCAAAAGGAGAGAGAGATGATAAAGCTGTGTGTGGCCTGAGCAAATGGAAATGTGTTGTTGTCCTGTTTTGCTATGGGGAAAATTATTGATTTGTTTTATTTGCGGTGTTGGGGGTAGAATCCAGGGCCTCACGCCTACTAGGTGAGTGCTACACCTGTGACCTATATTTATTTCTAAACATGTGCAGTGTTCAATTTGTACAGGTCCAAAGAGGAAAGAAGTAATTCTGAGGCTGGTGTGAGACTGACAGCAGCAAACAAGAATTCCAGAGAAGACATAGGAGAAAGGAAGAGTGAGAGACAACAATTGTCAGAAAAGGTCCAAAACCCTTGGCCACTTCTTGGCCATGGGATAGGCTGGATTCTGGGGAAGCTGAAAGGCCTTTTACCTTTAACTATCTAAGTTAATTTGCATTTGTGTTGTCTTCGTTGTTGACTCTTGCTAAATCTTTGACACAAGGTGCTCTTTCGGGTAACAGTTCCTGGTGGCTGTCTGGAGCAGTAGCAAGGGTCCCATCCTAACTCGTCTCCCTGTACCACCTTCACAAATCTGATCACAAGGTGGGAGCAAGGGACATCTTAGTTTTCTAAGTGGAACCTTCAGGTCTTATCTTCTTCCTTCCAGTGACTTATCACCTGTGCAATGGCCAGTTTCTCCCTTCCTCCCACTCAGAACATTCCGTGTTCCGCACTGCCTGGTAACCTGTTCACCTTCTTTGTCTAGTCTAGGAATCTCAGTGAGGGAATGGACTTGGCGCAGTTTTCCCAGCAAAAAGTTCACCCTCATGGTGCCGGGGTCTTAAACGAAAGAATCTGATGGTTGCAGGTCAGTGTGTGGGTTCTTTTGTGTTGGAAAGGGCGCATATTCAGCATCTGATGGATGGCAGGTGGGAATGGGTTAGACAGTTAATGTGATGGGAGATACCTGAATATTTTGCAAGCCAAAGTAAAGTCCATGGGCAAAGGTACCTCCCTTGCTTCCTTACACTGGAAAGGAGATGCATCCACTAAATGGACATGCCAGTCAGAACTGGTGGTATCTACTGAGAAAAAGAAAGTTGCAGGACTCTTTTTAAGATAAGAGTTTTTTGACTTTTAAAATAGATATATCATTGGCCCTAGTATGCTTTTATTACTTCAAGAGGCTTAGGGGGGAAAGGAACAATGAGACTTTCCTTGCACTGTTCTTTCTTGCTGGTCAGTACTGGCTCCTCACAGCATCAGGGAACCCTCCTCACTGGGTAGTTAGCCTTGGTGGTGGACAAGAAATCAAAGACAACCTACGCAACCGATGAGGCAAAGCATCAACAGGGCCCACACTGGCATAGAGGATCAGGATTCTCTGAGGCAGCTATCCCAGGAAGATGGGGGATGTCTAGTCCATAGGATCCAGGGTGCAGGTGCAGGGCCTGAGTGGGGTGAAGGTCACCAAGTACAGCTTGCTAGAGACCCTGGGACATTTCCTCTGTGCATCCACATGAGATCATTTACATTTGAAGGAAGACAGGTTGGAAAATATTGGAAAACCATAGAACTCATGAGATGTTTTTTGAGTTCTGGTGAAATACAAGTTTTTCCCTTCCAAAAGGATATCTGGTGCTGATGCATGTGAGAAAATGTATGTGGAGTATGGGAGTTAATGGCTATTTCACTCCGAAGGAGAGATAATAGCCTCTCTCTCTCTTTCTCTCTCTCTCTCTTTCTTTCTTTTTTTCTCTTTTAATCACAGCAAAGTAAAT